>LPNX010963062.1:421593-433378 GCA_001517045.1 Pseudotsuga menziesii | reverse complement strand
AAATAATAAAAACATTTAGATCTCTTCAACATTAACCCTAAACAATTACATTTAACATAGCTAAAACTTATAAAGAATATTGTTTTTAATGTAAATAAAATAAAAAAACATTACTTCAACGTAAAGCATTACCGCTTGATATTTATTAATTAATCATATTACACTCTTAGGATTAAAGCAATCTTACATAGTGGTGGCGCACATGTTTATAAATATTACATGTAACCATCTCTATGTTGGACTATGAAAAAACGTAATTCAATATAAGTTAAAACTTAATATATGTTACAGATTTTAGTTTAGCTATATATAAAACATGAAAAATATAAGATTTATGTAATAAACTTAAATGTAAGTAAAAAAATGACGTTAAAGTGGGAAATATATTCCTGACAAGTCCCTAGAAGAGGGACCCCTTTTAATCCAATGTGGCAAACACAACCTCCAAAAGCTTGCGCTAATTCCAAGACAAGCCTAGAAAGTTGGTTTAAATCAAGGGTGTAAGGCTTGACCTACTTGAATATCCACAAATAAAGCAACAAAGGTGGTCACCACCTCCACATGTAATGTAAATAATGCGTGCTTCTTCAGGAAGAACATACTTTAAAATATAAACTTTATAAACTTTGGCATTAACGTCAAACAATTCCATTTACGGATACAACTTCAAAACCATAGATACCAGTAGCAACCAAAAATATTAATATTCAGAATCCGTCGTCATTGTTGTTCAAGGAAAACCCTTTGAAAACTCCATGACACCAAAAATTCCATGGAGATGGGAGAAGGCATTGCACATTTTGAATCTTCTCAACCAACGATGCTTTGTAGAAGACTCCATTACTTATTGCAGGATTTTAGAGATTTTCATCGAGGCGAGAGCATTGGCAGAAGGAAAACGTGTCCATGGTCACATGATAAAAATTGGGTTCTAACCTGATGTTTGTTTGGCTGCTAAGCTTGTTAGTATGTATGCCAAGTTTGGTTGTACTGAGGATGCACATCAAATGTTTGACAAAATGCATGTGCACAATTTGGTTTCATGGACTTCTATGATAGAAGGATATGCACAACATTGTTATGGCAGAAAAGATTGGGTACTCTTTTGCTTGATGATGGAAGAGGGAAAAAGGATAAATCAGTTTACCATTGTCAACATTCTACGGGCATGTGCGAGCTTGAAATAGGGGAAACAGGTGCATTCCTACTGGTTTAAAACTATATTTGATATAATTTATCTATTTGTTGTGGTATTATTGCTATGTATGCAAAATGCAGAGATTTATAGAGTGCCCAACAGATGTTACAAAATGCATGAACCAAATGTTGCTATCAAGGAATGCAATGATATCTAGTTATGTGAGGCATTGGTTTTCGTAATTGGCATTTAATATCTTTAGACAAATGCAACCAATGATTTACAGAGTGCCCAATAGATGTTACAGAATGCATGAACCAAATTTCCCTATTAGGGAATGTAATGATACCTAGTTATGTGAAGCATAGGTTTGCGTAACAGGAATTTAAAATCTTTAGACAAATGCAACCAATGGGATTGAAACCAAACCAAGCTGCCCTTTTAGTGTTTTAGATGCTTGCACTGGGATGACCTCATTGGCATATGGCAATCAAATCCACGCCCACATTTTGAGAAGAGGATTTGAATCTAAAATTGTTGTAGGAAATTCCATTGTTGACAAGTATACTAAATGTGGGAATATGGAGTATGTACACTAGTTGTTTGATAAAATGCGTGAATGAGATATAGTTTCTTGGAGCAATATGACTGTAGACTATGGTAGGTTTGGGAGAGGCAGGGATGTGATAGAGGTATTTCAAAAAATGCAGCAGGTTGGTATGGAGCAAAATCATATTAATTTTGTTGGGGTTCTTGTTGCTTGCAGCCACGCAAGCCTAGTTGATGAAGGTTTGCATTACTTTGATTTTATGAGACACCATCATTACATTACCCCACAGGCCGAGCATTATTCCTGCATGATGTATCTACTTGGTCATGTTGGGCACCTTGATAAGGCACTTAATGTGATAAGAAAGATGACATTTGAACCAGATGTTGCTTTGCTCAGTGCTTGTAGAGTGTATTCCAACATTGAAATAGGAAAAATTGCAGTTGAATTGGTTTTTAAGCTCGACCCTCAATGTGTTGGAAATAACGTCCTGCTGTTAAACATCTATGTTTTTGCAAGTAGGTGGGAAGATGTAGACAAGGTAAGAACAATGATGAAAGATAAAATTGTGAAAAGAAGCCGCTGGTACAGCTGGATTGAGGTCAATACCAGAGTGCAACAATTTCTTGTAGGAGATCGAACACACCCATAAACTGAGTTGATCTACGCAATGCTGGGTAGCTTGGCTCTGCAGATGCAAGAAACAGGTTATGAACACTATGAAATTCATTTAATTCTCATTTGTACTGCAGAAAGACAGGGATCATTATGAGGTTATTCCCCGAAATAGTAAACTTGTATACCAGCAAAGTGGATAGTTGATTGACACCACCAAAGCGAGTGTAGACTCACGCTGGATATTTGTAATGAGCATGTCAAAAAGATATATGTTGGAAAGGTATTTCAACATCAACTAGATTAATCAACAATTCCATGATGGTGTTTTAATTTTCAGCATAAGGCCTTCTTTATATTTTTAATGGCATCGATAAATGTAGTCTTAGCTTTTGAATCATACCTAGTAGGATCTATGTTTTCAATCATGTTATTTTCTAACATGCTCAGTTTTCTTGTTGTGGGTGCAAAAAAAGAGGGGTGTGTTCCAACATTCTAGCTTCTTCATTGGAGGGGCTACATCTGCAGCTAGAAAACTTACTATATATAATATAAGATGAAGATATGAAGGTAATCTATCAGGGTCTTTGAAGAGATTTAATATTTTTTTTCAAAGATAAATATCAGGGTTTAGTTCAATGCATTAATAGAACTTATTTGTGAATTTATTCATTTATCTTTTTGATGCACTTAATTAGGGCTTGTCACAACTCTAAATGATTATCCATCTATATAGAATTTCTGATGGGATTTTAGTTGTACAAACACTATGATCAAGGTTTGGAATTTGTGTATGGAAGTTTCCACAATAGTCACATTGTAGAAAATTTATGGGGTTAAACTATGTTGAATTTTAAAACTTCTTGACATTTCTAATGGACACTCCATGGTCCACTCATCATTAGGGAATTCAAATTAAGCTTTGATATTTTAAGCATTTCGTCTTTACTCCTATTAAATAATAATTTTAATCATATGTTAGTATTTTTTTCAAAATGGTTAACCTACTTGTCCCCTATTTATTTCCTCTATAGGATCACTCGAGAGTTGGTTCTATCTATCAAAGATTTATTTGAATCCCTGATGATGGGTGGAGTGTCCCATATTGTCCTATTTTTAGGTGGTTGTTGATCACATATTGTTCGATTTTGAGGTATTTGTTGGCCATATGCACTAGCTAGTGAAGAAAAGTGCACTACTTGGAGTTATTCTTGGCTTTCTAAAATCATATTTATCTAGTAAAAAGGGCACTCTACACGGAATATATTTTTGGTATCGTGTTTGTCCAAGGAAACTCCTCTTTATCCAATCATAGAGGGTGCACTAGTTTGGGAGCATCTTTTCCACTCGAACTCATCTTTATCCATTCAAAAAGACCGAGTTGTTGATAGTCTTGTTTTTGGCATGCTTTATCTTTATTTCGGAAGCAAAAGGAGGGTGCACTTGTTGATGGAATGCGCTGAGTTTCTTTTTATGCATGCTTTATATCCATGTTATCTCAGGTAGGATGCACCACTTAGGTTATGATTAGGCCGATTTTATCCTCTTTTAGTCATCCTTAATCAACACTTGATAGTTAGGAGGAGGGAATATTTTTAGGTTTCCCACATTATGTTCATGTTTTTAGGGAATATTTTTAGGTTTCCCTGTACAAATAAGTAGTTGATGGATGCATTTTGTGGATTTCTAATTATGCTTGGATCTATTTTTAATCAGCTTAAGGGAGGTGCCATTATGAGTGGTATTATCAGTATGTTTTATCTCCTGAACTAAGAGTGAAAGGCACAAATATGGCTTGATAAAAGAAGAATCAGGTTCACTATCTATCAAATTTTTATCCAAATCCCCTAATGATGGGTGTTGTGTGATGTAATGTCCCCAATTTTGGGTTCTATTGCTCTGCAAGTGGAGATGATTGTTGGGGTAATTTGATGTTACTAGTGAGCTCATAGCGTTAAGAGGAGTTTAGAGGATCACTGTTGCCCTGTTAGTTTTTTATTTCAATGCAATTTGACCATTCCCTTAATTTGGGAGTAATATTTAACATAATTTAATTAAAGTCTCCAAGGTTTTTATTTTATCTAAATTATCTAAGCGAGCGCCTTAGTGTAATAGCTGGTTGGAAATGGGATGGAAAGATTTAAATGTTGGGATGATGAAAAGTGACTTCCATTTCTCGGAAATGCTTTAAAGCAAATAAATCACTTTATGGAGTAAAAAGAATAAATTATTAAAGTGAATTTTGAGGAAATATTGAAGAAAAAATTATAAAGTCATTATTTTATTAATTATTGAGCGGGAAACGTGAAAAGGAAATAAAAGAGAAATTGGAGTTCATTCTCTCATGATTCATGACTTTTGGCTCTTTGGATGGAAACCCTCACCCTAACTAATTGTAAGAGGGATAGGGTGATTGTGAGAGGCAAGATCGATCAGATCTTTCATTGTACTTCATTGTAGTGGAAATGAAACATGCATACTTGCAGACTTATGGAAGATTCTCAAAGTTACTTGTGATTTTGTGGAGGGTGCACTTAAATGTGGGCATTTTCAGCTTCATATATCTCATGACCACCTACAACTCTGATGAAAAAGGGTCAATTTACTTTACCTTTGCTGAGTATACTGTCATAAATGAAGGCGATACATTTGGTAGGAAATGTGGGGCTGTTGTTGTGAAAGAGGCTGCTTTCCTTGGGAGGGAGATTTGGAGAAAGAAAAACGGAAAACCATCTTCTAGAGAGAAGGTAGCTGCCTAGAAGGATGCAGACATTTTCAGTTTCATATATCTCGTGACCACCTACAGCCGTGATGAAAAAGGGTCGATTTACTTTACCTTTGCTGAGTATAATGTCATAAATGAAGGCGCTACACTGGGTAGGAAATGTGGGGCTGTTGTGAAAGAGGGCGCTTGGGAGGGCGATTTGGAGAATGAAAAGGGGAAAACCATCTTCTAGAGAGAAGGCAGCTGCTGTTCATCGCTATGTTATGATTGTGGGAGGACTATTTGCACTGCCCACATCACCACACAGTTCAGTTGTGGCTTTGGAGAGCTGTTCACTAGCAAAAAAAAGTCTGTAAGCTAAATACAACCTACAGGTAAGGGAAACAATGATATTCAGATTTGATTTGATGTGAATAGATTGCTGTTACCTAATGTATTTTCATGTTATCCAAATAAGAAATACTTGACATATTTTCCCTTGATGTTAATGCAAAATATCTTATATTCGTGTTCAATTTTTTATGTGGATAACCATTATATTGAAATTTGAGAGCTGAAACTTGCAAACAAATACCCAACTCTATCTTCAAACATATCAGCAGCAAAATAAGCATAAAATCAGCCCAGATTTGGATAGGGACATTTCAGTGGTGGGAACTGTTGCCAAACTGTTTGACGAAAGTTATGAACCAAAAAGGCCTCAACATAACAGCAGTAAACTCCATTACATGTCAGCAGTCTAGTGAAGGGATACTACATTAGTCCACATGTCAATTTCTGTTTGGATGCTGCTGAGGTAGCATTGTGTGGGTATTGTCACTTTCACCTTGATCTCCAACAGGTTATCTCACTCGTGATGTAATTCAAAATTTTGAGACTCAATGATTGAATTTACTTTCAAGTTAGCGGCAATTGCATCTGTCAGCCATTTCTTGATATCTTAATCCATCAGTTCCTTCTTGCTGTTATATTTCTTTGCAAAATATTTATCTATTCTTGAAATCATAGAATGAAGAGTATTTTTGTTTAATAACTGAGCCTCCTTCCTCAATAGAGCTTCCTGATGTGATACGCTCTCATACATTTCAGTCATTAGATTGATTCTCTTCTCAATAGGGTCACAATCAGTCACTAGTTTTATCAGCATTTTTATTTTGTAATTCCAAGCTTTCTGCATTCTGATCGAGTGCATATCAATGGGTAATCAATATCATTAGGCATGTCTTATTAGTTGTCATTACATTGTACAACATAGTTAGTGATGATAACATATTTTGATGTTTTCGAGAATCATAGTGCAAGCGAATTGATTTGCAATAAGTTGCAAATGCATCTCTATTCTATATTTTCAAAATACCTTGTTAATGGAATCGTAATTGACAGAAATTGATTTGGCTCGATACTAAGATTTTATTAAGCACATTAGATATCCCTAAATGAATACAAACTATATATATTGACCAATTGGCAGACATGTCTCAATGATTTTCAAAAATATCAGTTGGACAAAGAAATCGATTGACATTCTCTAAAAAGGCACTATCCATAATCTTGCAAATACAGAGGCCAAGACTATTTCTCTAGTGCATTTTATGAAAATTAGTTCTTTTATATAATTTTGATATCCTAGCACATTGGGTTAGCTCAATTGGTTTGGATTGACCAGTTTCAAGATAGAGTTCACTAAGAGATCATGGTTCAAATGACACTCATTAGTGTTGTCCTCTCACTAAATTTTAGAAATTTATAATTATGGATTACTCAGAATATCAAATCAAGTCAGACCATATGTACTATAGCCCCCCACCAACCAAAAAAATCAATAAAACATCACTGAGTTTAGCATGATTTCATACAATTTCTCAAGATAGTATGATTTCGTAACTAGAATTTTCCACGAACTTTATAACTCTTCCTGAACAATGAAGATAGATTTGTACTAATGGCATTTCCATCCCAACCAGTGGTTAAAATTGACGTCCGTATGGGAATATTTAGGTGTTTTCACCGTCAAATACACCTAGATGTGAAATTCCCACTTCAGCAACAAAGTCTATTTAATTTTGTAAGGCGTCAAATAGACGGGCATAGCCAAAAATTTCCCGTATCTATTTTTTTTTTGATATGTAATAGTCTATTAGATTTAGTATTATGCCTGTAGGCTGCAGCTACAAGTTGGGGCCGGCTGGAGACGCTAAGTAGTTGGTGAGTCACATCCAACTAATGGAGCTTTGAAATCCCAGGCTCGAGTCACTAAAAATAATCAAAAGTTGGAGACTTGGGAGTCGAGACTTGGACGATGGACCATATGGCAAAATTGCAAACCATTTCAATTTTTTATCCTTACAAATTTCATAACTTCCTCAAGTTTTCTGCCATTTACAATTTGAGTAGGGTTCGAAACCCTGCCTCTTTTCATGAGATTCCAATTTACGATTTGAGTAGGGTTTGAAACCCTCGCTCTTTTCCTGAGAGTCCAGGTTCGAGAGTCGAGTGATCCAAGTTGGAACTTGGAGGGTCTGGGATCATATTTGAAGGCGTCACATTGTAACACACAATTTTTTGGTTGAATGTGAAAAGTTTTATAAGAGACTTGCGGTATTACATCATTATTTGCTTTGAGGTTCAGCGGGGCGCTACTTGCTATATTTATATTTGCATACGGCTGCCTTGCGAGGAGCCTAGAGGCATGGAGGGAGGAATCGATGTTAATACATGTTATACAGATAGTTTATCACACCCAGGTTTTAAGCCGCGGCATGTCTAGATTACTTTCTTCAACCTTAGCATACTTGGGAGCGGTATATTGAATACAATCTTGCACTGCTCTATGTGAGAGACTAGGCAGAGCATATCAGCTGGGAGCGAGTCGAGCCAACTGAATGTAAATTACACCAAAATTTGTACAGTTGCAGATTATTCAGCTTCGGTCATTTTTCAGCCATTAATTCAATTCGCCAACTCGTTTTTCTTGGGTTGCATGGACGAATTCTTGTTTCTTGTAGGTATTTTTTCCTACATCAAGCTTAAACTTTTGGATATTTATGGTTTTTTATTTTCTTCGGCTTAAAATTTGGGCTCCTCTGGGTTCGATTGTTGCATAAGTCATACTAGATAGTTTAGTTTAAGTTTGAGAGATAAATTTGTTGATTGAAAATGAGTAGATCGACTCTGGTCCGTTTAAAATGAGCCCGGCATCTTTCCTTTGTACATGGACACGCTGCCTTATTAAATTCAATGTTCCATTTTTACGATCTAACAATGCACGTATTGGGTCTGTTTGCGCTTCCCATAGCCTGATAAATTAATATGATTTTAATTGATTTAAACTCCAAGCTGTTACATGACTTTGTTTTGTGTCTCTGAATTTATGCTAGGTGTTGAAGATCACCCAATATTTAGTGAGTGGTTTTGGTACATTGAACAGTTATATCTTTTAAAGCATACTGAGTGGTTTTGGTACATTGAATAGTTATATCTTTTAAAGCATTGTAAGCCATAGCAGACATGTGATATGCTTAACCAGTCCATTGTGTTAAACTATTTTTAATATAAATAAAAACAATCCCATACTATCATTGCTTTCGTTACTGTAGATAACAATTGTCCTGTTAAAATGACCTTTGACCAGAAGTAAGGTAGAGAAAATGGTTTGATCTCGATGAAGCCCAAATTATCTAGAAATCAAAATGTTTAAAACCGTGAAAGCTTGTTGAAGAAGGATCATAGTGTAACAGATTTGGTCAAATTTCCCAACTCGAGAATAAACTAAGCTAAAGTTTATAATAGTACTCCTAAAAATGAGGAAGTTTAAACGCCCTTTAGTCGACCTAGGTACCAAATCCTTGTTGAATCTTCTGGTATAAATACAGATGTTTGAAAGCATTTTAAAAATTCTTTTTTGAGGAGAAGATCTGAGGTTTCTGAAGGTCAACTACAATAAGATCAGGCTGTTAATTGAAGGTTGAAGAATCCAACAGGTTTCAAATTAAGACCAAAATTAAAAGAAGATCAAAGTTCACAAAACAGAGTAAGTGTTTGTGAAGATAATCAGTAGTCTAGAAAAGTTAGAGGTCTCCAGAACAGCGGAAGGGAAGACCGTAGACATTCAAAAGTCCAAAACAAGTTGTAAGTACTCCATTGAAGAGAATATTGTGAACATAGGTATAACATTCTATTATAAATCTTTCATGCTTAGGGTGGTAGGGTGTTGCAGGGAAAGATCGTTGTTCTCTCAGGTTGTAGCATGAAATTTGCAGGGTTTGTAGCCTCTCAATGGTGTTGTAGCACCCATATTGATTGTAATCACACAATTATAAGCAATGAGCATAGGCTCTGTGGTTTTATCTCACTTGTGTTTTTCCACATAAAAATACTAGTTTTCTTGTGTGAATGAGTGTGAATGTTTATTGTTGTTAATAACATGTTTTGATTTTACAAGCATACAGTTAGTTGGTGTTTGAAAGATTAAGAAATTTATTTAACAGAATGAAAAGTGGTATAAAAATTGAATAATCCAGGTCAGTGATTCACCCCCTCTCAGTGCTCTGTGTGTCTTTGAAAATGTTCTTCTCAGTCCACTACTTGATTTCAATGCACCCTAATTTATTTATGATGAGTAGAAAATAATTTCATATTAGTCTTTCGACATAAGGCACTCCTCCCTCTCCAATATCATGATGTTTATTTATTTATATTAATATATTATAGGAATATATGTAATATTGTTTTTTTTTAATATCTAGAGGATATGGCAAATGAGCAATGTCCGCAAATGTTTATTCCTTAAACTGTAAATCTCTTTTTGGTTTCTTAGGAATAAATTTGAATAGAAGGGTAAAAAAATTATCAAAAGTTATATGAAGGGTAGTTTTAAAAAGAAAACAGTAATTTTTTTTTTTGTTGATGGGCAGGGGTGCCCGCCCCTGATTCAAACTAGAGAAAGTGAATGTCACTGTTAGAAACTTAGAAAGTACATATGGACATTATTCACTGAAATGAAAGCACCAAAAGAAGAGAAAACAGGAAATAAAACGATCAAACTTTTTTGCCAAGTGTCTCACAGATCTTAAACATTGTTTGACCAATGTTATTCAATGCTGTGATTAATTCTTGTTGTGCTTTAACCTTCTCCTCCTCAATATATATCATCCTTTGTACACTTAGGATATGATCTTTCAAATACTTTTCATCTATCTCCATTCGTTGTTCAAACATACTACAATACTTATCGTGCCGTTTTAGATGCCCCTGCTTAGTCAGCTTAAGATTAGAAATGATTTTCTTATTGTTTTCAACCAAAGTTGATTTTATCCCTGATGTCATGGATCCTACTTTCCGCTTTTTCCCTGTAAAATGGTTGTCTCTATCAATCGAAGCATCCCCTTGATTCTCAAGTGGTGTCTCAAGCTTCATATTCTTATGCAGTGGGGTATTTTCTGAAGCAGCATTATGTTCAAATGCTCCATAATTAGATGTCGATGTGTCAATAACCATGTCTCTAGGATGGATAGTTTGATTCTGTCCAAAGTGCTTTTCCATGGCATCAAATATTTTCTTTGTGAAATTTGCTGGTAATTTCTTATCTATGCGCTCTTTTGTCGTCATCTTCCAGTAGCTCTCATGTTCAGAAACAATACTTCGTTCATAATGCCTAATTGTTTTGTAGTCCGGCTGAATATGATCCCACCTGTCACGACACTAAGTGGTAGTGCGATTGAGACCATTTGAATGACATTGAGTAGAAGTGCATTTCCATTTCTCAATGGCTGATTTAGTCTGTTTCATGAAACCACCTGAGGATGGCAAATTCTTCTTAACTTGTTTTGCATTGATGAGGGTAAGGGTTTCTGAAACGGTCCACCGAACCCTTCCCTTTGGTTGTTTCTTTTGTGTTATTACAACAAAGTAGAAATGTCAAAAGCATCTGTTAATAGAAAAAAAAAATTGCAAGTGTTAGATGAGATACACAACTAAATTGAGAAACCATCAAACATCAATTGATAGCTCATCTCTTACTTCAAAATTCTGGATCATTTTGAAAAGATCTGAAAATGTATCAGTCAATTGACATCTCGCAATCATTTCACTTCAATTTCACTTGACAAATCGGTGCATCCTACATAATTAGCAGTAATCTTGGTAATGCTCAGAACCACCTTCAAAATACCTCTCTCTACACTAGTTCTTCGGGAAGATGAGACCATCCACAGAAGCCAATCAAAATGATCATACTTCCTTTACAATGATGGCATATAAGGCTGCGGCCTTAATATTCTAAATTAGTATTCATGTATCTCTGGTAGTAAGCGTTCTACAAGGGAAGGGTAGCTGCACAGAAAATTGATTATAAAAATTTAGATAGATCCTGAAAAGTGCCTGGCTCTCATTGTAACTGTTCATATTCTGCACTCAAAGAATAATCCTAAAAATACCTAGGTAGTGATAAAGCTGGAAACCTATCTAAACAGCAACAATCTTCAAATCCTAGAATCTACAAACACATACTATAGAAAAATAATAACAGCAAGTACAAAGATCTCTGCAAATCCAATCAGAAACATCTTACCTCCACCTTTTTCGTGGTCCAACTCCAGGCCTGCTTTTACAGAGAGAATTACCTGCAGGGAATCTTCACTTCAATCCCAACAAGTAAGTATATATAAGCACTTTTCTTTGTTTCTACTCTGCGAAAAAATTAGTAGGTGTCTTAATAATGCAATAGAGGATATAAACTTATTTTTCCATAGCAAAAAAA
>LPNX010963062.1:372554-421321 GCA_001517045.1 Pseudotsuga menziesii | reverse complement strand
AGAATGCATATAAGTTTATTGATTTTTAACTATTTTATGAATCATGATTTACATTCTAGGAAGTAACGGGTGCTGGCATCCTCTGTGATCCTTGCAAGGGGAAATGATGGGTGGTCTGTGACTTCTGTGAAGGTCAAAAGATAAATGTGCAAACGCAGAGCAAGCGATTTTATCGGCGTTGTCTCTCTTGCAGAGCCCCGAGTCTGTTCGCATGACTATGTATCTCTGTTTGTGTTTGCCTGCTTTTAGATATTTGGATTAATGAACTTGCATTTTGAAAGCCTCTTCTTGCAGTGGATATTCCCATTTTGTTGTCATGTGAGTGGTCTTTAATATGCCTAGATTCGATTTTTTCTCTTCTATGTGGAAAAGTAGCTAATATTTCATTCAACCAGAAATAATGATGAAAATATAGCTAATCTTTCATTCATATGTCTTTCTTTCTCTGCTCTACAATATTAAAATGATGAAAATATAGTGAAATTTACCTCTCTTTTGTGTGACAGTCCTTTTTTTTGTTGTTTACTTGCTTTGTTGTTGGGTAAACTTTTATAATGCTTTCATCTATTCTCAAGTGATTATGTGAATATTAGTACCACTCCATTAAAACAAATTTAGTGTAGTTATTTGAGCACTGAATGGTAAGTTAAAACAATGAACCTTGTTGATTTTAAGAAATACAACACTACATGGGATAAACGTTCACTACATGGGATCGCATATTTGCATTGAATCCTCTAACTTTCAAGGTTAGGTGGAAAGAAAGCAATTCAAATGCTATTATATTGTTTCTGATGTCACTTGTTAGGATGATAGCCTGTTAGTCATTAACAAGTTGGGCCTTAAGGTGGCATGTTGGACCTCTAGATAACAATTATTATTTATACTAAGTTGGGGAATTATTTGTTAAAGAACATGCCTTTTGTTTGCATAGCACAACTACATTTTACTTTGATATTTTTCATTTTTACTACTCAGATGGTTATCCAAGAATACGTTTTCCTAAAATTTCCAACTGATGATAATGTTTAATAGAATTTGTTTTGACTTGTTTGATATTGTGTTATCTAACAAATTGATGTCAATTTTTCAGAGTTGTCGAAAGTGCAGAAGCTTGTTCTTACAAGGAAGGAAGTGGAAGGGGAAATATTGACTGCTGTGGAGGTCATCCCTAAGAGTGAGTCACAACAAAGCATTTGGGAGAAGTACAAAAAAAATGTTAAATATCAATGGTATGTCATAGATATTTTACTGTTACTTCTATTTAGATTATTAGTGTTCTTGTCATGTCTACCCATGTTAGGGGTTCATGATTTTCCTTCTAATTGGCATGTTACGATCATCTGTCTGGAGTTGCACAAACTTTTGATCCCTTTCTTTTACAACGCTCATGCTCATACAAAGTGCGTCTAGAGGATGTTGGATAGTTTGTTGTATTTCTTTGCCTATAGATCTAGAATTAGATTAAATGCATAGAATAAAGAACACATGCATATTCGCATGGCTTAATACAAATAAATTTTGTAAGAGACGCTTATAATATGGAAGACCATTATTTTCAAGGCTTTTAAGTTTTCTCCTAACTCATACACTTTACATCCATACATGCACACACAACAATTTTGTTGTTGAGTTAGAATCTCAAAACACATAGAACTTGTATTTTTAAAGTCCATGACCTATTGATTCTTTATTCAAATACTGTTGTGATTCTTTTCTATATTCCACTATGTGGTCTCGTGGCCTTTGTATTGTTGTGGAACTCTGATTTTTTCAGCTGTGTTTCAGGTATTCTAATTCTTGCAAAATTATGTTCACTTATGGAACATTGGTTTTGGAAACTTAGTGTGACAGGTCTCAAATTGTGTTGAACACTTTGTTGTGTCTACGACCTTGCAATTTTGGAGGTTTTCTTCTTGTGTCCTTTCATCCCCACAACTTTTCTATTTTAGATTCTTGCAGTTCTGCAAGATGATGAACTTGCACAATAAAATTCTCTCATTTTGACCTAGATTAGTCCTCCCCTATCTAAACCCCATGTGATCCCCAAATGTAAAGTCGAATGTTGTATTATTTAATATTAAGTGAAAAATTGAACGATCTCCAAAACCCCCACCTCCCTTCGTTCTCTAAGGTTCAATTTTATACAATGGTATTTGAATTTAAATTGGCACATCTAATTCCAATGGGAAAGAAATTTAATTGTCCATTATTAAAACTGTTGATATTTAGACCCCATAAATTAAATTAGTCTTCATCATCACAAATGTGGAACTCATGAATTGTTCATTAACGTGCCTGAGATAAATTTCAATTTGAGATTGTTTGTTGATAAACCCCTTTGAAATTTTGAATAGTTCAAGCAAACATTTGTTCTTTTCTATGTAAAGTTTCCTTTATTCATTCCTTCTCCATGTCTCTTCACTAATTTTTACTCTAAATCCCATTATTCTCTTTTTCTTTTTGTGTTGTTTTTGTTAGTTCTTATTTCACATTCTCTTCGTTAGCTATTATTAAATGGATTCATGAAGCTATGTTGATGAAGTGATGGAATTCCCCTTCAGAATCTCTTGATGGAACAATCGTTAGTAAGATGAGAAACCCATGGACTTCATCTATCTCCTTGTGGCCTTATCAATTGTGGAAACCAATATGATCCTTTTTCCTATTGACATCTTACTAATTTTTGGATTATAAATAATGCACATAATATAAATCAACTTTGTTGGTGTTAATTGTTAAAATATTCATTATATCATATATGTTGCACATAGTAGACATCTTCTTTTAATAACCATTTATGAGTTCTTTTACCATCCCATTGCTGAACAAAATCACCTCATCAATGAATAACAACATGTATGTAGCAACACACATCCTCAATTGGTTTCTACAACTATTTCTTAAAGACATCCCTGATTCTTTGTCCATATCAAGTTTAGGTTATTAGGTATGCATGAATACATTATGTTGTTCTCTAAGACTCTTTTGCAGACCACTTTAATAGATTGCGTAACTGTTTAGGATATTTTGTTGCCTGAGCATGGTAGATTTTTGTGCTTATTAGTGTGGTTGAAAAAACAAATTGGATTTTAAGCATGAATGTCTTTGAATCTTATTATCTTTTATTAGAATTACAAATGATGAAATCTATGTGTTAATATTTCTCCTCTTCCTGATTCTTAAAGGGTGCTAGCTCAATGGAAGAGCACCTGCTTTACAAGCAGGAGGTTGGTGGTTCAATTCCTCCATGCCCTAATGATATTGGAATGTATTTCTAAAAGTAAAAAATGCAGTAGTGCAAGATGGATGCAATATTAGACGCAACACTAAATGCAAAAGATGTAAAAGTAGACGTCACACTAAACACAAAAGTGGATGCAAAAGTCGTTCTTATGTCAGACGCAAATATGGACACAAAAATGGATGTCATACTAAACGCAAAATTGGATGCAAAAAGAGACTCAACACTAGACACAATTAATGACTCAAAACTAGATGCAATACTAGGTCCAAAACTAGACGCAACAGTAGATGCAAAAGTGGACTCCTAACTAGATGTAAAATTGGACATTAAATTGAGCACAAAATATGGTGTATCGATGGACATAAAACTAGGCATAACACCAGGTGCAAAAATGGAAGGAACACTTGGCGCAAACAAAAACTTAAAATGAGACATAATATTGGATGCAAGATGGGACAAAACATTGGATGTAAAACTAGACGTAATATTGAATGCAAGATGGGATGCAACATTGGATACAAAACTAGATGCAATATTAGATACAAACATGGGTGCAAAACTAGGCACACCACGAGGCGCAACACTGGGTGCAACACTGGGCTCAAACATAGATGCAAAAAAAGACATCAACCGGGATGCAAAACTAGGTGCAAACTTAGATGCAAAATACAACGTAGAACAAGATGAAACATTAGGCACAAACATGGATACAAAAAAAGACGTAAAACAAGATACAAAATTAGATGCAAATGGGGATGCAACATTATAAGTAAAATTGGATGCAAAACTAGATGCAACATTGGGCCAAAAATTGGATGCAAACGTAGATGCAGAATTGGACACATAATTTTATGCAAAACATGGTGCAAAATTGGGTGCAAGACTCGATGAAAAACTAGGAGAAAAATAAGACGCAACATTGGATGCAAAACTGAGCATGAAACTAGGTGCAAACAAGGGTGTAACAAAGGACGCAAAAAAAGATGCAATAGAAGTTGCAAAATTGGGTGGAAATAAAGGCGTAACAAAAGATGCAAAAAATTGGGCGCAAAAATGGACACAAAAATGGATGTTAAAAAGGACGAAAAAAAAATGCAATAGATGGCGTTTTATGAAAATGTACAATAGCGCCAGGTTTAGGGCCAGATTGTTCACCACAATTGAAAAAAAATTACACTAAAATCCGGCACTAAATTCGACGCTAAATCCAGTTTTTGTTGTAGTGTCAATCCAACAATTAACTAATCTAGAAATAGATAACTAGACTTTTGCAAAAAGTTAAATCCTAACATTATTAGACTATTTGTAAATCCATCATGACCAGTTTAATTCAACTAGTCTAAGAATTGGAAACAACAGTAATTGAACTAAACTCTAAACCATAATCTGAGAAAGACAAGTAATTGAAAGGAACTTTGTAATTAAAAGGAACTTAGCTGAGCTTGACTGTAACATCTATTGGCACACATGCATAATGGAAACTAACCTATGTTGATGTATATGTAACTTCGGAATGTATTTCACTTGTATTTCTTATATATTGTAACCCGATGTTTATTCCGGGATGTACTTGAATCATGTCATGCCCCGATGTTCCTATCGGGAAGATCTATAATGTAAACAAGTCATGTCAAGTCATTGTTGGTAACCCTCCTATTGGTTAAGGGTTGAAGTCCCCATAGTTCCGGGGTACTAGGGTTATTAGACTCTCCTAGAGAGGTCAGCTCTAGTAGGGTTTAGTCAAGTCAGGAATTAGTATAAATAGAGAGCTGGGCTCTCTATTTATCACATATCTCATACACACTCAAGTGTAGTGCATAGTTGAGGAAGGAGAAGACACTGGGGCTAGATAGAAAGAAGGTTACTGCTGTCAGGAGATCACCTTACTGTTTTGGGTTCTACTTTTGATGTTAATTCTTTCTCTGAGGAAGTTATGGGGTTTTCACCATTTATGGTTTCCCCGAGGATAAACACTATGTTCATTGTCTCTTGTGTTTGATTGATGTGCTTGTTATTCTCTCAGCTAAAGATCCTAATGCATTGCTAGCTTAATGATAAAAATCTAACATGGTATTAGAGCTAACCTAAGAAGAAGACACTGTGCAGTTGTGGGAACTAGGGATTCCTACTTTGTGGATATTCCTCCACATATTTTCAGAAAAAGAAGGTTTGATTAACTCTCCTCCTTAGGGTGCATCTTTATGTCAAAGCAGAATCCAATTCTGAGGTTTTTCAGTTTTGGACCCGACACTACTACCGAAAATTAGGGATTTTCACAGAAGATGAATTTTTTAGTGATCCCAGGCCTGGATTGATCTCCTCCCAAAAATCGAATTTAGGGATCAAATTCAAAGCATTTGGTTGGACAGAACTCCAGAAAATCAAAACCCTAATCTTCTCCTGATCCAACACTGTAGGATTTCAGCTCCAAATTCAGATCCGACATCTTGACCTGGTAAGATATAAATCTTTTGTATTTCCATTTGAGGTTCTCAGTTAATATGTCTCATCATACCAAGCTTGATGACAAGCTTTAGGGAGCTGATAACTTCCGAGCCTGGAAGTATAAGATCTCCCTGGTCCTGGAAGAAAATGAGTTGGAATCCTATATCAATGAGGAGGTTCCAGTTCCAGAGGGAGATGAGGCTAAGGAATTACATAAGAAGAAGTTGGTTATGAAAAAGAGAATCATTGCTGATTCTATCAATTATCACCTCATAACATAGGTGTCCTCCCTAAAGACACTCAAAGCTATGTTTGATGCCCTAACCAAATTGTTTGAAGGGAAGAACATAAACCAGAAGATGACTATGAGAAACCAATTGAAGAATGTAAAGATCCAGAATGCTGAGACCACCCAATCTTACTTTACAAGGGTATCTCAGATCAAGGAATAGCTGGAAGCAATAGATGAAGAAGTGGAAAATACAGAGATTGTGATGACCACCTTGAATGGTCTCCCTAGATCATGTGACTCTTTCATTCAAGGGATATATTCCAGAAATAAGTTAGTCAAGTTCAATATACTATGGGAAGAATGGTCTCAAGAAGAAGCTTGGATAGTACCTCGAGAAGAGAAGATGGGAAATGAAGATCAAGCTCTCACAGTTCACTCCAAGAAAACCAGAAGGAACCATCATCACTCCAAAGGTAAGATCTCACACCCTAAAAAAGATCTGTCTACCATTAGATGTTACAGATGTGATGAGAAAGGTCACATATCCAGATTCTGCCCTAATAAAGGGAACTTAAAGAAGAAGAAGGAAAACAAGAGAAGACATCATGCTCATGCTGTAGAGGATGATGAACCTTCCACAAAGAGAGTTAGACAAGAAAGTGTTTCTTCGAGTGATGAAGAATATGTGTTGATCTCCGCTCTTATGGGAACTATTTCACATGGAAGCAATGTTTGGCTCATAGACAGTGGTGCCTCCAAACAGATGACGGGATTCAAAGAATCATTTGTGAAGTTATATAAACATGAGTAACCTGACAAGGTGAAACTTGGGGATGACTACCAGTATCCAATAAAAGGTAGTGGTGAATCCTCCGATAAACTAGACTCTAGAAAGTTTGTGAAGATGAAGAATGTATTATTTGTTCCAGGACTAAATAAGAACCTTCTCTCCATATCTGAATTGGATTCAAACAGAATGAGGGTTGCTTTTGTATATGGCCAAGTTCTTATGTGGCCAAAGGGAAAGACTTTTGACGATGCAATAGTGATTGGGGAACAAGAAGGAGGTCTATACAATTTGAAGGGTCAGCCAAAACAAGCTTTGGTTTATGACACAGTAGAGCCAAATGAACTTTGGCACAGAAGGCTTGCACATGTGCATTACAAAGAACTACCACTTGCAAGAAAAGCTGTTGAAGGTCTTCCCGAAATTCAAGCAAAACATGATGGGGTGTGCAAAGGATGTGCCAAAGGAAAGAATACAAAGAAGACATTTCTAAGTAGCAAGAGCAAGGCAAAAGGAATATTGGAAATCATCCACTACGATGTATGCGAACCAATGTCATCAATTTCTGTAAGTGGGTATGCATACTATGTTTCTTTTATTGATGACTTTTCTAGGAAGACATGGATTTACTTCATGAAGAACAAAGACGAAGTATTCAGCAATTTCAAGGAATTCAAATCCTTGATTGAGAACCATACTGAAAAGAATATCAAGACGTTTCAATCAGATAATGGCGGAGAATTCAAATTGATTGAGTTCAAATAACTATGTAAAGACTCAGGGATTAAGAGGGAGTTGTCCACTCCTTACAATCCACAGCAGAATGGGATTGCAGAAAGGAAGAACATAACTATCATGGAAGCCGCAAGAGTCATGCTTCATGATCAAGATATTCCTATGCATCTTTGGGCAGAAGCAGCCAGAACAACGGTGTATGTACATAACCATACTCCACAAAAATTACTCAAGAACAAGACTCTTGAAGAAGTCTTCTCCAGCAAGAAACCAAAAGTCAGCCATCTCAGAATATTCGACTGTCCAGTGTACATACACATTCCAAAAGAGAAGAGGACAAAATTATATCCTTCAGGAAATAAGGGTATATTTGTGGGATACTCTAAAAGCTCAAAGGCTTACAAAATATACTTCCCAGGGTTCAAGAAGATTGACATCAGCAGGGATGCAACATTTGACAAAGATTCAGCCTATATCAAATACAGAAAGAAACTTGCTAAAGAACATGAAGAAGCAGAAGCTCCCAGAATTCATGATACAATCATGAACGAAGAAACTCAAGAAGAATATTGAGAATTTGAAGAACCACAAAGACCTATAGATCTACCTCAGGAGAAGAATCATCACAAGAGGAAACCTTCTTGGGTATGAGAAATTATCCAAGGTGCGGAAAGATATGGGGTTCCAGAAGAGAATCTCAAAGAAAGAAAGAGGAAAAGATCATGTTCCAGTTATGTAGCATTACTGTGTGATTTCATTAATAAAGAACCTTCTAATTATGAAGAAGCGGCAGAACGAAAAGAATGGAAGGATGCTATGATTGAAGAGTATCAATCGATCATGAAGAATGATGTTTGGGATGTTGTCCCAAGAGTAGAAGGGAATTCAATTGAAACTTCCAAATGGATCTACAAGATTAAGCATGTTGTAGACGATAGCGTAGAGAAATATAAAGCAAGATTTGTTGCTCGTGGTTTCTCTCAGAAAGAAGGAATAGACTATGAAGAAACCTTTGCACCTATAGCCAGATACACTTCCATCAGATCGGTACTTGCTCTGGCTCCAGTGATGAAATGGAAGCTACACCAAATGAATGTCAAGATTGCCTTCTTGAATGGTGTAGTGGAAGTGGAAGTGTATGTTGAGCAGCCACTCGGTTTTGAGACACATGACAGGGAGTCTCATGTGTGCATATTGAAGAAAGCCTTGTACAGCTTGAAACAGGCACCCAGGACATGGTACAATAGAATTGACAGCTTTCTATCCAGTTTGGGCTTTATTAAGAGTAAAGCAAATTCCAACCTTTACTACAAGTTTAAAGATGGCAACCCAGTGATGCTTCTACTATATGTATATGATCTATTTGTGATAGGTATGGATGGGTTGATTGCTGATACGAAGAGAAAGCTTGTTGTCAAGTTCGAAATTAAGGATTGGGTATGATGCATTATTTTCTAGGTATGGAGGTGTGGCAGAATACAGATGGAATCTTCCTTGGACAAGGGAAGTATGCAGTAGAGATCCTAAAGAGATTTGGGATGATGGACTGCAAGGCATTAACCACACCTATGGCATCGAACCTGAAGCTATTGAGTGATGCTTCATTAGAGTCAATTGATGTCATGATGTTTTGTCAGATGATTGGGTCCTTGATGTACCTGATGAACACAAGACCAGATATTTGCTTTGCTGTGAACACCTTGAGCCAATACTTGGCAGATCTGAGACATGTTCACTTGACTATTGCAAAGCACATTCTGAGGTACCTAAAGGGTATGGTTGATTATGGGCTCAAGTATAAGACTGATCAAAGGATTAACCTAGAGGGTTATGTTGATTCAGATTGGGCAGGCAGTGCCATCGATAGGAAGAGCACTTCATGGTGTTGCTTCAGTATGGGATCAAGTGTGATATCTTGGTTTAGTAGGAAGAAATCCTGTGTGGCACTGAGTAGAGCTGAAGCAGAGTATGTCGCAACTTGTTCAGCTAGTTGTGAGGCAGTATGGATGAGTAAGCTATTGTCTAATTTATTTGATCTCTAGTTAGATGCTACTTTTATATACTATGACAACCAGAGTTGTGTAAAGTTGTCAGAGAATCCAGTGTTCCATGACAAGTCGAAGCATATCAAGATCAAGTATCACTATATCATGGTTATGGTGTAGAGAAGAGCAGTGAAGCTCCAGTATGTTGCGATGGACGGACAGATAGCTGATGTGTTGACTAAGCCATTAGCTAGGGTGAAGTTTGAGTACTTCAGAGAGAAGCTTGGTGTTTTTTAGATCGAGATTCCTCCCAAGAGGAAGTGATGTGTCCATGCTGTGCCTTTCTGACATGGTGAGAGGATTTGTTCCTTCCATGGTCAGATGTAAGTGATGTGCCCTTCCAACATGGTGAGAGGATTGGTTCCTTCCATGGTCGGATGTAAGAGTTGTGACATGGTGAGAGGATTGGTTCCTTCCATTGTCAGATGTATGTGATGATCCCACATCTAGCATGAAAAAGAGCTGGCTCTATGAAGACACATCTAGTATGAAAAAGGACTAGCTCTATGTAGATCCCACTTCTAGTATGAAAAAGGATTGGCTCTATGAAGACACATCTAGTATGAAAAAGGACTAGCTCTGTGTAGATGGCACATCTAGTATGAAAAAGGACTAGCTCTGTGAAGACTCATCTAGTATTAAAAATGAATAGCTCTATGTAGATGCCACATCTAGTATGAAAAAGGAATAGCTCTGTGAAGACTCATCTAGTATGAAAAGGGACTAGCTTTGTGTAGATGGCACATCTAGTATGAAAAAGGACTAGCTCTGTGAAGACTCATCTAGTATGAAAAAGGACTAGCTTTGTGTAGATGCCACATCTAGTATGAAAAAGGACTAGCTCTATGAAGACTCATCCAGTATGAAAAAGGTCTGGCTCTGTGTAGATGCCACATCTAGTATGAAAAAGGACTAGCTCTATGATGATACATCCAATATGAAAAAGGATTGGCTCTGTAGATGTACGTCTAGCATGAAAAAGGGCTGGCTCTATATAAATTCCTATGATGAGAAGAATCAAGATATAACACCTATGATGATGACCCAGTGATGATCTAGATTGAGTGATGATGATCCAGATCCAGTGATGGTCCAGATCCAGTGATGATGTCCAGTGGTGATCCAGATCGAGTGATGATCCAGATCCGATGATGAAGATGACTTGAATATGAAGATGACTTGAAGATGACGAGGACTCGATGATGATCTAGAAGATACATAGAAGAATACTTGTGCTGAAAATTGTGTTGAAATAATACCTTCCTAGTTCAGAGGGAGTGTTGATGTATATCTAACTTCGGAATGTATTTCACTTGTATTTCTTATATATTGTAATCCGATGTTTATTTCGGGATGTACTTGAGTCATGTCATGCCCCGATGTTCCCATCGGGAAGATCTATAATGTAAACAAGTCATGTGAAGTCATTGTGGGTAACCCTCTTATTGGTTAAAGGTTAAAGTCCCCGTAGTTCTGGGGCACTAGGGTTATTAGACTCTCTTAGAGAGGTCGACCCTAGTAGGGTTTAGTCAAGTCGGGAATTAGTATAAATAGAGAGCTGGCCTCTCTATTTATCACACATCTCATACACACACTCAAGTGTAGCGCATAGTTGAGGAAGGAGAAGACACTGGGGCTAGATAGAAAGAAGGTTACTGCTATCGGGAGATCATCTTACTATTTTGGGTTCTACTTTTGGTGCTGATTCTATCTTTGAGGAAGTTGAGGGGTTTTCACCATTTATGGTTTCCTTGAGGATAAACACTATGTTCATTGTCTCTTGTGTTTGATTGTTGTGCTTGTTATTCTCTCAGTTAAAGATCCTAATGCATTGCTAGATTAATGATAAAAGTCTAACAACCTACATAGTCAACTGTCACACCACACAATTACAGCTTAAAGGAAATGTAAACCTTACTATCAAAGGAACTACAATGATAAATCATTACTGTTGCAGCTAGCAATGGAGAATGAAATTACTGAAATTTCCACACCACACAACAAAACAATCAAAAAATCCAATTAAATCGACAATATCTATGGAAGGCGGGCCCATCCTTCGAACAGAGATGTCGAAACTAACACAGATTAAGATGCAGAGATCAGAAGAATTCTGCTCCTTATATTAACATGAAAAATTACAAAGTACTATTCTCTGTCATAGCTTACATAGTATAATCCAATATCAACCAACCCTTGGCTCAGAATGTTTCCCAATATTTATACATGAACAATCATAACCTTCACCCACTGATATCAGGAATCCATGAAGATCTATGATCTTCAGGATGCCTTGATACAATGATCTATTATAGCTGTGGGTGGAATTGAATGAAAGTAGAGAATATAGGAAATGTTGTTGCTTGAGCCATTAGTGAATAAACAAAACCAATTTAAGAGATACCATGTCTATTACAACCAATTAACCAACGATGCAATTTCGTAGTTGATCCTATTGCATCTATGCGTGGAATGACGACCTTTGTTTGCACCCAACATACAGAGCTATGACTGGCTAGTTACAACTAGCATTGAAAGCTCATCTTCTTCTTCAAACCACCTAGAATGATACACATGTACTTCTCAAAGCTTGAACTATCTTTATGAAATCACGATGTATTAGCATAATTCAAGAAATAGAGTTTTGAACATAACAATCATAGGCATTAATAAGATAAACAATAATTAATCATACCTTTAAAGATTCAACGCTCAATATGAGAGGAAAACATATGTTTGGTGCATGGAATGGAGTAAGACAAGGCAAAAAGGGTATAATAGGTGTAGTTAAAAAGGGGAATTTCAGGACCCAACATCTCACCCCATCTATCTTGTTGCATGTCCTCATGCAATAACTTCCACTAATTGGAGAAGAAGTCTACCATCTATGTTTACTGCCTTCCATAGCTAGCTGTTACTATCTAGAAATATGGTCAACACAAGTGGATATGACACTTTATTTTAGTTCAATCAGCTATTGGGTTTTCATGGGATATGGAAGCCTCTTTTCCTAAAAAGTGAGAAGAAGCCGAGGCTATTGAGGTTCATTCCGAATCCACAGATTGGATTTAGCCTCATTATGAGAGGTTGCATGAAAGGCCCTCTCCCACTATGCATGATTGTTGACAAAATATTCGAAGGCCCTTAACTGGATATCTCCTAAGTAAGGAGCATGGTTGGAATGAAGGTCCAAAGGGCATACCATCTCATGCAAATAAAATTCACATAACAAGTTCTTCTTAGTGAAGCTGCTTTCTAGAAAGGCTTCCAAAAACTGGGTAGAGGGTGTTAATTTAAAGGGTCTCCCTTCCCTTAAGGCTTTTAATTTAAACAAAGTTAATTGGTCATACAAAAATATGGGATAAGAGGGAGATGGAGCTCTGAAACTCATCAATTCCTGGAAGAAGGCACATAGCTGATCTTTCTCCTTTTGCATGGAATTGAATTTCTTCAACTCTTTCAACTCTTTTTGTACTTCCTCCCAACGGAGATTTTGAAACATTAACTCCTTTGCCCATTTTTCCCTCAATTCCTTAATAGTCTTTCTATGCTCAACAAGAGGAACGATTCCTTCCTGAAATTTATTCATGTGATCTTTTCGCTTCTTTACTTCCACCCTTAACAATGAGAGATTTGGATTCTCTTCATCATCAGAAACTGAAACAATTTCCTGAGGAATTTGCATTCCTTCTTTAACACCCAATGTTTCAGCCTTCTCTTCTTGAAGTGTAATAGCTTCATCCTTGCTCAAAATTGTTGCAGTCTTCACCTGTATAGCTGCTTCAGTAATCAATTCTTGAGATACTGGTTCTTGTGTGATAGCTTCCTTCTCCATTAGTGCTGCAACAATCTCTATTTGTGTGGTAGCTTCAACAAAGGTGATTGAAAATTTTGGTTCTTGTGTAACAACATCATCTGTCACCAATATTGTAGCAAACTCTGTTTGTGTGGCTGCATCAATAAACGATTTTAGGAGTACTAATTCTTGTGTGACAATATCCTTCTTTTGAGTCCCATCCCAACAACCTTTAGTCTATACTGTATCTTCAACATAAAATTTTTGGGATGCTGGTTCTTGTGTAACAACATCCTCTTCCTGTTGAACTTCTTCCAGAAACAGTTCTATGTCTTGAGACTGTTTTGGAGTTTCTTCAAGATCTCGCAGGTTGTAATAAGGAATTGTGTCAACCATTGACTTGAATGTTTCCATTTGAGTAACAGCCTCAATAAGAATTTCTAAGGGTGTTGGTTCTTGTGTGGAAACATCCTTTCTTTCAACTTCTTTTGGTTGTTGAGGTTGTTCCTGGGATTGCAATTGCTTAGACTCTCCAAATTCAAGGATCATCTCGAACTCTGGTTCATCTTCACCCTTCAACTCCACCGCAGGGGCCTCTTTTTCTTATTCAGTTGCTTGTGTAGGTATTTATGCCACAAATTCCTACACTATGAATTTATATCTTGATTGGTAAAAAATTTCACCACATTCTAGGTAGACCACTTTATCCAATTTATCACCCTTCTCATCAAGAGGCGACCCTTCCAATTGGTCTGCAGCTTCTACCAATGTGTGCAGCCTTTTCTCCACCCGTTTCTTGCATGCTTACTTCTAGTTTTCCAATTCCTTATGAAGAACCTCCACTTCTTCTTTTAGCAGACTATTTTCTTACAAAAGTCCCTCGATTTGAGGTTCTTCTACAGTAGGTTCTTGTGGAGCAGCCTCTGTCTGGGGTGTCAAAATAGGAAATTCAAAGTTCGATTCAATGTTCACCCATCTTTGCCATGCTACTTCTACCACCATGATGTATCTGGTTCTTCTTCTCTTTACCGGCCATGATTCCTGTACCTCTTCTTTTGATATTATCCCCTTCCTTCATGGTACAGGGGTCTCTAAATCTATAACTGATGTAGAAGATATATATCCCTCTTTAGTAACTCCCCTTGTCTCTTCCATCTCAATTTATTCCTCTATTAAATTTCCCCTCATTCGGGAGAGGATTCAATGGTGAGGATCTCTGCATATCCTTTTGTTATTATAGCTTCCACAACCTCAACTTCCATTGTCACAGCATCCAATATTTCTCCAGTTTTAGCTTCTGCTGTTGGAGCTTCCACATTATATATTCCTTCCATAGGGTTTGCTGCTGATGTAGCCTCTCCCAATTCTTCCTCTTTATTATTTGGGTTTTGTCCTGACACTGTCTCAACCCCCCCCACCCCCCCCAACTGAATTTGAGGGACTATGGTCCTCCTCTTCTACTTCCACTCCCCCCCAACTATGCAAGTGCCTCTTCTTCCTCTTCTATTGGGACACCACCCAAAAGTGGAGGTTATTGAATGATCTGAGGCTGACTAGTGAACTATTCCTAGGTTTGGTGTTGTTGTGCTAAGGCCCTTAATATAAGCAGTTTGATTAGGCCGTGATGGGTGAGAGAATAATATGGGTGTCGGGCTGATCTTACAAACCCCTCCATATGATGTAGGTCTTTAAACAAATAAAATGGAATGTTGAGTAAAGCCCAGTGGCGTAAATGATATAGTAGGGGAAACTTAGAGAAATACATAGTATGATACCTACCTTCACATGTGATGTACTTCTTCAGGAATACTACCACTCCATTCCAAGGAGGAGGAAATGATTGTAGTGTTATCCCTCACTTTTCTTGATAGACCTGTTCACCAGCTTTTAGAAAATCTTACATTGCAGCCGCATTGTGGGTTCCTCTTCCAAACCAAGTTCTTCCCACTTGAGGAAGACCACTAACCTCAGCCATAATCTCCTCAGTAACTTCTATGCATAGACCTCTGACTTCTGAATGGGTTTCTGCCAAATTTAGAGCAAACTGTAGAGTTATTTCTCAATGAAAACCATTTAAGTGTTGAAAGAACTTAGTTTAACCAACTGCTTCGAAAATGGGAAAAACCTCTACGTTTCTATGCAGATCCCCTGTGTCTACAGGTTCATGCCGAGCTCGGATACCCATATCATCTCTCTTTCTAAATTGTGGTATGAACTTAACAAATTACAGGCCCAAAAATGGAAGTTATAGCATAGGAACATGCAACGAACAGCCGAGGTCGAGGCTGGATAAATTAGGAAAGTTATTATAGTTATGGGTAGTGAATAGTTGGCAATATTTGGCACAAATTAGGAAAAAGGTGATGGACGTGTGATAAACTCAAGTACCCTTTCAGACATGTTGATTGAAAGTTAAATGTGTACGGGTCTAATGGTGGGTAGAGAAAGGTAAAGAATGATTAATATCGTCCAATCCAATTTATAGCTAATCATGTAGATGGTCAGAATCCATACCTTCACGATATAAGGTGAACCATGAATTTTCATAATAGTTCAGCATCCATCAAATTAGAACATTATTGTGTGCATGCTACTATGATCTCACCCCCGGTGAATGAAGAGATTTCTTTCATCCTTGTCGAAAATATAACTAGAGCTATGAGGTTATTCGGAACCCGACAAAGTCATGGACAGTAGAATTTGTGGCCGAATCTGGAGGAGTCACAGCTTTTTTATATATATGTCTAGATGAGTATCAACTGCGTAAGTAAGGGAAATTGGAAAATTTTAGTAGAATCGTAGCTGCAGAGATAGGGAAATCGATGAGAATTTGGTGGGGTCGCAGCCATGAGAAATAAGGAAATCTGCAAAATTTGGTGGAGTCACAGCCATAAGAAATAGGGAAATCTGTGGAATTTGGTAGAGTCACAACCATGAGAAATAGGGAAATCTACGGAATTTGGCAGAGTCACAGCCGCGAGAAATAGGGAAATCTGTGGAATTTGGCGGAGTCGCAGCTGCGAGAAATAGGGAAATATGCAAAATTTGGCAGAGTTGCAACTGTGAGAAATAGAAATATGGGAAAAATTTTAACAGAGTCGCAGCCGCGAAAACAAGAAAATGGGAAAAAAATGAATGGAGTTGCAACTACGAAAACGGGAAAATAGGAAAAATTTAGCAGAGTCGCAGCTATGAAAAACAGGAAAATGGGAAGAATTCAATAGAGTCGCAGCTGTGACTGAACTGTTCATCATTCATTTGTTTTTGAAGGAGCTCTTTTGAAACAGGAAAATAGGCTAGGGTGCTCGTAGTCGTCAGGTGTAGTCATGACCGATTCTCCTTAAGTAAGTTCATGCGCAGTTTCTTCAAATAAAACCAATCAAGCGTAAAGGAAAACAAAAACAAAAATAAAACAAAGAATCAACTTATTTATGTACAAGTTCCTATGTGGAAATCACACTCTCCTTTTAGAGATTGACAGCGGCAGATAAAAATTCCCGCCCTTGCGTTCACTGGTATCCTGGATTAGCTGCGACATGGGAGATAAATGCTTCCCTTGATATTGGCTTGTGATACAGTCGCAACCTATGACCATTAAAAAATAATGGCATACGAACTTCATCAATAGTGACCAGGAGAACTGTGTCATTTTCAAATGCCCTATCTATCTGGTATGGATCCAACCATCTTGTTCGAAGCTTACCTTTAAAGTCCCTATTGAACCTAGAATCATACAACAATGCCTAGTCTCCTTCGCATAAGTCTTTCTTCTTTATGAACCGATCATACCACTTAGATCATTGTTGTTGAATTAACTATGTTTGATGTACACCAGCTGTACATTTTTCATTGAGTTCATTTAACTAGTTCAATCTATTCCTCTGAGCTTCTATTAAATCTAAGTTTACCTCCATGGTTGTCTTTAAGGTTTTGATTTCAAATTCAATAGGAAAGACATCGTTCTTACCATACAACAGGTCACAAGGGGATAATCCCATAGTGTTGCGCCAAGTGGTGGGAGATGCCCAAAGTGCCTCTGGAAGTCTGTCATCCTAGTCTCTACGATGGCTTCTGACTATTTTTGTGAGAATAGCTTCAATCACTTTGTTGGTTCTTTCCACATGGCCATTGGCCTGTGGATGATAAGGTGAAGTTATTTTGTGCTAAATATGGTACTTATGTAACAGATTATCCCAATTTATGGGACACAAACTGTGGTCCTCCATCTATAACTATCTCCTTGGGTACCACAAAATGAGTAAATATTTATGAATATAAGAAATCTATTACATCCTGGTCATTGGCCTTAACCAAGGCTATAGCCTCCACCCATTTTGTCATATAATCGGTGCAAACTAAGATGTAAAATCTCTGCTTAGAGGGAGGGTTGATATGCCCAACAAAATCTAAGGGCCATTTGTTAAAAGGTTCAACCACCAGTTGTGGTTGAAGAGGCATCTCGTACAATCTGTTAGGTTGGACCATTCTCTGACAGCTATCAGAAGCCTGAACATACTTCTTCGCATCCCTAAAAATTGTTGGTCAATAATAGACCATTCATAATACCTTATGACCTATTCATTTGTTAGCAAAGTGTCCCCCACAAGGATCATCATGACAAGCCTTCAATATACTGAAAACTTCATCTTCCCTTACACATATTCTTATTTCAAGATCAGGACCTGTGTAGAAAATATGACCATCTATCTAGCAGTACCTGACACTTTGTTGAATAATTTTCCTTTTCTCTCTCTTTGACAAATGTGTCAAAATCTTTCTTGCAGCCAAATAGTTAGCAACATCTGTGTACCAAGGGGAATGAGTTGATACTACAAAAAAATGTTCTTGGGAAAGAATCTTCAACTGGAAAGTTGTCATCACTATTGGTAAAGCGAGATAAAAAATCAACAGCAGGATTTTCTTTCCTAAGTATTTCAATAATTGTAATGTCAAATTCCTGTAACACTAATAGCCATCTAGTTAACCTAGCATTTGTAACAGGTTTGTTCATTAAATACTTGATGGCTAAATGGTCAGTGTGCAAAAAAGTGGGGTATCCAGTGATGTAGTGTCTGAATGTATTGATGGAATATACAATGGCTAAAAATTCCTTTTCTATAACAGTGTAATTGAGTTCAGCAGGGCTCAAGCTTTTACTGATATAGTAAATCACATATGGGGCTTGACCATCCTCTTGTCCCAACACTGCTCCAATGGTAGTGTCAGAGGCATTAGAAGAAATATGGAAAGGCAAAGCCCAATTGGGCCCCCTTAAGATAGGATCTGTAGACAGCCTCTTCTTAAGTTCGGTGAACGTTTTTTGGCATGCCTCATTCCAACTGAGCTATACATCCTTCATCAACAAAGTAAATAAAGGAGAAGCTAGTTTGGAAAATTTTTCTATGAATCTTCTATAATAACCAGCATGCCCTAAGAAGCTACGTACCTCTTTTGTGTTATAGGAGTGGGTATGTTTTCAACTACCCTTATTTTATATGGATCTATCTGGATACCATCAGCAGAGATAAAGTGCCCCAGAAGTACACCCTTGCTCATCATGATATGACACTTTTTAGTGCTCAAAGATAGTTAGGTTTTCTCACATCGTGTTAAAACATTTTCTAAGTTTGTCAGTTCCTCCTCAAAGTCACTTCCATATGGGGTAAATCCATCCATTAAAATATTCATACTATCATTAACCATCTCTGAAAAGATGTCAATCACAGCTCTCTGAAAGGTGGCAGGAATGTTACACAAGCCGAAGGGAAGTACCATGTATGCAAAAGTACCCCAGGGGAAGGTGAAGGTGGTCTTATATTAGTCCTTAGGAGTGATCTGGATTTGGTTATACCCACTGAACCCATCCAGAAAGGAAAAAAAATATTCCCAGATAAGGTATCAAGTACCTGATCAATGAAAGGTAAGGGAAAGTGGTCTTTCTGCGTTGCTTTGTTTAATTCCCTATAATCCATGCAGACTCTCCATTTCCCATTCTTCTTTGGCACTATCACGAGTGGAGAAACCCACTCGCTGTCTGAGATTGGGTATATAAACCCTACTTCCAAGAGCTTTTGAATTTCTTCTTTCAAAATGTCCCTAAGGTTAAGGTTCATCCTTCGTTGTGGTTGGCACATAGGTCAGGAGTCACTTTTAATATAAATGTGATGGGTGCACAGATTAGAAGGGATACCCTTCATATTTGTGTACTCCCAATAAAATGCTCCCTTGTGTTGTTTCAGGAGTGTGACTAGGCATTCCAGTTCATCAGGAGCGAGGTCTAGATTGATATTAACTGTTTTTCCTGGCTCTATCTCAACTGGAATACTTTTCGAATTCTTGAGTACTAGAATTATGCTGGTGTCACTGAATAAAGTCTCCTATGTGATATTTTCTTGTTTTCCTCCATCTAGAGTACTGTTCCAGATCTAGTAAACATGTTTATTGACAGATGTAGGCTCACTGATGAAACTATTGATATCACTATCCTTTGTTTCATCTTTGAAGGTTAAGGCTATCCATATCATTAACAACGGTTGAACACTGTCTTCCTTCTCTAGCTACATCCATAGTGGAGTCTCAGCTTCTAGGATAGGTCGAGCTAGAGGGTAGAAGGTAAGGCTTTTTGTCTCGGTCCCATCTGAAATGGTCATAGACCATGACTGAAAGCTTATGTAACCATCTATTGTGGCTAACCAAGGTCTTCCCAGAATCAGTGGGTGTCCCCCTAGCTGTGACTTCAGCTGTAAAACCAATAAGTCTACAGGCTATTCCCATGAATCTACTGAGACAATGAGTTCATCCAATATTCCCTCGGATTTGATGGTGGACCTCTTAGTGAGTTCTAAAATAGTAGGGTTTGGCCGAAGGTTGGTGAGCTTGAGTTTCTGTACAGTTTATATGGTCATAACGTAAATAGCTGAGCCTAAATCCACCAAAATGTTTGGTATCTACGTGTTCCCAATCTATACTGTGATAGTAGGGTTCCCAGGGTCATCTTATTTTGTCAAGGGGGTTTTTCCCATTATCAGTTTAGAAATTTTTCCCAGAACATGGACAATGGGAGGATCCCTTGGTTTTCTACCTAGTTTTCTTACACAAAGACACGGGATTGTTTTGGCGTAGATAGACACATCATGGAGGGCCTGCAATAGTGGAATTTTGACATATAAGTTTTTTAACTCTCCTAAGGGGTTAAACTGAGGTTGTTCCAATGTTTTTTGTAGTGTCATTCGTTCAGGGTATGGCAGTTCTCTTTCTAGTTGTGTAGGTTGTGTTTCAATGAGTGTTTCTCTCTTTGTTTCAGCTGGTGTCTTGGTAGGACTTTCAGCATACTCAATGATTGGGATTATTGCATTAGATGGGTATTGTTGGTTCAATCTCACTTCAGTCACTGAAGATGGAACATCTTCAATTACTAAGGGCTCCACAACCCTCCCTGAACATAAGCGTATATCATGGCAGGGAACTGGGGTAATGGAGTAAGCAGGCATGTTGGAAATCTCAAACTAGTGGACTAATTTATTATTGTTTGGGTTTGGATTAGGTTGAGAAGGAAACTGTGGTCGTATTGGCATGTTCATCAGTGTAATATTGTTCTGAAGTTACAGCTGTGGCTGCTGGTACTGCTGGATAGGGTATTGCTAAGGCAGATATTGATAATGAGGAAATTGTTGATGGGGAAACTGTTGGTGAGGAAGTTTGGGTAGTGAAGGACATTCCTTGGTTTCATGATTCCTCTCACAAATTTGGCATACTTCCACTTTTTCAAGTGGAAACTCCTTCAGTGGATGTTTCTTCCTACATTTGGGACATGATACTCCAAGTGTCAGATATTCTACTGCTTGGCCCTTAGAGCATCCATTTATGAGGAGATGGAACTCATCATCTCTATCTTGAAATTTTTGAGAAGGTTTCTTATTTCTACCCAAGTGACTCCTCCATTAGATGACTTATGTGCTCTGCTGAAGACATCTTGTTCTAGTCCCTTGTCTCGTTTGCTGGTCTTTGAGGATCCTCTGGAGTACCTTCAACATAAGTTGAAGATCTTAGCCAATGGTTCTTTTGAGACATCCCCTTTCCCTAGCAAGTTCAGCATGTCCAGGAAATACTATCTAATACCACGAAGTAATATGATCTTGAGCACATCTTCCCCCATGTCGGTCTGTCCTGCCCTCTATACATTGTATAGGAGCCTCTCTATGAAATCTTTCAAAATTTCTTCATCCTTTTGTATCATTTTGAACAGTTCTTCTCATTTGTCCGTAGTATTATAGTACTCCCGGTACTTCCCAAGGAACACTTGTTTAATCTACTCCCATGTGGTAATAGTGTCACCCCCAGGCTCATAAACCATCGTAGTGTGTTGTCCTTCAAAGTGGCAAGGAAAAGTTTTAACTTCTATTCACTGGATGTGTAGTCGTAGCTGCAACAGAGGATGTCAAATTTGAAAAGGAACTCATCTGGGTCCTCTGTATCCTTCCCATGAAAGCGTGGTAACACTGATGGTGAGATGTTATTCATGGAGGATTGACTAATTGGTTGTCGGATGGGGATCTGAAGTGTGGAAACAATCTCCTCATGTAAAGGGTTCATGTGGAGGGCTTCCATCATTGTGATGGTTATCCCCTACTACTTCTTCATGATCTTTAGGGTCACGTTCGTTATTCATGTTTTCCTCTGCTCTTTCTTTCCTTTCCTTCCTTTGATTTTACCACTCCTTCTAGATCTGTAAATATTCCTCCTTTGTGACCTGCTTCCTGTCAATGTGGTAAACCACCTATGGCTTACCTACTCCCATTGCACTAGCTCTATCTTCATCCACAAGGACACTAGATGGTGTTGCAGCCGCTCCTATTCTCTCCACTGTAGAAACTGAAACTTCTACCCTTGGAGTAACCAGGATTCTTTTGATAGATGGTGGTCCCTGATGGCAAGCTCCAGTAGAGGAATTGGCCCTAGAAACTAGATCATAAATGAACTTCCTCCTTCCCAAGGCTGGACTGCCTCCACGACCTCGACCACCTGCAAAGTTAGTATTCTGGGGAGTTACGGTGGTTTTGGGAATGTCACGTTGAACTCTCCTCATATTCATGAAACCCAAAAGAAATCATGTAATCTTAAAAACTATAGAAGAAATATGAATGGATGCAACTACTACTATGTCTATTAATTACCTTCCTCGGCAACGATGCCAAAATGTTGGTCACTCTATATGCAAGTTAATTACAGCTAACACACAGAATGCTCAATATATATTGTCAACCCAGGGAAGTATTTTATTTCAAAGATAATTCACACTGTCTATGCATAAACACTCAGTAACTGATCAAATGAATAAAATATTAATTGTCCTACTTATATGCTTAGTAAAACTCATATCATAGCTAAACTAATATAAATTAACCACCTAGAAATTCAGAGATGCAATTACTTCCTACAATATCAATCCAGCAATTAACTAATCTATAAATATATAACTAGAATTAATTTTGCAGAAAATTAAATCCTAACATTATCAGACTACATGTAAATCCATCATGACCAGTTTAATTCAACTAATTTAAGAATTGGAAACAACAACAATTGAACTAAAAAAACTCTAAACCATAATCTGGACGAATTAGCAAACCTGAGAAAGACAAGTAATTGAAAGGAACTGAGCTGAGCTTAACTGTAATGGCTATTGGCACACATGCATAATGGAAAATATCGTACACAGTCGACTGTCACAACACGCAGTTACAGTTTAAAGGAAATGCAAACATTACTATCAAAGGAACTACAATGATAAATCATTACTGTTGCAACTTGCTATGGAGATTGCAATTACTGAAATTTCCACACTGCATAACAAAACAATCAAAACATCTAATTAACTTGAAAATATTTGTGGCATTCGAACAGAGATGCCGGAACTAACACATGTTAAGATGCAGAGATCAGAAGAATCTTGTTCCTTATATTAAAATGACAAATTACAAAGTACAACTCTCTGTCACAACTTACACAATATAATCCAATATCAACCAACTCTTGGCTCAAAATGTTTCTCAATATTTATACATGAACAATCATAACCTTCACCCACTGATATCGGGAAGCTATGAAGATCTACGATATTCAGGTTTCCTTGCTACAATGAGTTGTTACAGATGTGGGTGGAATTGAATGAAAGTAGAGAATATAGGAAATCCTGTTGCTAGAGCCATTAGTGAATAAACAGAACCAATTTAAGAGATACAATGTCTGTTGCAACTAAGCCTTAAGGTAGCAGCGCGCTTTCGCAGCTGAGTTTGTTGCAGCTGAGCCTATTGCATCTATGCATGGAATGATGACCTCTATTTGTGCCCAATGTGTGGAGCTGCAACTGGCATTGAAAGCTCATCTTCTTCTTCAAACCACTCGGGCTGTTACACCTGTACTTCTCAAAGCTTGAAGTATCTTTATGAAATCACGATGTATTAACATAATTCAAGAAACAGAGATCTGAATATAACAATTGTTAAGTCGCAAAAATACCACATTTTATTCATCTTTCATATACCATTTGTCACCTTATTCCTATTTTATCCTTCCATAAAACCATTAATATCCACCACTTTGATGATACATATGGGTTTATATTACCATCTTCCAAATAATTTATTTTTGAGCATTTTGAGTGAATTTGTGGTTAAATATTAAGAAAATTAATATATTTTCATTATACCTCAAAGTTGGATGATTTTGGTGATGATTACAGGTATATTTGAGGAATTTAACAAGCTCAAAAGTCACCACCTAGCCTCAAATTCGAATTTCATCTTCAAGATGTAGGCTAATTTCAAGGAGAAGATCATGGAGATCAAATATCTTATCCAAGATATCATGGAGGAATTGAAGGGATGAGTTGAGAGAAAACTGGATTTTTTGAAGATTTGAAGGGATGAGTTGAGAGAAAAGTGGATTTGTTGAGGATTTGAAGGGATAAGATGAGAGAATAGTGGATTTGTAATTATGACTAGTTATCTTGAATTCATGTATGAATAGGAGGGTTCTCTCCTCATTTTGTTAGAGATCTCTCTAGTGGTGTAGAAGTAGAAAATAATTTATGTCTTTTGAGAGTTAGTCATAGAATGGATTTTTCATTGTTATGTAATGGAGATGATTCTTAATGCAAATCCTTGTATTCTCTCATGTTAATTTGAGTTTCTTTCTTATGGATTGTTAGTATAGAATTTCAGTGATTTCTTTCTTATGAATTGATAGTATAGATTTGTCGTGAGCTCACATCTATAATTTTCAGTCTTTATTTACCAAGTTAATTTATGCAATTTCATGTTTTCTGCAATTAGATTTATTTCACGCAATTTTTTGCTTTTCTAGATTAGATTTCTTTTCATGTCATTTCTTGCTTTTGCAAGCTTAATTCAATTTCAGTTGCATGTATTTTTTTATTTCAGTCACCTAGAATATCATATTAAGTTAGCAATACTTTGCCCCTACATATATTTTGTCTGTACCTCACAAGTTTACACTCTCTCCAGGTTGATAATTAAATTGTTGGATATGTTATAAATTGTTTAATGTTTTTCACCAACATTTTGGCGCCGATGTCGGGGAGGTGCTAAAATGGATCGGAGTTTAGATAGGTAGATAGTTCATTTTTTTCTTATTAAATAGAAGGGGGAGGGGAAATGGTAAGTCGCAAGGACGACTTCACTATGGAATTTCCATGGTGTAATAGCCAGACGCATCCACTTTAGTGGCTCACCCCGGAGCCTTGTTGTTTCAGCAAGCGTGTTTATTTTTCTGCAAAGTGCTTTCTTTTTCTGCAATAGTGTTCTTTCATTTTCTGCAAATGTGAGTTTGTTTTTATGCAAGTTTTCTTTTTCATTTACAGTTTTGTAGTGTAAAGTTTGGATTGCTTTCATTTTCTGGCTGGCCTTTATTTCATACTAACTTGCTTTTAATTTTGTATATGTTCATTTTTTTTTGTATAAATTTTTGTGCACTTTTTATTTTTGTTTTTGTATTCATTTTGTACTAACTCATTTCATACTATTTTTACATTTGTCATGTACTTGTTTTTCATTTTTTTAATCATTTGATTTGATAAAATGATTTTAGCATGAGCATAAGCTTAGATAATCTCAGTCATATCCTGGCAAAATCTGGGATCTCCTCTTCTCTAGAAAAGGAGATCTTGACAGCAGTCAAGGATGAAATCACTCTTCCTGAAGAAAACAATGAAGAATCGACATTTGAAGAATCATGCATATCAGATGAAGAACACTCGTTCGAACTGGAGATCGAAGAGGATGAAGAAGGAATCTCGGGTGATCATCATACAAATGAAAGTTGCATCGAACAATGGTTCCAAGTAAGTATTAGGTTAGATCGGTTCTATTTTCACTTCTATATTATTAATTCACATTTTCAACATTTGATTTTTCATATTATTGTATATTCTAGATTTAGTTTTTCAGAATTAAAAGTTAATCTTGGTTTACTTTTGTTAGATAGATGGTTACATTGGAAATTTCATTTTATGTAAATAATCTTTAAATTTTAATTAAAGTAAAGTAGGTAGTTTTTAGTTTTATTTTCAATTTAAAATTAGTATGCTTTAATTTGCTTTAATGTTTTTATTTGTTAAAATTTTATTTTTAATAGTCTTAATTACTATTTTTAATTTTAAGAATACAAATTTCTAGTTTGCCCATCTTTTAAATCTAGGAATACCTTGAAATAAATTTAAAAATAAAATTTAAAAAGAATATATATTAAAATATATAATATTTCTTAATTAATTCTCTAATATTAGTTTTCTAGTTTTAATAAATTAATTTAACAAAACTTAATGATATTGAACATATATACATAAAAGCTTAAATAAACCAATGCTTCTCTGTTAATCTTCTAGTTTTAATTTTAATAAGCTAGTAATATATATATTATTAAATTAACCAAACCTGCAACTATAAACATTAATATATATAATAATAAAAAATTGAAACTTTTAAAACAAATAATAAACATTATATATATATATATATATATAAACAATGCATATTCTAAACATTAATATTAATATTAGAAAGAAAAATACGTTAAAAAATTAAAAAATAAATAAAAACAGAGTGTTTTCCCCTCATGTGCAACCTGCAAACGCTTCAGTTGTTCAGTATTTCATGCACAACCTGCAAATGCTTCATCCTTTCAGCCTTTCATTCGCAACCTGCAAACATAAAACTAATTCTTCTCCACATTTGTGCTCAACTGAATTTTGGTTGACTTTGCAAAAAGCCTTTTTGGTTGCAATAGTATCTCAACTGGGTTCGAGTAGCAGCAACCCCATATGTTTTCTAGGCCTAGAAACTAAACTTGCAACAACAATAAAACAAAGTCAATAAGACAAAATAGAGACTGCGTGGAGCTGTAGGCATTATGTAGAAACAATCTTGGCATATTAAAAGAACTAGATAGTTGAGCGCATGCAGGTCGAGCATGTATTGAGTTTGCTTAACCAAACGTATCTACAAGCTATCAATTAACAGCCACTCCATCCGGATGAGATGCTCCATGCAGACCTAGAATATAGCCACAAAATCTAGGGATTAGGTTGCACATATTTGGGAGCAGTTCCATTTTTTACTAAATCAAGAGTGCTCACCACATTCGACTAAGAGTTTCCTAGATGTAACATGGGAATAAAGATATCCGTCCTGTCTTCTTGCCATAATCTGCTTAAGATATTCTTTATGCTCCATTTTAATACAACACACGTTGTTTATCTGACCCATCCTTTGTGGCGGTTTAAAATGCATGTGTTTCCTCGCCCATTAGTTGAGGAACTATAAATCAACCATAATTTGATGGAAATTTAAAGCATAACAAATAATCCTATAAACTCACAAACCGTAACCTACAAAATAAAATGGAAATGGAATTGATATATTAAAATTCTACAAAATCTATCAAGATTATGATGTCAGTGATGCTCATCCCGATCATGATCATGGTCTAGCGGAAAGGATGACCCATTCCTATCCCTATTCCTATCCATGTTCCTATCCCTTATCCTACTCGTGTCCCTTTCCTGTAAATAGCATGAAAATTCCCCCATATCTATCATGATTATGGATTAAATAATCTTCAAACTCCAGCCAATGCTCTTTTAATACGCTTAGATCATGAGTTTATCCAGAGGAATCTCGGAGTTCATATCTGTTGATATCCATAATAAATCAAAGTATTTGTCCAAGTATTGAAGATGGAACTCTGAGCTAAACTCTTTTATTTTGATAATCTAGATGGATCGGAAGACTCCCACCATTTACTAGATAGCAGATCTTTGAGGGGATTGAACTTCATCTCACAAAAACAACTAGATTTTAAAATGATAAAAATTATTAGGCTTCGAGTTATAACATTGCGCAATGCCTAGAAATGTAAATGGATATGAATTCCAAGAGAACTGTAACATGGAATCTCAAGGATTAATCGCCATGGACGGCTCCGTCGATCTCAAAGGCAGGACGGTTCTCAGGTAAATGGAAGGATTTTCCCTTCCTCATTGGCTATGAGATCTTAGAAAGAATTTCTTTCTATGGAATTGCATCCACCATCGAGATTGATTCGTTCAAATTAAGTGATTTATTACCTGGACCTAAAACCGCTTGTGCTGAATCTATCTTTTAGATGCCACTACTTGTGCTACTGTATATACTGCAGGATTTGCTATCTATGCTACTGGAATTGGATTTGGGTATGGATATAGGTATGGAAAAACATGCACGCATTTCTTCCCTTCATATATACCACAAGCATCTGGATCACGAGCAACGTGGAGTGTTGAGACCATTGAAGTAGTGCATTGAAGTTTTTTTCCTCTATTCTCATTGCAAGAAAATACCATAGACCATACCGAGACTGCCAACCTGATCCAATCCATTCTCACACCGGTGCCTGGCCTAACTGGATCCTATTTAAACCCCAGTTGATCTAATACCGGTTGAGATGCTCGTACAAGACCAGGCCAGGACTCATTCATTAATTCATTCTTCCTCAATGATCCATTTAGTGTTTTTAATTAATCAATAGGCCTTTTTAAAAAAGAGCGTAAGGGAAATGAATAATAACTAAGTATTTATTGGGTGGAGCTGGTGGACACTTGAAAATTTTGAAGTAGTGAATCTAAACGTGAATAACACCACTACAATTTTTTTGAGAGTGAATTGATAAGAAAAACTGCAAATCACCTTAGAGATAGCATAATCATGGTATGCTAAGCTATGAAAAATAATGAAATAGCTTACCCATTAGAAAAATAGACTCCATAGATACAATTTTCATGAGTTTTTGAGATGCTTAAGTTAAAACTAACCCATTCTAAACTTCGAAATCGAACAGATATTGAATTACAATACATGCATAATTGCTCGTTTGAGATCATTGCTGATAGAGGAGAGGTCAGGTTTCGAATGAAGAGGAAATTGTTCCAATAAGTACACACGACAGATAGACAAAGGTCGCATGCATGATTTGGGCCCAGGAAAGAAGAGTAATATAAGCCTATATTTATGACAAAATAGAAACCCTATTCTATTCTAGGAGCTATTCTAATTAATGATCACCAAAATTATATTGCTAATTTTTTATCAAAGAACGGATACAATTGGATAGATAAGGGATCCTAAAGAGGGAGGATAGCCCCAACATCGCTTCAGGATCCAGTTCCATTAAGCCAAGGATATCAATTATAAGACTTAATCTATGCGAGGCAGGAAAGACAAAAAAGGCAGTAACTAATACCAATAAATGAAAATCACTAATATCCTTCCTAGATTGCTTGGCCTTTCCATACAAATAAGTGTTACCGCTTCCATAGTCAAGCAAGGTAGCCGATAAATAAAAGAGGGTAGCTAATGATGGTAGTATGTGTTCCTGGTCCATTAGGCTAGACAGTAAAGATATAAAAAACCAAGCAGTAAACTCACTTAGTGTCGGGTTGTCAACATGGCGACAAGTGAGTTTTGCAGCACCTCCACAACCACCAATTCAGAATCCTACAGGATTGAATAGCAATGTGTAGTTTGTCAAAAGACTGATAACCTTCAGAAATTATGAAAATAACTCCACAACCATTGGCAAAATAAATTGTATATATATATATAAAAACTAGAGTTATGGTTCACAATGGATTTTATTTTCATATTGTTTCCTTAGGCTATTAGCAACTATTATTTGTTTGGTAATTACAATCGCGTAAACTAAAATGAAAGTTTTATGTTATTTAGTAATTTTCCCATTACAATCTTAAAACAAATAAAAATGGCTTTCTTGGATTCATTAGGGCCAAGGATGCCATGGGTTTTCATTAAGGTTGTCCACTTAAGACAGTGATGTTAGAATTCATTTGTAACATTATTTTGTGTTTTCTATCTATTTATATATATACTTTGAAAACAATAAAAAATATAATAAAATTAAAACTAAAACTTAAACAAAAATAAATAAATGAAAAAATAAAAAACTAACTCAAAATCAATAAATACATTAAATAAATTATAAAAAAAAATCATAAAAATTTATCAGAATTATATATATATACACGTGAAAACAAAATAAAAATATGAAAAAAACATCACATATGCATTTTAATTACATATTAATTAGTTAGTATGTTTATTAAATTTTAAATAAATTAATAAAAAAAATTAAAAAACAAATCAAATAATAAAAATCTTTGTTAATATAACTTAAACAAAAACTACCCAAAACAATTTCACATAATAAAATTTAATTTAGTCTATATATATACACACACACACACAAATTAACATTAGTTAAATAAAATATATAAAAAGTAATCTAAGAACAACATAAAATAATAAAATTAATATGTCTTTGAAATCGAAGGTAGTTGTTGTTGCAGCTAAGCCTTCTTCTTGATTTTTATTTGTGCACAGTGGGACCTGGTACATCTTTGGTTTGAAGAGGTAGGTGTTTGTTTCAAGCCGCTAAACTTATCATAAAAAAAATCGCTTGTTTACACACTCCTCTCTATTCAAGATCATTAAGATAGTCAAGATAGTCTGCTTTTAGAGGGGTCAACCCTTTGTAAAAGGAGGATGAAAAACTCTAATTTTTGTTCTAAATTATTTTTATTCCAAAACAATTAAAAACACTAGAAAAAAAACACATACTAATAAAAATATAAACATTAAAAAAATAATATAAATTTAAGAAATAAATAAAATAAAAATACTAAATGACATAAAAGTTAAAACTAAATCAATATTACTTTGTTTTTATTTATACTTTGTTTTATTTTATTTTAAAAGAAGAAAAAACATAAAATAATTAAAAGTTATAAAATTAAATTAGTTTATATATATATATATATATATATATATATATATATATATATTGTTGGAGACATTTACCATCATACACACTCTTTCAGTCAAATTGGCATAGTTAAACCACTATCCTAAGTATAATTGACATTAATTGACATCAGTGGAGCATTAATTGCCATCATCCAGTCACACCCATGCCTACTTACAGTCAAGGAGGCTAACTTAGCCTTCTCCTACATTCAAGGAGACTAACTGGAGCACTCCGGGGGTGATCTAAGTGACATTAATGCACCTAATTGCTAACTGGTGGTTACAATCAGTTCAACCAGTCAGTTAAGGCTCCAGTCATTAAATATATTATTTAATGATTATTTATTATTATTTAATGATCTGGAGTCAACAAGGCACCTCCACCAACTTATGATGGTCAGTTCAGCTTCAGTTAACCTCATCGGGGTTCATTGAAGTCATGGAGCACTAGCACTTCATGGTTGGCTTGCTATGACATGTGTTTGATCTCCTTCAGTTGAGATTCAGTCATTTATTGCACTCCGACTTCAGTTAGGGTTTGGTGAGTCAATTAGGGTTTTGGTCAAGTGGTTAAATGAGTGTGATTGAATGGCTAAGAGTCAGTTAATCTAGACTCACTCATTGAATTCAAATTGTCTCCTTAGGTATTCGAATTCTTCATGGAGTTAAGCCATTGCTTGGCATTGGTATTGTAACCATTCATTGATTATTAAATATACAGAGAGGAAACCAATTCCGGTTCCAATTAACACCATTTCATGAGTATTTGTTGATTATTATTTCATGAGATTGATTCTTAGTTCCTAGATCATGTGCAAGAATTAATATGGTATCAGAGCATACGGCGGGACGAAGATCTATCTCTCAAAAACAAGAGTTTTGACAGATTTCTCCATGAAAAGTGAGCAATAGCTCAAAATTCCAGCACTACACCAGAAGCCAAGGTTTACCACTCAATATCCCATGTAAAGAACTTGTTGATCAAGCTTGCTTGATTGACTATGTTGGGTGTGATGAAAGCCTAGAATGTGTTGGCTGTCCGACCTTATTTTTCCCTTTCTGTTTTGATTTTCAGGTTTCTACAGGTGAAGCATTCACTACAGCATATCCAGATGGCCTCCTCAGTACCTCTGTTGACTCCATACAATTTCCACACATGGAAAAGTAAAATGGAGATTCAACTGCTTTCCAAAGGACTTTATAGAGTCACCATGGACACTGAAGTTGAGCTTGGATCCGCCATAGAAAAATCAAGATTCTTGAACAAGAAGGATGAAGCCTTTGGTTTCTTGTGCCTCTCTATTTTTGATGACCTTCTCTTCCATCTTATGGATATGAAGACACCAAAACAAATATAGGACAAATTGGAATATCGATATGGAAAGCATGATGGCTTGAGAGTTTACCAACTCGAAAATGAACTCATGTCTCTCCAACCTTCCAATTTCGAGACTCTGAATTATTTCTTTACACAGTTCAAGCATACTGTTTTCCTCTTGAAGCAATGCAAAGTGGAGAAGGAGGATGATCATCTCATCCTATCCATCCTCTCCAAACTCGGGGCTAATTATTCAGTTTTTGTTTCTACATTCCGTGCGGGGAAGCTCACAACCCCCAGATGGAAGATGCCTACACTCAATGCCTTCATCGAGTCCCTAACTAATGAACATGACAAGCTTGTCCAGATGGGGATCATCCGATCTTCCTGTGATCAAGCCCTCCATGTCTCGGGGCCCAAATATCTGAAGGGTAAAGGAAAGCAGCAGAAAAACCAGAAAACTAAATTTGATGCTCCCAAGCCTAGAGTTGAAAATCAACAGCATGATGAATCTTCCGACTCAAGGAAGAACAAAGGAAAAGGGCACAATGGGAAATAAAAAGTCAGGTGTTCTTAATGCGGGAAGGGTTTTCAACTTGAACATGCCTACATGAAGAAAAATCTTGATGAATCAAACTCTCTCCTTGAGAGGAATCACATCAATCTTTCGCAGAGCTTTCGGAGGAGAGATCACCAAGATCAGGAACCACAGCATGAGAAAGGTCATGCCCTCATGGAAAGCACTTCTAAGTCCAAAGAACTGCTGATTGACAGTGGAGCTTTAAATCACATGATGGATGAAAAAGACTCCTTTTCATCCTTGGAGACTAGCAAATCCATCCCCATCCACATGGGAGATGACTCCACCATCATTTCTGAAGGACAAGGTACTGTAGATCTAGAAATGGTTTTTTTTCTAAAGTTTTGTATGTACCATCTCTAGCAGCAAATCTCCTTAGTGTCTATCAGATGACACATACAGGAATGCATAAGAGAGTCTCTTTCAGCCCAAATGATGTTGAGATAACATAAATTGCATCTGGGAAAGTCATTGCAAAAAGCCTTGCAAATCATCATGCAAAAGCCTATGAGTTCTCTCACTTTGTTGCAAATGCAAAGCCCACCACTCTGCTAACCCATGGAAATGAGGTTAGTAGGTTGTGGCATGAGAGGTTTGGCCATCTTAATTTCAAATATTTGCAGCAATTACAGAAAAAATCCATGGTTGAAGGCCTCCCGGTCATCAAGGAAACCACGGTAGTCTGCAAGGGCTGTGTGATTGGAAAACACCATGAGCACAAGTTCGATCGGGGGAAGGCAAACCGAGCTACAAGCATATTGGGGCTGATACATTCTGATATCAGTGGCCCAATTCTTGTCACATCCATGAATGGATCAAGGTACCTCCTTACTTTTATTTATGATTTTTCAAGGTATACATGGGTTTTCTTTCTCAAAAAGAAATTAGAAGTATGTGAATTTTTTTTTGAATTGAAGGCCTTGATCGAAAATGCCTTTGGGCTTAAGATCAAGATCTTGAGATATGATAATGGAGGGGAGTATGTCAGTAATGATTTGATTTACATTTTCTCCCAAAGTGTAATTCAGGTCCAACATTCAATTCCCTACACTCCCCAGCAAAACGGAGTAGCGGAAAGGAAGAACCGGTCTCTCAAAGAGATGACCACCTGTATGTTGGAGTCAAAGAAGCTTGCTACGAATTTGTGGGCTGAATCCATGCATGCTATAGAAAACATTCAGAATAGGGTGCCACATTCATCAGTGAAAGGAAAGAATCCTTTGGAAGCATACTTCAGACATAAGCCAGATGTGTCAAACCTATGGGTGTTTGGGTCCACTGCATGGGCCCGAATTCCGCTTGATAAAAGAAGGGCTTTGCAACCGTAGAGCATAGAATGTCTATTTATTGGGTATCATAATGAATCTAAAGGATTCAAGCTACTAGATATCAATACCAAACAGATCATCATCAAGAGAAGTGTCAAGTTCGATGAGCCTCTTCAGGAGGTGGAACTAGTGAAGGAGAAAACTGCTGAATTTCCTTCCTATTCCACTAAATATTTGGATGATGAAATTGGGGGTGATGACCCTGATTTAGATCCTATGATTTCTAATATCATTTTTCAGCAATCATTAGATACTGAATTAGAACCTGAAGTGCAAAATCATCTTCCTACATGGGCCCAAAAGACACTCTCCTTTGTAGGAGACAACATTGGAAATCCGGATGATCCAAGGAGAACCCGGTCTGATTTCCAAAGAGCAGGTATTGAGCTCTCTTGTTCCTATAATTTTCTATTTGAAACTTGCTATTTGATGATTATTTCAGATCCAAAATCCTACTACCATCCTCAAAATTATCCGAGATGGCAAGTTGCCATGGATGAAGAGATGAATTCTCTTCAGAAAAACACTACTTGGGAACTAGTTTCTCTTCCTCTGGGAAGAAAATTGGTTCAATGCAAGTGGGTGTTTTGGAAAAAGGTTGCTACTGAAAGAAGCACCTAAAAATATAAGGCAAGGCTGGTAGCAAAAGGTTTCTCTTAGGTCCAAGGAGTGGACTATCATGAGACCTTTGCACCGGTTGCAAAAATGGACTCCATCCGCCTTGTTTTGGTTATTTCCGCATCCAAGCACTGGGAGGTGCATCACATGGTTGTTAGGATAGCCTTTCTGCATGGATATATTCATGAGGAGATATACATGAATCAGACTGAGGGCTACATCACTGATCCATCTTTGGTTTGCAAGCTAAATAAGTCACTATACGGGTTAAAATAGGCCCCAAGAGAGTGGTATTCCAAGATGGATGCCTTCCTTCTCTCGCAAAACTTTCAGAGATGTAGATCAGATCCAAATGTGTATTTATAGAAGAATTTTGGTTATATAATTATCATTGTTTTATATTTTTATGACTTGCTGATCACAGGTAGCACAATTGCCTCCATTTCAGCCGTCACAACTGCTCTCCACAATGCCTTTGAAATGAGCGATTTGGGGATTCTAAAACAATTTTTGGGGCTCGAAATCGAGCAAAATTCTGATGGGATTATGGTCACTCAGTAAAAATACATTTAATACCTTTTAGTCAAGTTTAACATGGCTGAATTTAGGCCTACAACATTCCCTTTTCTTTCAGGGATCAGCCTTGAAGAAGGAAAACACACACCTCCCATGGACTGCACTATCTATCAACAGCTGATTGGTAGCTTGTTGTACTTGACACATTCTAGGCCTGATATTTGTTATTCCATGAATGATGTATCAAGATACATGAAGCGGTGTCATGATCTTCATTGGAAGGCAGCCAAGAGGATCCTCCAGTACATTCAGGGAACCAAGACCTACGGCATTCACTATGCTGCAGACTCCGAGCTAGAGCTGGTTGGATACACAGATTCCGATTGGGCGGGTGATTCTATTGATAGGAAGCCAACTTTCGGATATGTATTCATGTTTGGTGGTGGCCCTATTTTCTGGTCAAGCAAAAAGTAGGCTGCCATAGCACTATCTTCAGCAGAGGCCGAGTATCGAGGAGCGGTGAATGCTTGCATCCAAGCAGTTTGGTTGCAAGGCATTCTTTCAGAGTTTGATCTTGGTAGTACTTTGTCCACTATCCTATTTTGTGACAACCAAAGTGCTATTAAGATATCCACGGATCCAGTTACCAGGCAGAGGACCAAGCATGTAGAGATTCACATGCACTACATCAGGGAGCTAGTGCATGATAGGACCATCATTCTGCAATACTGCCCGACTGATGAGCAGATTGCAGACATCTTCACCAAGAGATTTTCAGAAAATAAGTTCACTTACCTCCGTTCACTGTTGGGGGTGAGTTCATCAGGGTGATCCAGCCTACTTTCAGTGTTCAGCTTGAGGGGGGGGGGTTTCCCACTGGATTTTCCCTCTTTTCCTCACTTAGTTTGTTTTGAGCATTATTTCAGTTTCAACATTGTACAGGGTGACCTATGGCCTTAGTTTCTAGGGCCCTAGCATTTTATGCATCTATGTTTTCTAACTCTTCTAGAGTATAGCTTAAGGGGGGGTGTTGGAGACATTTACCATCATACACACTCTTTCGATCAAATTGGCCTAGTTAAACCACTATCCTAAGTATACTTGACATTAATTGACATCAGTGGAGCATTAATTGCCATCATCTAGTCACACCCACGCCTACCTACAGTCAATGAGGCTAACTTAGCCTTCTCCTACAGTCAAGGAGGCTAATTGGAGCACTCAGGGGGTGATCTAAGTGACATTAATGCACCTAATTGCTAACTGGTGGTTACAATCAGTTCAACCAGTCAGTTAAGGTGCCTCCAGTCATTAAATATATTATTTAATGATTATTTATTATTATTTAATGATCTGGATTCAACAAGGCGCCTCCACCAACTTCTGATGGCCAGTTCAGCTTCAGTTAACCTCATCGGGGTTCATTGAAGTCATGGAGCACTATCACTTGATGGTTGTCTTGCTATGACATGTGTTTGATCTCCTTCAGTTGAGATTCAGTCATTTATTGCACTCCGACTTCAGTTAGGGTTTGGTGAGTCAATTAGGGTTTTTGTTAAGTGGTTAACTGAGTGTGATTGAATGGCTAAGAGTCAGTTAAGCTAGACTCACTCACTGAATTCGAATTGTCTCCTTAGGTATTCAAATTCTTCATGGAGTTAAGACATTGCTTGGAATTGGTATTGTAACCATTCATTGATTATTAAATATACAGAGAGGAAACCAATTCTGGTTCCGATTAACACCATTTCATGAGTATTTTTTGATTATTCTTTCATGAGATTGATTTTTAGTTCCTAGATCATGTGCAAGAATTTATATATATATATATATATATATATATATATATATAGATAAAACAAGTTTATGATAACATTATAAAAATAAATTAAATTAAATTAAAAACTAAAAACATATAAATAAATAAAAAGCATTAGGTAGCAAATAATTAAATTATAAATTATAAATAAACTTGGAATCTTCTCAACTTTTATGTTTGCTGTGCTAACTTGTTTTCACAAGTTACTCAAAAACAGGTTTTGACAAGAAGGGTTGCTACTTTCAGGTATAAGAGCATTTTATTTATGCTCTTTAACTTTTTGTTAAGCACATATTTTCATGTTTTTTCAATGTGCTCATAAGTTTGTTGTAGGGAAAATGATAACCTTTTTGCATGTTCAAAGATGAACAAATGACATTTTCAGAATTGAAGAAGATTTTAAAAAAATGTTCCATTAAAAGATTGAAGAACTTGAGTTTCCACTATGTATGTCATGACATTTTTCTACCACAAATAAGCCTTGCATAAACCAATCACTCCATGTCATGATTACTACCCTTTTTCCTTCCAAGCTTATTCATTGCCTTATACATCATAACTTCCCACATGTCTACCTTTCTAAGTCGCACATATTTTCCTCATTTTCAGTTTATCTTTTTCCTTCTGAATAAAACCATTTACCTTCTTTCATATATAGTCCTACCACTCATTATGTAAAACTCGTGTTGAGTGATGTGGGATTGCTTAAGGCCCACCTTTCAACAAGTCTTGCCCCATCGACCTCGGCACATTATCTGGGATAGAGAATAGAGTTTATTTTTAGTACCTTGAGGCTTGCATGCCTTAATGGCAAGTTCTCTTGCTGACAATCATGGGAATACATCAATGTCCCTTGATCGTTACATCTTTCAAGTGGCTCGACATCAGCTTATGTGTTCGCACTTTGCATGATGTACTTAGGTACCTTGGCACTTATTGACATCAATGGTGAGATTGCCTCACATTGGTTAACGACATTCATCAATGGTCAGTAATTAAATGACTTCTTTCCATGTTCGACATCAACACATTAATTCGCATGGTAAGAATTGTACCATTGAGTTTTGTAGCGGGTGAATACTATATACTTTGCATGACTCCATTAGTAGTTTTACAGCAGTATACTTTAGCCATATGAGAGTACCACAGTTCTACTTTCAAATTTCATCTTTTACTTCATCCAACCAAGCAGCAGTTCATATTTCTTCATTTCACACTCTATGATCCAACAACATTATCAGCCACATTCCTATTGCATAAGTTCATCAACTTTTTGGGTAAGTGGAGGTATGTGGTTTTCTAATCTTTAACCATGTAATTCCTTAAATGATAGAAAATGAATGAATTTGGAAAATTCCCTCACCATGTTACATTACCTTACTCATTTTCATGAACCTAAGACATCTTCAGTTGGGTGGGTGGGGGGAAGGGTATATTCATTACCATTTGATTCCATTTTTTTCCATCATCTTATTCACCTTTGACCAACATGTCTCTTCAAACATACATTTTATTACAATTTGCATAACTCATAACATGAAGACAATGTTTTCCAATGAACATTGATCGCTTATAATTTCCAGTGAATGTATACTTTTAAATCCTATCTATTGCAGCAAAAATACAAGTAAAAGAAATGAATGTTGTTAACAGAAGAACCAACATTTGTTATGGTTGACACATAAGAACCAGCCACAAATATATATAATAAAAGAAAAGAAAAGAAAAGAAAAAACAGCTGCTACTTATGCATTTCACATCATGGAATGATTTACTGTTACAAACATCATCATGCAAAGCCAAAAAGCTTATGTACAGTTGCATGATGACATGCAACACATTCAGTTGGGGGGAATGTTGAGTCGCAAAAATATCACATTTTATTCATATTTCATATACCATTTGTCACCTTATTCCTATTTTATCATTCCATAAAACCATTAATATCCACTTCTTTGATGATACATATGGGTTCATATTACCATTTTCCAAATAATTTATTTTTGAGTATTTTGAGTGAATTTGTGGTTAAATATTAAAAATAATTAATATATTTTCATTATAACTCAAATTTAGATGAGTTTGGTGATGATTACAACTTTATTTGAGGACTTTAACAAGATCAAAAATCACCACCTAGCCTCAAATTCGAATTCCATCTTAAAGATGTGGGCTAATTTCAAGGAGAAGATCATGGAGATGGACTATCTTATCCAAGATATCATGGAGGATTTGAAGGGATGAGTTAAGATAAAAGTGAATTTGTTGAGGATTTGAAGGGATGAGTTGAGAGAAAAGTGGATTTGTTGAGGATTTGAAGGGATAAGATGAGAGAATAATGGATTTGTAATTATGATTAGTTATCTTGAATTCATGTATAAATAGGAGGGTTCTCTCCTCATTTTGTTAGAGATCTCTCTAGTGGTGTAGAAGTAGAGAATAGTTTATGTCTTTTGAGAGTTAGTCATAGAATGGATTTTTTAGTGTTATGTAATGGAGATGATACTTAATGCAAATCCTTTTAATCTCTTATGTTAATTTGAGTTTATTTCTTATGGATTGTTAGTATAGAATTTTAGTGATCTCTTTCTTATGAATTGTTAGTATACAATTTCAGTGATTTATTTCTTATGAATTGATAGTATAGATTTGTCGTGAGCTCACATCTATAATTTTCAGTATTTCTTTACCAAGTTAATTTATACAATTTCATGTTTTCTGCAATTAGATTTATTTCATGCAATTTCTTGCTTTTCTAGATTAGATTTCTTTTCATGTCATTTCCTGATTTTGCAAGATTAATTCAATTTTAGTTGCATGTATTTTTTATTTCAGTCACCTAGAATATCAGATTAATTTAGCAATACTTTGCCCCTAGATATATTTTTTCTGTACCTCACAAGTTTACACTATCTCCGGGTTGACAATTAAATCGTTGGATATGTTATAAATTTCTTAAATAAATTGTTTAATGTTTTTCACCAACAAAAATCATAGGCATTAATAAGATAAACAATAATTAATCATACCTTTAAATATTCAAGGCTCAATATGAGAGGAAAACATTTGTTTGGTGCATGGAATGGTAATACAACGCAAAAAGGGTATAATAGGTGTGGTCAAAAAGGAGCATTTAAGGACCCAACACTTTGATGTTCCACTTCCCTCATGCATGCGATCTTGTCTATGGCTTCGTTAGTTGAGCATCGAGTGCCCCTCTGCATCCTCCTCCTCAGTGTGCACTTCAAGTCCCTCACATCATGGTGTTGGGTGCACCTTCCATAGATGCTCGGTCTGACGGTTCGTCTGACTAGGCGCTTCCACAAGAGCTGCTCCTACGTGACCAATGAGGTTGTTATACGTGCCTCTATGGAACATGTCATCATTAGGTGTCATTCCTCTGGCATCCTCCAAGGTGCCACTCTTCTTCAACGAGCGCTAGAGCTCAAGCAAGCTTCGAATCACTGATGTGACAAGGTGTCGTGCTCTTGGGCTTGCCAAGCTCCAAGGGGTGACTGCGGGCTTCATTTGTGGGAACGCGCTCATACTTGGTCTACACACTCCTCTCCATTCCATCACTTGGTCAAGGTGCCACTTGCCAAATCTTACGGCCGAGCCTCTTTCCCACATGGGTTCCTAAGCCAACCTCTTCGGCATGAAGAAGGTGTCACTAGGCTCATGGTCGTAACAGGTATACGTATGAGACAAGTTGAAGGGGTCGAATTGGTAATGTGTTATCAATGTGATCTATTGCTTTGATCAATTTTCTTCATGTTTTGATTTCCTCCTCTCATTGTGATTAGTGTCTATACTCCTACTCTTCTTCTTCTTCTTGTACAATTGAAATGAATAAGTTCCACCAATTTTGAAAAAAAATAGGGTGATTTATGTGGATGAAGGATTGATAGATTCAAACAGTATTTCATAATGGGTTTATATAGAATTTCAATGTATGTCGATTTAGGTATGACTAACATCATGGGTGATGAACAAAGTTGAAAGGAGCACCGTAGATGTTGAACATTCATTCAGCCACCATATCTACCAATGTGTAATGCTAAAATCTTTGAAAAAGAGAACAAGGTCCCAAAACCATGATTAAGTTAATTATCATTGATGAGTTCCCAAAAATTAGTGGTTGAAAGTAGACAAACCCTAACTGTTATGGTTGAAAATAGTTGTTGGTTTATTTTTCTAAATCCTAGCTTCCTTATTAAATCATCAATGAATGAGGATCAATCATATTGAAACTATATCTATTTTTTTTAATATTATTTCCTATAAATACAACTCTCAAAATTACCATTTCATATTCTTACTCACAATAAAGTTAATTTTTCAAAATTCATATTGAAAGGAAGAGAAAGAAACACCATCCAGTTTCCCCCTCTTTTACCATTTAGGAATATATACATATAAGCACTTTAAGAATATATAGATACAATCACTTCACTTGGTTGGAGACTTGGGCACAAAGGAGCTAGAAAACACTCCCTTGAGTTATCTATGGAGGTCCATTACCATCTAAAAGTGATACCAAGGTGCTATCATATCCTTTCATTATTTGTGTAGTGAAATCCAAACCATTCTTTATATGTATTGCATCTATTATTTTAGCTATTTTTTTATAAGTTATGCAAGTATGGTTGGATGTTTTAATTAGTTAAGTTTAATTTCTATTACATATCTTGATACTTTTGGTACACGTGGGTAACAAATTACCTACACCTCGAGTGGATATGTGAGTCTAGTGATGCTACAAGAAGTAATTGCCTTGAAGTTTTGTTGAAGATATCATGCCTCCTTGCTGAGAGGATAAGTGGATGTGTGAGTTTAATGATGGAGTATGGAGTGGAGAAGATTATCTCTTCATATTCTCTCTTACCTATGATTGTTGTTGTAGTTTCATGTTATAAACATAGTTCCTTTCAGGGTTGAAATTTGACGTGCTACCTTGCACCTCAATAATTTTTTATATGACGCACTTCAAGAAATTTTTATCGGATGTTTTAATTTTAACATTACTTTTCATTTGACATTTAAATCTTAATTTTACATGTCATAATAATAACATTTATAATAAGTGTAGGAAACATTGAATTCTCATATCTTGCCTCATATAAAAAAAAACATAATAAACATAATGATTAAACCAAGCACACATGTTGGCATTTTCCCCCCTGCGACCCAGGTTCAGTCCCCTCTCTCTGGTCAATGCAACAAAGCCCAAGATACCAGCCCAATGGAGCAGAGCCCAGCCAGTAGCACCAGCGACATAGATGCCGTCTCACCGGAGATATCTCAATTCTTATGGGTAACTTCCAGAACCATGTTTCTGCAGTTTTTGCGGGAGGGTGTTTAACTCCTTGACCCTATGCCAAGGTTTTCAACGAAGCCGGGAAGGTGGGTTGGTGGATTTCACTTTAGATATCAATACTGAAGTATTACTCACCCTTAGTTATGTGATATTACGCAAATGCACAGTGACATTCATCACAGTTATATTCATTACTTGAAATACAACATTCATGTAGTCATCTCTTTAAAGAACAACAACCAATCAATTATTAACACAGTAAATATGCACTTATCTAAGCTATTAAACATTCACACATATACACAACATGTAACGTGGAAACCCATCTGGGAAAAAACCACAAGGCTCTCTTCATTTGGCATTGTCATGAGAAAAAGATGCACCTTTTATTTATACATGAAGCTACAGACTATGTTCAAGATATTCTCTTCTATCTCTACAGACTCATTTTCCCTCTCATGCTCTATGTTATTCTCTATCTTTATCACTGTACTCTACCCCTACTCAGTGATCCTCACACATCCTGGATCAACTCGACCTTCTCTATCTGGCTATGCACTCGGTTGCAGATCCACTTACTTGGATGCACTCAGCGATCCAGAGTTACCTACTCAAAACTGTTGTATACTCTACTCTCCTCAAAAAGATTCTAAACAAGAACTAGCTAATAGGATAACTGATTGACTAGATAACCCATGTACAACTTGGTTTTCTCCTTTTATAGTGTTATTACATACTCGATATGTTCCCATACATGCTTGTTACAGACTATGTACTCAATATTGACTTGATATTGAATCTAACAGAATCATCTACAATCGTTATCTCAATCGACTTACTATATTCATCCCACAAGTTTTCTTTCCTATTCTATCAAAATATGACCAAAGAGGTGATATCATCCTAACTTACAAAAATTCCTTTACACGTGTGGTTTCTATTGGCTCCCACCGAGCTCCTACCCACAATCACTAAGGGTTGTTTCTTCTCTGCATCATGCCTTACTGTCACTTTCTGCTTGTTACCTTATATTCATGCTTACTTTCGCAAATATTCTACCATGTCATCACATCTCCTACTCTGTACTTCCGTCATGACTTACAAAACTGGCACAACTTCCTCATCCTGCACCTTCTCTTTTTCTTTCTCCTTTTCTTCCCTCTTCTGTCACAACATCCTTCCCTTTTTCCTTGATGTTGTTTACTATGTCACAGCTCCTTCTTCTTCCTCCTTGTACTCTTTTTCCCTTACTTAAATAGAATTCCATAGGAATTATGCCCTTTTATCCTGGGCCAAACAAGACCCCAACACTCACCTATGGCTTGTCCCAAGCCACGCAAGCTATTGCTACGTAAACTGGCTTGCGTGAATTTTGGTCTGAAAATCCTCCATGATTTTCAGCAGTTTCTCTTTTTCTGTGCGCACTTCTTCCTCAACTTTTTGCATGTGTTCCACCATGTCGGAATTGACGTGTTTCAGCATGTTTCTTTCCACTAAGGCCGCGACGTCACGCACCTTCTGGTGCATGGGCTGAATTAGACCTGTGACCCTTTCTGCTTCTGCCTATAATTCCTCTATATTTTCCTTGCGTTGTTGTTGTTGTGCACACAGCCTAGTGGTTCATTGTTGTAGGATGCACATTTCTACGGTTTTGACCTTTTTCTGCTCCAAGGGAAGCTGCTTTATCTCATTCCGTATATGTGCAATATTAGGTTATAGTGCAGTAAGGTCTCTTGAAATATTCTGTGATTTATCATCATCCAGCAGAGTCTCCCAAGTCTGGGAGTTTTGGGAGACGACTTTAGCACATATCGGCTTTGTTTCCTGTACCCAATTTCCAACTAGCATGGCTGCGTCACATCATATTTCTAGCACGTCTGATGGGGTGCTAGGGATCTGTTGTGCTTATAATTCAGTTACCTTATTCTTAATATCACTAACTATCCTTCCCAGCCTAAGGATCTTATCCTTTGATGGCATATCATGTAAGATTTCCTCATTAGCCACATTTGAACAAACAATATTAATGATGTGGGTAAGCTTTTGCTTACTTTCTTCTTCTTTCTTTGCTTCCTGTGTAGTCCTATACATTTTGGCATTCATCTTGTTGAGATCCTTGACTGAGTGCTTTACTTGTTTGTTAAGAGTATTTCCCTGTATCCGGATCTTTGTAACCGATGCTCTCTGTAGAGCATGCACATCCTTCAACTAGACCTTCGAAAAATCTAGGAAAACTGGGGAAGTATTATTATGTACCTCGCTAGGGTTCGGAGGTCCAAATTCCAGCACTTCTTTACCTAAATGGACCTTCTTGGGGTGTTCCTATCTAGGACGCAGGGTTTCATGTGCCTCCAATGCGCCAAGGATATCCTGCGATGGGGTTACCTGTGGTGATCATTCCACTGTGATTTTAATTGATTCAATTGTTTATTCGAGGTCATTTAACCTATCAGTAATGGCAGTAGTGCATTGGTTCTGCTACCTGCAAGAGTGATTGAACCACGATTGGATATATTTTTGTAAGGCCTTTTCCAGGGCTCTCATCTAGACCATATGTATTCGCCTCTTTATTATCCCTTCTCTTTTTTCGCGATGATTTTGGTTGAGCTTCTAAATTTTGAGTCTCTACTTGTTGGGTTTGGAGTGGTGGCTCAGGCTGGGGCTAACCGGTCTAAGTGTTTTTGGTCATTATTGCATCAGCCTATTGGGTACTCATCTCTTCAAGAGGTGGTGAGCCCAGATGTTTCCACTCCTCTGGACAATCCTGTACAATGGTCTCCAGAGCCTTGGCTATGAGAATATATTGTGTGGGAAACCACTGTTTATGGGGGTCTTTACGTTCCTCGATGCTAACTGGAAATTGGAAAAATGATGAAATATGGAGATGGTAGTTCCACTCAGTATTACCTTCTATTTCACCAAATTTCTCAAGGCTTCATTATGAATAAAGAATTTAGAGTGTTAGTACTCAGTCTTCAACTTTCATCAGGAGAGAACCACAAGTTCTGTTATCGCGCTCTTCAGGATAGTACATGTATTTCTACCTATTGATACTCTACAGGGTTGGACCATACAATAAAGGAGATCTAAATTATCAACCAAGCATAGTGGATAGGGGTATCATCATCCTGTGTTGAAGCAGCATCTGGAAGCAGCTCATTCAACAAAAAAATTGATAGATTTAATTGCACACTTTCTACACAAAGTGTAGCCAACATTATTACGCCTGCATTACATTGTTGGGGGTTCGAGGCACACAATATTTTGTGTGTCAATATTGTAGCTGCCATGTGAGTAGCAGGGTCCTCGATGGATGAAATTGGAAATTCTTCACCAAAGCTGAACAGGTTATATTTTTCCTGAGTCTGTACAATCTATCAGGATTATTAATCCTCCCTTGTCCAATTTGGTCATATGTCTAAATTAGGAGTCATGTCTAAATTGGGACTCCATCCAGTCTATTTTTAGTCACTAGCACAATTGGGTCCACTTGGCCTAAGGGGGGCACATGTTTCAGTTACTAAAGTGTGGGGAACACTAATTGAGGCCTACTTCCACTGATTGCACTTGCATGCATCAATTTAGGAGCCTCCTAGACCAATCCCTACAATTTAGGAGCCACTGCGAGTGGCGATACCAACCAAGGTCAGTTGAGTTTAGTTGGTGACTATTCAAGCTAAGTTAGGAGTCAGTTACATTTAGTTATAGTCCTCTGCATTCAGTTAGTGCTAGGTTTACATGGCTTAATGCAGGAGGGGTGCATTTCTCACCTACCACAGTTAGTTAGCCTTAGTCAACACTGAATGTAACACTTGAGTTGTGTTTTAGAACTTAGATGAGCTCCGGTGATGGTTTAGACAAGGTCAGTTCACCACTGAGTCCTCTGATAATGATTTAGACAAGGTCTTAGTTACGTACATTCAAGTAGAGTGTAATCAATTCAAATTTCCTCATGTGGATTCGAATTGCTTGTGGCTATTTAGCCATTGTACTTCATTGTAATTATTATCTAATTACTTTTGATTAATGAAAGCATTCACAGTTGCAAGCCATTTTTGCATTGTTTCATTCTTCAATTGCTAAGTAAATTGTGAGATCTATTTTGTAAGTTGTGTGTTTGTCTACAGATCTATGTGCTCAATTTATATGGTATCAGAGCCTCAATGGACAAGACACCTCTCCTCCTTAGGTCTCCAGCTGGATCATTTTTTTTGAGCAAATTGCTCCTTCCAGTACTGCACCAGAAGCAAGGAATTTACCGCTTAATATCCCAAGTTAGGAAATTGTTGATCAAGCTTCCTTGATCAACTATGCTAGTTGTCAAGGAAATTCCAAAAGTGTAGACTATCAACCTTACTGTGTATGTTTGATTGTGTTACAGCTTATCAACTCTTCTCACAGCATTCGCTACAAGAAGACCTTTCTTCTCACTACATTCGCTACAGCAGCTCAGTCCTTCTTACTGCATTGAAAATGGTTCATCTAGCAGATCCTCTCACTCCCTTAAACTATCACCAGTGGAAGGAAGACATGGGGGTACTACTCTGCACCAAGAAGATCTTCAGACTCATAGAATAAATAGAGGCAATGCCAGTTTTGAATCATGACAAAGAAAAGTACTATAATAGGCTTGGTGAAGCTCATGGATATTTATTCTCCTCAGTCTCTAGAGATATTTGATTCCACATCCAAGGATTGAATACTCCCAAGGAGATTTGGGACAAGCTTGCCTCCTTATTTGATAAGCAGGATGAGATGAGGGTCCATCAGGTAGAAAATGATCTGATCACTCTTAATCCATCCAACTTCGAATCACTAAATGAATGCTTCACAAAGTTCAAGAACCTAATATATCAGTTGAAGCAACAAAAGTGGATAAGGATGAAGATCAGCTCATCCTTTCCATTCTCACATGACATAGAACCCCATGGAACCAACCTCGATCAAATTGTCATAGGGGAATTAATATTGACTATTGTGAAAGAGATGAACTGATCTCTACTCATTAAGTTGATCACAATACTTCTTCCTCTAGGTATAAACTTATTGATTCCGAATAGGGAAATAATGCAGATTGTGAAACCGTAACTTCCTGATAATTACTTTTTGCACGAGTGTTCTGTACTTAGAAAGTACTCTTTCTATTGAATGACCTGGGGTAGCAGCGTGGGTATTTAAAGAAATTTTCTTGGCATGCCATCACTAAGTCAGGGTTTGGAAAGGTGGCGCTTGTTATTTATGGTGGTTATCACTATAAGGTATAGCATCCAGTTCTTCGAGGATTTTTGAATTAATAACTCAAAAACACGCTGTCAGTGGATTTACTTTCCTACCATGCCAATCATGGTATTGATTTATGATAGTGTGATTTTAGCGTATTTTTCTTTTTTTGACCGAAGGTCTTCCTGTTTGCTGACTGACTTGGTCTTGTCTTTTTCCTTTGCTACAGCTGTATAATTTTTTTTTAGATGTCCTTTATAATAGGGTGCCGTGTATTTTCACATGTACGATCTCTTTCCACTTCGCACATCCCTCCTGACACATGGATATTATGGCGGCTAGGTCACTATCCATCAGATCTATCATGCTTTTATACCACGCCACAAAGCTATGCCTAGTTATGATGCATTGATGGAGGTCCATGTCCATAACGGTTATCTCCGCACATATTTTCTCTTTTAGCACGTGCAATCCAACATCAACTATTGAATGTTCACTTGTAACCATTTCCAAGGTATGGATGAATCGGTGAAACCATTCCTGTCATGGATATGCTTTCCAAGCCATAAGACAGTGCTCAATATATTTTACAGGATCTGGCAACCCTGTGTATGTTTGATCCTCATAACTGATCAATTCTCGAAATAAGATCTCCATCAGTCTTCTACATTGCGACCAGTATGAGATAGATTGTTTATGTGTACCCCACCATCTAGTGGGCATAGCTTACAACACGTAGTCCAGAGCGGACAATCGTTGTGATTCTATGTCCTTTTCTTGAAATTCCTCCAAGAAGGATGCAAGGTTAGGAAATCATTCATACGTAGGCAGTGCACTTGTTTCAACTCCGACTCTGCAAACATATTTTGTGATCCTTGCACACACTACTACATTTCGACCAAAAATTCGACGGCCGTCATGTCGGATTTTCGACAGTTTCCTGTCGCATGTACGACACTTTGATTTTTTTTTAAGCGTCAGAAACTTGTCGTCGGTTAACCGACACCTGAATAACCGTCGGTTAAGCGACACCTATGTAACCGTCGCTTAAGCGATAGAATATTTTCGACGGTAGTAAATTTTTTTTGAGAAAATAGCCTTCATAACCGTCGCTTAAGCGACGAATCTCAACTAAAAGCGTCGGATAAGGGACCTTTAAAACCGTCGGATAAGCGATGGCTATCTAGAAAAGCGTCGGATAAGCGACACATATTACCGTCGGATAAGAGACGGTTATCTAGAACATGTGTCGGAAAAGCGACGGCAAAAATCATCGGATAAGCGACGTCTATCTAGAAAAATGTGTCGGAAAAGCGACAGTAGAAACCGTCGCTTATGGAAATTTTTTTTTGCTAATTTTAATTTTGAGATATCTCTACTTCGAAGAGT
>LPNX010963062.1:311850-366367 GCA_001517045.1 Pseudotsuga menziesii | reverse complement strand
AGTTGTGTAGTTTTTTCCCTTGTCAATGGAGTTGCTATGCTTCATCCAAAACATGAATCTTTGTGATGACTCAAAAAGCATTCGACTTCCAACAAATGCAAGCCACGCTTCTACATTACGATGCCTCTACTGGATGTGCACCTATCCTGGGGTGTACAGATTATGGGTATAGCATTAATGACTAGACGGGGCTCCCATTCCACCAAAACCAGTAAGATGATTCTCAACTTGATAGGAATTCACTGATTACCAAGTAGTGTGGGTACGACTCAAGGCAATAAGGGGGAAAGCGTATGCCTTATCTTGCTCGAGCAAAAGGGCAAGGAACAACTTTCGGGGACAGGATCCGACTCCTCATCTTGAGAATTAGGCTCTTCATCTCTATCACGATCATCTGTACATGGCCCTGGGTATTTATCTAAATAAACTGACTAACCGACTGCTTCACCTAGACCTGGAACTGCTTGTGCTGCATCTATATCTATATATGATGCTACTACTTGTGCTGATGTCTATGCTGCAGGATCTGCTATCTATGCTACTGGAATAAACAGTTTTTAATGCAACCCTATCAAACCCAATAGATAACAATGAGGGTCGAGCCCAAAATAGTAATGGGGCTTCTCTTCCCTCCACAAATCGATTTGGTGAACCCGGTCGAAAGGTAATAGATTTCACACCATCGATTTGGATCCAAGGGATGAGAGCGCTTGGTGGGTAGAGCGCTATAGTTACCACTCCCATAGCATTGCAATTGTTATGTATTGGTGGGAAGCTTGCTCCAATATACTATTAGATTTATTTTATTCTTCCACATTAGCAAGGCGCTTTGAACTAATGACACTCGTCTTTGTATGGTATCATTTATATAGAGCGATATCTTGCTAGCATATGGTGAGAGAATCACACTATTTTTTTTTTGACGAAAGAAAACAATAGATCTTCAATATATTATTCTATCTAACTATCCAACTAACACATCAAAACTAATATTAAATTCATGGTATATCTTAGAAAGTTGCACCATCTAGGCAGTAGAAACCCCATCTTTCGAGCTAGCTAGCCAACCATTCGTGGGACTCCTTTTTCCTAGGTGTTGTGCTAGGTGACGACGCCCTCATTCTATATCAAGAGAATCATATTTAGGTACGAATATTCTAGTGTCTAGTTGGAAGGTAGATGTGGAATCCCTACATTAATGTCTTCGAATTTCAGTGAGAGTGATGGCTAGTTCCTACACCATGTTGGAATGACTGGTTTCTTCGTCATTATAAGATGAATGTTGAGAGGATCCATTGAGAGATAGACACTAGGATAGAGTGTAAATGCTAAATGAATTGTGAAATATATAGCTAAGGTTAATACCAAAGAGGGGAATCTAAGATCTAAACCAATGAAATGAAGGACAAATCTAATGGAATGGAATTGCTTTCACTACTCCACCAGAATTAGTACTATATTGAATGTGCTTATACCTCTCACATGTTTAATTTTTGCAATATAAAATGATTTGGTTGGTTTCAAGATAGTTTCTTGATGTCCCATCTACCTTATTTCACTCGAATGAATTTACTTTCATCTTGCAATCTATTTTCTTTTGACCTTTCATTTATATATCGTAGTAGCCTCTCTTTTCTATTTTAGGTTGGTCATTATCATATTTTTTTTATTCATGGAAAAAAAATTTGTAGATTTATTTTTGTTATGTATAAAAACTATATAATATTTATGTCAATCTTATACCATGCATAATATATATTTATGTAAAATTTGTCGTCATAATAAGTTAATGATTTGGGGATTTATTTATTAGTGATAATTTTCCATCACCAAAATATCCTAGGGATACTCTTCAACACAACAATTGATGGGACAAAGACATATGGACATCAACAAGCATATACACACATGTGCGACTGTGTTTGTGCTTGTTTAAGGATCATTAAATTGGTAATATTTTGGAACATATTTATTTATTGCAAATAATAAATGTTTGAACACATTTTCACTTTATATTGATAGGTTACAACTATCCCTATTGCAGTATCGTAACATTCTTCATTGCAACACCCATGCCAACATGCTCCTTTGACACAAGGTGGCCAACAAGCAGATCTTGGTGCATACATGATTGCTTCTACAATGGATTCAGTGTTAGTTTTAGTGACCAGATCTATTGATACATTTTTCTTTGACATAGAAATCAAAATGCCAATGGTATACAACATCCCCAAAGATATATCATCGTATCATCTAGAGTGCAATATCACACACCCATGGTCTCCTAGAAACACTAATGGCATTGTTGTCTTGGGTAACAAACCTAAAAATTTAAATTATGCCTTCTGATGCGCCGTCGCTTAAGCGACGCTTTCTAGGCTAGCCGTCGCTTACTTCATGAATTAGTTACCTTTCTAATCACCATGGAGAATCCATTCAATTTATCTTTTGTTGATGTTTTATTTCATTGGTCCCTACTTGGAACCTGTCGTTGTTCAATTCATAATTGTGTTGTGTTCATGCTCAAGGGAAGTTAGTAAGCCTACATTAGTTATTCCTCATATATTTTGACCATTTGTGTCAACCTTTATAGTATTGAATTGTACCTAATGCTTTCCTCTCTTCAATTTCAAGCAATCAGATTAGATTCTTGTTGTTTCCATGTTGATTTATGAAAGGTAACTCGAGACTCTCCATCTGATGGATCTATTCTTATTGACTCCATTTTTTTTCTAGGAAATATATTTAGACATTAGTATGGTACCTTGGAAATTACTAACATCAAAGGCAAGTTTTCTTGCAATCTAAAATGGGTATGCCCCAATAACCCATGTTCAAGTGATGCTGCAAGTGTTTAACATCATCACATATTTTCACACTTGATAGTTTGTGCTAGGTACTAGATCCCATTTCATTCCCTAGACCAAAACTATGGATTCTTGAACCTAATGCCATTCCATTTTAAATAATTAACGAATTAAGTGTATTTTTTAAAAAATCGAGCAATTTTAGAGCCGTCGCTTAAGCGACACTTAGGAGGACAACCGTCTCTTAAGCGACACTTAGGAGGATAGCAATTTTAGCGCCGTCGCTTAAGCGACACTTAGGAGGATGTCCATCGCTTAAGCGACGCTTATGCCCATTATTTCAAAAAAAAAATTAATCTTTCTGATTTTTGGCACGGTTAAAATAAAAAATCCACGCGCCGTCGGAAAAAACCGTCGGATTTTGGATCAAAATGTAGTAGTGACATCTGTGCATTGACACTTTGTGCATCCTGTTTTGCCAATTTTCGAGGGCTTTTCTTGAGTCGGAAGTACACGAGATGACACTATGCCAATTCAAGTTTCCATCAGTTGTAGGTTTAATATAGTCTTCCTTCAAAGACATAATGTTATACAGCTGGTCCAAATAATTTTGTTTCCCTTCTCTATGCACATGCTCAACATAATGCTGCCCTTCAAGGGAATCAATGGGCGCAACCACTCTCATTTCAAAATATTAAAAAGACAAGATTCTTTTCTTGAATTTTATGATTGTGTGGTTATCAATATCCCAATCAATCCCTAGAAGCATAGGGTAAGGGTTTGTGTCATGAACAATTTCAATGACCTCAAAATCGGCATTAGCTCTTAATCCTTCGACGTCCATGGGAACTTGGGACAGTCTACCAATTGGTAGCACCTTCGACTGGTTTGCAATCCATAGCTGAATAGGAGACTAGTCTATTTGTGACTTGTTCATGCTTTCCCATGTCTCTATTGTCAATATATTGACATCTGAGCCTAATTCGATTATGATATAGTCCATATCATAATCTCCTATCTGCGCAGTCATTCTCAATTCTTGACCTGTATTCTGTTTGCTTTCGACTTGATTGACTCTTATTTCAGGGCTTAGATCTATTGTGTTGTATTCTATGAGTGTTTTCAACTCTATGACAACATATTTTTCATGGATTAGTGATAAACAAATTTTGAAAAATTCCTTGAGATTACTAACCTTTTTAGTGGGCAATCGTCTGATTAGTTGCTCAAATATTTAAGGCATAGCCCTCACTTGTCTCGATGTTGACGATTGATTGGTATCAATAAAGTCTCGTTGTGCCTCTAAGAAGACTTCCTTCTCCTGTTGGACATATAGAAAAGCTTTCTTTTGTGCCGCAGGTCACACCTGCAGATGTCCTTGTAGTGTATTTTGGTCTGCTCCTGTCGCAACACCTCCTCTTGTGACTAAAGAAAGGTTGGCTTGTCTTGGATCGATAGAAATCATTTGAATATTTAGATTAGGGTTTGGATTCAGATTTTGCGCTGGGTTGGGGTTAATGATAGTTCTAGCCTTCCATTTCATAATGAGCTGTGGACACTGTTCTACAGTGTGATCAAATGCTTTACAATATGTACAATTTTTCACAGGACTTTGACAATCTTGGGAAAAGTGTCTGGGAAGCCCACAATTATAACATATAACTTAGCATCTTGCTAGACCAAATCCTCCTCCCTTTTGTTGTCCTCTACCTCTAAATTTCCCACCCCCACCCTTGCAGAGGGTATTGTTGTTATTGAAGATATTGGTTTGGCTAATATTGTGGCTGAGGATATTGTTGTTGTTGGAACTGCGGAGGCTGATACTATGACTACGCCCTCTTAACTTGCATTTGATCATCATTCTTCATTAGGTAGGTATCCATTATTTTCTCTTGGAGCAGCTGGAAGGCTCTGCAATCCTTTTAATCATGCCTTACCGATCTACAAAATTTACAATACAGACTAGTTGGTGCCCTTACAATCTTTTGTAAGTATAGAAATTCTTCGGACTTGTGACCTCTAGTCTAACATACTCTGCACCAAGGAATTCATTGGGTGTTTAATGGGTGAATCGCAACATAATTCATTAGGGTCAGGAAATTATCCATATGGTGTCCATCTATTCTGCACCTGGTACACCACAATTCTTCCTGAACTTATTTTCTTCATTTGATGTCCTGCAGCTGCACCGTAAGATTGGCCAGCTACGACTGAATTTGCATCATGCCCGAGCCAGTGTCTCCAACTGGCGAGGATTATAAATTCATGGCTATCTCTAGAGCCTCTTGTTGGCAAGGGGTTTTGTATACATCAGTTGCATAGCATCTCAAAGATATCGCACAAGTGGAAAATGGCACGCAAGACGGAAATTGAATATTTTATGTAATTTTGTGTCACCTTTTGTAGTTTTTGACCAAATTTTGTGGATATTGGTCACTATTTTGTAGAATTGGTTAAGAAATAGTTAGAAGTTGTCCCATTAGAGGAAATTTCAGGTCTAAAGGAAAATAATAAAATAATAGTTAAAATAATAAAATAATAGCTATTAATTTTGGAGGAAGAATGAAAAAAACTACTTTTGTGTTCGTATTTTTGACATATATCCCTGTGTTTTTACTCAAATTTCAAGCAGGAGATCTTGTTGGATGCCCACACTACATACTTTTTACGGACCCCGCTACCCTAAAAACAAGAAATACTTGAAAAACATGATCATGACATCATCATCACATTTTTTCAGGAATTTCTTGTTTTTGGGGTAGCAGGGTCCATCAAAAGTATGCAGTGTGGGTACTCGTTGGATACGGAATTAAATTCTGCATCCAACGAGCTCTCTCGCTTGAAATTTGAGTAAAAACATAGGGAGATATGTCAAAAATACGAAGAAAAAAAGTAGTTTTCTTTCATGACAAATATGTCAATTCAACCATTATGGTTGACTCATTTTATTGAAATTATATTGGTTCTTGAATTTCAACTCATAAAATTTATTGTTGCCGCATTTTCTTATAAGGCCCATTTTAGACCCCAAATTTCCTCTAATGAAGTGGACCTTGAATGTAAAGGAGCAAGCCTGTAAGTAGATGTTGAATCACAAATGTTAGATATATTTTTGGAAGGTGAAGAATCTGAGCTAAGGGAAGCATATTTTTTGAGTATTTGAACTGAGATCTACTGATTAGTGAATTGTGATGTTTGCACAGAAGCAATATGATAAGGCAGAAGTTGATTTGAATCACTGTGTCTTTTCTGTTTTACTGTTTTATTTCCTGCGACCCAATGATAAATGTTATGTGAATGTGCAACATGAATGTATGATGCGATGTTTTCCTGTTTCACAAGATGTTATTTTGTTAGATATGTTTGCGCATCAATATGTCTACTGCAATTATGGTTGAATAATGCAATCTATCGAGGAATGATAATGAATGGTTATATGAATGGGTCAACCGAATTGCTAATGGTTGCGCTAAGATGATAAGTTGATGTCACATTATTCTTCCCTATTCTGTGAAAACTTGGTTTCATCGGCCCTCCCTTGAACATCTCAGGTGAGACTGCATTTGCTCTGCGGGTGTTTTCATACTGGGTAAAGCTTGTCTAGGCCGGTTCTCAGGGAGATCGTGGTGGATGGATGCAGGGTATTTTTTAAGGATTCTAATATTATACTTAAGTATAGTAGTCTAGGTGATTAATTTGGATTGAAAAAACATGTTTATAGATAGGCAAGCAAATATTAAATATGAAACATAAATTTGACATTGAAATGTGTCACTAATACATAATATCAAAACTGCGACGATTTTTCATTACTATTTCCATGTTTTTTCGTCTCAATTGCGACAATAACAGTCGCGATGTTTCGTGGCACTTATTTCATGGATATAATGATGAACTTTATAAGTCATCAATATAGAGATGAAAACAAGCCTCCACGTGTCTTCTATATGGTGTCCTTGAAATTGATTTTTTTAATTCATTTTCTAAGTTTCGTCGTTCTATCGACAAAGTTGTCGTCCCTATAACGACGAAAATATGGCCAAAAACTATTAGGAAAATTTTTGTTCCATGAAACACCGTGGAACACGTTTGATGAACGTTTATCTCTCTATCGACAAATTCTGGAGTTTGAATAGAATTTTCTTCCACGCATTCATCACTCTATCGACAAAGCTATTGTCCCTATAACGACGAAAATATGGCCAAAAACTACTAGGAAAAAATTTGTTTCCACACAAAAATATGGAACACTTGTGACAAACTATTGTCTCTCTATCAAACAATTTTGGAATTTGAACAAAAATTTCTTGCACACAAAACCGTGGAAAACCAATCATTGTCATTGAAATCTACAAGTTGAACGGTAATTTTTCCACGAAATGTTGTCTCTATAGCGAGGGTATTCTGGGAAAGCCACCCTGGGTTTCAATGGTTTTGCAATACCTATGACGAAAGTTCATCAATATTGAGATGAAACCTTGAGGTTTCAAAAAAAAAAACAGTGGAAAGGCACCTTCCTTTCCACAGTTTTGGATCTTCAATAAGTGTTTGTGAAAAAAGTACATACTATATTTTAAAGACAAAGAAATGGATAAAATATAACACAGGAAAGGTGATTTATAGAAAATAAATATATCAGGAAAGTGAGATATGGGAAAAAAATAAATGGGAACTTCAGGGGGGAGGTCAAAAAGTGTTAACTGACTCTAAAATATAATGCATAATGATTTAAAAAGTACCCAAAGTGGCCCTAAGTACCCTAATTATTGCCTCAAAAACTATTTTCCCATTAGGATGCATAGATTCATAATAATTGGCTAAAATACATAATTAGAGGCTAAAGTGGCACCTCTTAGAGCAGATTCTACGACAAGGTAGGAGGGTACATCTATAAAAATACCATCAATAAAATACATTGTAAGCACCATAGGGATCGTATAAACATTAATTAAATTATATTCTAGGCACCACTGAGAGCTGATTTCTATGATAAGGTAGGGGGGTACATCTATAAAAATACCATCAATAAAAGACGTAGGCACCACTCGGATTGGATCAACTTATTGTGATTTGAAATTAGGTTAATCCCACTTTGGGTTAAAGAGCCCGCAAGGGATTGGAAGGATGCCCACGGATCTTGGAAGAAGCCCGCAGAGGCTTGTAGATATGCATAGAATCTTAAAGAAACCCACGAGTCATAAGTAAATGAAGCCCATGTTCTGAAGATGAAGGGAGCCCGAGCTTTGAATTCTGAGGAAGCTCACAGGTGTAAATAAAGCCAAATAAGGTCAAGCCCGCAATTTCTAGAAGAGATGAAAATGAAAAACTGATCCTTCTTATGCAACCACCTCAAGCATGCCCAAAATCAGTCAAAGTTAGTACCAAATATTCCTGAAAGATAAAAGAATTTGCTTGAGCACATGATAAGAAAGAGACATGTTAATCAACAAAAAATTGAGATCTTGTTTCTATTATTTTACTATGCATGATCTCATATAAAAAAAATTCATCATAGATCACCTTTCAAAATTGATCAGAAGTAGGTTGCACAGTTGAACATGTAATTTGTTGTTTAGAAACCATATCATAATTTCCTTGGAAACACTCCTCGCGAAATATCATCACTTGCTCTACTACATGTGAAGAGATACTAGTGATAATTCATCATACTACAGAAAACATAAGGTGCATTGAATTCGTCTTTATTGAAAAATAAATAAATAAGAAAAAAATAACTCAACCCCTAGGGAAAAAGAGTAGTTGTTCACCTGGAAAATATGTGTAGGATCTTTGTAGTGCCAACTAGTGGTAAGTTGTTTTGATGTTGCTCATTATTGGAAGAGGTGAATATGAAAATTTGATCCTTCTTATGCAACCACCTCAAGCATGGCCAAAATTGTTCAAGTTAGTATCAAATATGCCCATAAGATAAAAACAGTCCCCTAAGCACATGATGGGAAAGAGACATGTTAGTCAACAAAAAATTGACAACTTATTTCTATTCTATTACTAGGAATGATCTCATGTAGAAAAAAATTCATCATAAATTACCTTTTGGCACTGAGAAGTAGGTTGCACAGTTGAGCATGCAATTTGTAGTTTAGAAACCATATCATAATTTCCTTGGAGACACTCCTCATGTAATAAAATCACTTTATCTACTACCTTTGAATATCTAGACATATGAATTTATGGTCCACATATGTGACATGCAACAAATGAAATTTTATCATCACAGTAATCAGAACCTGTAAAATAGTGCAACCAATAACCAATATTAATCAGTTAAAGTGCCATTTAGCATATGATTTCTAGATTTGTGTATGTGATAGCATAGATATAAAATACTAACTTAATGAAAATTTAGTGCCAAGCTAACCATATTGTTATGATCATTCTCTCAATCCTGTATGTAAGCTCTGAAATAAAAAATCATCAAGTCCCTTACCATCACCCAGCTCTCAATAGCAATAATTAGTAATAAGAAAATACAAAACAATACTCAGTAAAATAATGTCAGAATTATATCACTTTGCATTCAAAGATCTAAGGTTCCAGATCTCAATAAAAAACCAGACTTACATTTACCCAAAAAACTAATACAAATAGGGCAGAAAACTAATCAAACCAATAAGATATATTTTACAAAATATACCACCATCTAAATAGTTTGAAATACTAACTTGTTTTCTATTTTGAGTGTGCGGAGAAGGTAGCTAGGGCATACGAGGTTTGCAATACATATTGCAGACCTGTGTTTGATAAAGGAGAGGGATCGGATTGTGGGAGCAGGAGGTCTGTGTTTTTAGTGTTTTACACATAAATTCTTTTTTTAGGGCTTTCTTTTTTGATAAAATAAAAGTTACAAAAACACATAAAAATTAAGTCTAAAACCTAAGAGAAACAAAATAACCTAAGAATAATATTTACAAGTATACAAGTCAGAAAATTTAGTTTTGAAAGATAGATGAACAATTAGGGTTTGAAAAATTAAAATTTCTTAACCTAGGGTTTCATCATGCCAAAATTATAGGAAGAAGGGCCAAAAAAAACCTAATTTCTTCTACGTGATTTTTTCTTCTATTTTTCTACGTTATTAAGAAGAATTTTTGTTTCATGTAGAAGGTTGTCTCCTAGTTTGGATGATAGTCTAAAAGTAGTTATTAACTATTGGTTGTATCTCTTGTATCTTAATAGAATGACATAGAATTTAATGATAAATACAAACACATTAAGGATAAAGCCTCACGTCAAAACCCATACCTTATCATTGTCCTTTCGCCAGATCCATTCGCCCATACAACTTGATAAGAGTTGTCCACGAGGTGCATTTCCATCACCAAGACTTGCATAAATCATGAAAGACATAATTTTTATATGAGTAAATAATATATAAGCAAATAAATAGTCATTTAAATCCTACTACAAAGTCATGTAGAAATCAATGAACCGTGAAATGTTAAATTTATTAACAATTTTTTTAAGAAATAGACATACATTTAAAAATTTACAACCATCTTTAATACATAGTAATAAAAGAGTATTTATACCTTATTGAGCTCTTCTCTGTTTCGAGAATAGTTTTATCTTTTCTACTAAACAGGGCCAACCACGCGAAGGTGGAAGCTCTTATGGCCCCTCCCACCCCCTCACATCGTTCTCAATTCCCCATACCCAATAAATGATGTTGTTTACATAGAAAACATATAAAAATTCATGCATAACTAGGCTAGTCATCAAAACATATAAACATAAAAACATTGAAGCATAATGAGGTAATTCATATAAACAATGTTTTAGACTAACAACATCGATATACATCCAAATACAAGTCATGAATTTACACATCTACATTTTCTTTGATTTCTGTTTTTTGCATTGTAATAGCTGACGATAACTGGGATATTATCATCATCATTTGGTGGAATATCTACAAAGCCATGTCCTTCTAGTGTTTGTGTTTCCATGGCCTCATGTATCATACTTCTTGTACGTCATTGAGTAGGGTGTGGAGGCAGTTATGAAGGGGCGTGAACTAGAACAACGAAAATGGGCATATCAACATGTTGAAATATTATTGAGATTAATAGTTCATTATTTTGATTAAAATTACAATATTTCTCTTTACTTGTGTGTGTGTAGCTGTGACAGCTGGTGTGTTAATTGTTTCTCTACTTGCTAATTCCTCTTGCGGTTCACCCTCCTGAGCTTCACAGTCTTCCATTGAAAGAAGAAAATTTATAAGTATACATCAGGAAATAAATATCTATAATCATAGTAGATATTTCTATTTCCAAAGCACACATACGAGATGGCCACTCTTCTCCCTATTATCATGGGACATGCACACCCCAACATCAGTTGGTGCATGCTAAGTACCACTAGATTCACTGCTGCGGTTGCACTGTTGCTTAAAAGAAAACATAAATATTTAGTTATGGTTGATATAATCAAAACTGAATAGATTTTTATAGTATATCACTGCAATGATGTCCTTATTCATTTTATTTACATGCATCTGTGTCATTGGGGAGATTGGGGTCTTCCCCAAGCTCTTCCGATATTTAATGACATTTTTAAAACCATACTTGAAACTAAGCTTTAGGTCTTCCTTGGTGGCAGCATCTTGGAACGTATTTTCCTGCAATGCATAACACATATAAAATTTCTAGTATCAAAAACAGATATTTGTTCGGTACTTTCAAATAAATATTCCCCACAGTTAATCATTTAATTCTTACGATTAGGGATATTAGTTTTCTACAGCCACCCTAGCCCAGTCTATGTTTCTCATTCTTTTCCACTCTAGCCTTGGTTGCTTTGGAGGTGTCCGGTAACCTATATATGCAAATTTTGAAAAATGTTAGATATCATAATTCTTCCTTAAAACAAAAAAGAAAAAAATAAATGAGCATATTTCGCTAAAAAGATGATATGTGTTGTACCTTGATTTTTCAAGTCGTGGTTGTTTTCCTCCTCTTTTTAGCAAGTTCTCCTTTGCATCCTCTATGAGTGCCTTCCACTCTTTCTCTAGAACCATGGGAGGGCACTCATGCTTGAGGTCAAGTTGCAATTTATCCCTATATTGGGCCCTAGTATATTTTAAATTCTCACCGGCTAACTTTGCAACCACTTTCTTGTTGAATGTATTGCCGAACAAGTTTACCATGTGGTCTATCAATACATCTCTCTTTGCGCTATCTTGGCTATTCCACTATGTGTGAATGGTGGGGCCAAACAACTCCAATTCTTTGTCATTCAAATTCCTGTAGAAAACATTGTTTCCTGTAGAAACGTGTAATCCATTAATTATAATAATTGCAGCATATGTACATTTCAATTTCATGATTAAAATGAATAAATTAATTAATAAATACCTGCAATATTTTGAATCTTGATCAGAACACAAGTTTCATCCACCAGAATGGTGAGCTCTAGTGATCTGGTGCTTTTAACTCGTGTTTCTCCAGGAAACGTTTCTTGGTCATCTATAGTAGGTTCATCTCCGGATCCATGTGGAGTCCTAGGCTCTCTCTCATCATGCTCTGGCATGTCAGGCTGATCAAAATCAGTTCCCTCATCAATGGATTCTAGGCCAACCGGAGGAGTGTCAAAAATCCTCATTGGTACATTGCTTTGTCGGCATTGTTGCTGCATTGGAGCATCACTACTACCTATACTTGTCTCGGTAGTTTCTCTAGTCACAGGTTGTAAAAACTCCTACAAACAAAAACTTTACTTTATCAGATCACTTGGAAAAATATAAAACATAATATCAGATATGAAATCATGACATAACTTAAAAAAATATGCGAATATGTCACTTACCCCATAAAATTTTATTTGTTCTTTCAGTTCTTCAATCCTTGCCCTGATCTCCTATGTCATGGGACTTATGCAAGCCAAGGAAATCATTTCTATGTTTGCATTTCTCAGGGCCTTATTTATAGTATCCATAGGGTCTATGGAATAGTAAATTTCATCCTCAAGCTCCTCATCACCCAGATCAAGTGCACTGGACTAAATTAATCAAACAATAAAATTAAGCAAAATAATTTTAACATCATTCAAACATTGTTATTGTAATGAAATTTAGTTACTATTAAGAACTAACAATTACTTGATGCGGTGTTGTTTTTGGTGACTTCCCACTGTCACCTCGTACTGATCTACTTCTAGTGGGTGATTGTCCATGGTCACCCTGTATCGTGGAAGCAGCAGGTTCCTTTCCACGGTCCCCACCCTGACATGATAAATCAATCAGTAATTCAGCTTAAGCATAGAAAAATGAAAATGTCAACAATGGAAATCGAATACTAACAGAAAAAATCAAAAAAATTAGTTATTATATTTAACACTTACCTAACGGGGCACAAAGTGTGACCTTCCATGGTCACCCTGGACCATCGAAGCAGTGGCTGCCTTTCCAATGGTGCCAACTTGACACAATAAATCAATAAATAAACATTATGAAAATAATTGTAACACAATAAAAAATGAGATATTGCAATAATATTTATTTTTACCTTAGAAGTAGAGGACATGCATTCTGTTCCATGACGAAGATGGGCAGACCCTCGCCATAGTGTAATAAGCATGTTGTCACATGGAAATATTTTGGGGTTGGAGTTTCTAGTTATTGTAGTCATATTTAGTTACTATATTTAGTTGAGTCAATAATTGTAACATCAACAAAAATGAGATATTGCAATAATATTTACTTTTACCTACGATGGAGAAGATACATGTTTTGCTCCATGGCGATGAGCAGACCCCTTCCATAGTGTAATAAGCATGTTATCATATGGAAATATTCACAAGAAGCATGAAAAAAGAGAATGGTAATAGTGGAAATTGAATGTTAATAGAAAAAATCTCAACATTTAGTTCATATATTTAACACTTACCTGATGGGGAATAGAGTGTGACCTTCCACATTCACTCTAGACCATGGAAGTAGAGGACACACGTTCTGTTCCATGACGACCATGGGTAGACCCCTGCCATAGTGTAATAAGCATGTTGTCACATGGAAATCTTCTAGGATTGGAGTTTCTAGTTATTGTAGTCATATTTAGTTGAGTCAGTAATTGTAACATAAATAAAAATGAGATACTGCAATAATATTTACTTTTACCTCTAAAGGAGGAGATACATGTTCTGCTCCATGGGGATGAGAAGACCTCTGCCACAATGTAATAAGCATGTTATCATATGGAAATATTCTCAATAAGCATGACAAAAGCGAATGGTAATAGTGAAAATCGAATGTTAACTGAAAAAACCGAAACATTTTGTTATTGACGTCATATTTATTTACTATATTTAACATTTACCTCACGACGCATAGATTGTGACCTTCCACGGTGACCCTGGACCGTGGAAGCAACATGTGGGTTTCCACTGCTGCCACCCTGACAAAATAAATCAATCAATAAAAGTTGATTCAATAATTGTAACATAAAAAAAATGAGATAAGCATAATAGTGTAATAAGCATGTTATCACATGGAAATATTCATAATATGCAAAAAAAAAGTGAATGTCAGCGGTGGAAATTGAATGTTAACAGAAAAAATCGAAACATTTAGTTATTGTAGTCATGTTTAGTTACTATATTTAGCATTTACCTGATGAGGCATAGCGTGTGACCTTCCACGGCTACCCTGGACCATGGAAGCCACAACTATTTGATTTAAGTTGTAATTGATCAACAACTCTTCACCTGGAAGTATTGTTTTGTTACACATACAAATATATGATGTTCTTCATGTCCCTCAAATTCGCAATTCGGTTGCTTAGGTGTTGTCACTGGCCGTGTACTATTTATAAAGCCAGCAACGTTTCCAGATGCTTTTGGTCTCCCATCAATATACATAGTTGCCCCTTTGTTGTTATTGTGTTCTGCTAGTTCTATATAATTTGCAGCAACTCCATATCTCCTCATACTTCAAGTATATTGTACCAAGATAAACCAATTATTGTATATGTTTAATGGTTTGACATACTCCATCAATTCAGTTACAGTTCCATATCCAACCTTTATTCCATTGATGGAAAATAACCCCAATCCATGTAAGGACAAAGGAGCAATGTGATACATCCTCCCATTGATGAAGAAATATGTGTCCACTTGAGGTAGCTTATTAGGTACCCATCATTGCACTAGATGTCTATACCTCAAGGGAAACTCAATGTCACCTATTCTCTCAGCATCATAATTACATGGCCTTCCGTTGGCAATAAAATATTGCATGCATCTACGAAATCTTTGCCTTACCTTTTCAGATCTACTTGATATAGAACCGGTAGATCTAGCACAACACGTATCACTTTAAACCTCTCTTAGTATATCCTTAACCATCACTTGAGGGAGATAGAACTGATAGATACCTATTTGGTGGTACCTACACTCGATAAAACAAGAATATAAGCTATCAAGCGGATATAATTTAGCATGCAAATATATTTACTTGTAATGTTTTAATATCAAAATTTTTCTTCCCAAAAACTTTACCAAAATCTATTTTCCTCTCAAAGGTGTAATTTCTTTTAGATTTATTTATATTTGAATTATTTTTAAGTATAAGACACAATATGATTTGGTTTGGAATTTGTTCACAACACGGATATAGAAGTGTGTTTCTTGGGTCACTTGACTAGTTAATGCATGCAAAGAGGTATGCGGTTACCCCTCATATAGATCATTTTGGGGATTCAATTTTGAATGGGCGGTGGTCATATTGATTCATTCATGGATTTCCCACCAAAAATCGATGATGTTAGTCTAACGCTTTGTCTTCCATAGTGGTTTGATATGCAATTTTCCTTGTGCAAGGTACTCCTTCTCTAACTATGTGCCTGATTTTTTTTAAATAGGATAACATTGTGAAATGTGACCAAATTTAGATCAATTATAGGTAGTATTGAGTGGTTTTGCACATGGGTGCAAATAGGGTGATGTTGGATCTGGAATCGTCTTATCACAACCCAGAATCATCTTACACTACCCAAGACCATTTTCTTACCATTGCTACGGTGTTCTGCAACAGGGAAATCCCAAATTTGTTTGGTCGTGATGGTATGGTTCAGGCCCGTTCTCTATCAAACGGGCGATGGATGGGTTCAAGGATGGCATTTAACAGGAAAAATTCCCATCATGGGTCATTTTTCACCTCAAATATGGCCTATATTTCATATAAATCCTCATAAAATACGAAGTAAACAGTCAAAACCATAGTAGAGATATCCGAGTACGGTACGGAAAAAATACGTAACAAACAAATCAAGTATGACTAAAATATGGGAATAGGAATCTTATAAATACAAAAACATGCAATTTTAATTTAAAAAAATAAGATTATATGATCATCATTCCAAAGTGTAACATGTCATTCATTATTCATTAGGAACTAACACAAGTAGTAACTAAGTATTGATTTCTTGTGACAATGGATGAGACCTACAATTGTCCTTTCTCTATAGTTTCAACCTCAAATCCAATGGAAACAATAGGAAAAGGTATAGTATATGGAAAATAATCTTCATTTTAGATCCAACATAAGTAAGGGCTCATTGGACCCCATAAAAAGGATATGTTATTCAAATCCTAATAACTTCAATGGGGGAGTTGCACTAATGATGTCCCAGCAATATCTAAGGCTTTAGAAATGGCTAAGTTACATAGCACTGTTGATGGGCATAGGCATGTATGATAAAGTTGGAAAAAGACTAAGTGGTGAAAAATTGTCCTAAAGTAGTAGTCTTATGAAATTCCCACCATATTTCATAAGAAGGATAAAATGCCCACCATGGCCTGTCATCCCATGAAGTATCTATCCTACCATGGCACCTGTTCTCAGAACAACTCTTTGAGGAAGAAGATACAGGCCTCCCAAAAGAAGTTCTTTTTGGTCAAATTAGACAAGTTTCTCTAGGAGAATGGTCACCATAATTTGTGGGTTGAAAGAAATGCCCGCACCATATGAGAATCCTATAGGTGGCTATGTTGTTTACCTGACCATGTTCTTAATTTGACCTGAAAGTACCTGAGGCAAAAATTATGGATCTGCCAAAACAGGGTCTTAAGCATCTTTTACATCATACTTCAGTAAAATGCCCACTGAGGAGAGAGAAAGTAGTTCCAGAGGATTAAACTGGTCTTAATGGATTCATCTGGTTTTCCTCCATCCATTGGATGTCTTACACTCCAATTTTGATGAAAAGTTGAAATCACCTTTGAGACCTAGGGTTTAAAGAAATTGACTAAGTGTCAAATCACAAGGTTGAAGAGGCATTTGGAAATGCCCGCCAAATCCTATCTGAGTGATGATAAATTCATCAGAAGGTATAGGAATGTTCTTTAATGAACTAGCTATCCATCCATGTTCTTAGTTTTTCTTATGGTGACCACATGAGAAAAATATCAGCCTGCCAAAAGAGGTAAAAAAATTAGCTTGCATATCCAAAAATATGAAAAATTGATCGAGTGTTGAAAACAGGAGGTTGAGAGCCCACTTGGAAATGCACGCCAGAGTCAGCTCTCTAACTGATAAATTCATGAGAGTTATGGGTCTATTCTTTGATGATCTGGGCATCCACTCATGATCTCAATTTCCCTCTCGGTGTTCACACATGTGAGATATGAATCTACCAAAATGCTTATTGGCACAATAATGACTAGGGTCTGACAAAATTGACTAAGTGTTGAATTGAGCAGTTTGAAAGACCATTTTAAAGTGACTTCCAGAGACTGTTTGTTTGTTAATAAGGTTTTAAGGTGACATTGTCATGTTCCTGGTTGAGGTGGATAGCTAGCCATACCCTCATTTTGTTTAAAGATGGTCAATATGTGAAAAATATAAGTCTGCTAAAAGTTAGGAAAGTATTCCTGTACAGTCTTAGTGAAATAAAAGAGTAGGATACAGGAAATTATTAAACATAAATTTATAAGGGAATTCTGCATATGTTGAGAAGGATTTAAGGATAGTATTTTGGAAGATATGATGTGATCAAAATTACACATCATAATTTTAAGGAATAAATGCTCGCAGAGGATTTAATGAAGACACACGCAGGCTACAGTATTCTTGATAACCTTTGAACTCTTTGAGATATGCCAAATAGAGGCGACCACACTAACTACCATGGTATATGCCAAACAAAGGCAAAACAATATAAGTGTTGTTGAAAAATAATACTTGTATCAAACGTGTCTTTAAAGAAGAAAGAGGTATGAGGGTCAATTTACTGGAGTCAATTAAAATTATAGCCCACAAGTCCCAAGGAACTATACATTGTTCCAAAATCCAAACCAGTAAAGGGGAAAATCTTGCAAAGTGTGTTGTAATTCAGGTAAAAGTGAGCATAAAAATAAAATAAAATGCTTCTTTAAAGGAGAAATAGGTCTTAGGTTGAATTGTACCCAGTCATTATATTGCAGTTCCTATGGCACTCTACAAAATGTTTTAGACCCATAATAGAAAAAAATCACAAAAAATTGAAAAGTGTGCCATAATCCATGTAAAACTAACCATCAAAGAAAAATTAAATGCGTCTTTAAAGGAGAAAGAGGTCTCATGTTCAAGTTTCGATAGAATCAGTTCAAATTATAGCTTGTAGAGGACTCTATTATAGACCATTAAGTAGAATAAGAATACACAAGCTTGCACTCTATAAAATGTTTCAGACATATAATAGAATAAAATAACAAAAGCTTGTAATTTGTGCCATAATCAAGGTAAAACTAATTATTAAAGCAAAATTAAGTGCTTAGAAGAAACACGTCTCATGTTTAAATTTTTGCCAGAATCGGTTGAACCAGTTCAGATTATAGCTCATACAGGACTCTGCACACTGTTTCGGGCCATTAAATAGAATAAAATTAAAAAAGCGTGCAAATTGTACCATAATTCATAAAATTATACAAGATCACAACTGGCTTGCAATGCTCAACCCATGTGTCTTTTCTCCAAATTTAAGGAGGAGCTTCAGACACTCCAATAATAGATAACCCTTACTAGATCCATCGATAATAGAAGCGATGGTAGCACAACAAAAAATTATAATTTCAGTATGACTGTATCGAATCCTTATTGGTTCGGAAATTTGACGTATTTTTCCCAAATTCCTACGCTGCTAGGGTTAATGGGATTATAGAATTCATTGGGCCCTTTGCTATCCTATGGACTGCAGCCGGATTGCCTCCCCTATGAATGCTGGTATCCTCTGGACTGCGTCCAGATTGTTTTGTTATCCTCTGGATTGTGGCCATATTTCCTCCATTGGGAACGTCAGTATCCTCTGGACTGGTATCCCCTACTCCTCGATTTACCACTGCTCTGCTCGTCAAATTACTAGTGCTCTGGATGTTGCTAATGAACTAGTGCGCATGAGTGAACTTGTTCGTTGTTGTTTTGCTAATGAGCTAGTGCGCAAGTGTATTTGAATTCAACATTTTTTGTTTGTTTATTTCATATTTTATATTTTGTGTTTTGTTTTGTTTTTTATTTTTCATATTTATATTTTGTTTAGTTTTTTTGGGGTTTTTTTTATTTGCATATTTTATATTTTGTTGCATTTTAAATTAAGTATAGTTAAACAACTCTATGTTTTTAATTTAGTGTAGTTTAATTTAATTTAATTTAATCTAACTAGGATTTTGTCATAATTTGTATTGGTTGCATTTCTTATAGTGAGATCCTATACATAACTCCCTTCAAGGATGAACACGATGATGATCATGATCATGATCATGATGACGATGAAGACAATGAAGACCATGGTGATTATGACAACAACGATGATGATCATCGTCATCATTATCCTCATCATCATCCTTGTCATCATCATCACCATCGTCTTTGTCATCTTCATCAATATCATCATCATCTTCTTCATAATCATCATCGTCGTCGTCTTCATCATCGTCATCGTGATCTTATTCAGCATCATCATCTTCCTTATAATCATCATAACAATTATCATCTTCATCATCAACTTCTTCATTAGCACCATCATCATCATATTCGTCGTCATCATCATCAGCATCATCATCTTCATCATCATATTCATCATCAACATCATCGTCATCCAATTCATCAGCATCTCCATTATCATGATCATCATCATCATCATCATTTTCATTATCATCATCATCATCATATTCGTCATCATCATCATCTCCATCATCGCAATTTTAGGGGGAGCTTAGTGAATGAAGACGTCTACATGATAGGGGGAGCATCCAGTTGAGTGAAAAATTAAGGATTGCTTTTAACACCCATTCGAAGGACTAATCTGAAAATTCAATATGATCCAAGGAAGTAGTAAAAAAAATACAACTTTTTGGGCCCTATGAAGCTTCCTGTTCTTAGATTTCTACACATGAAGAATCAAGACTTATGGACCTAGTTCGTTGGCTTAAAAGAGGAAGATACAAACTGAGCAGTTTGGTAGTTCCGTAAAATGCATTCTTTATAGGAGTGAATAATCACTCATAACCATTCTATTATAATGTTGGCGAAGCTCAGAAGAATTTAGTGAAGACCAAGGTAAATATCTTGTCATCATATCTTCATCATCATCAGCATATTCATCATCATCATCATCTTCATCTTCATAATTGTCATCATCATCATCATCATCCTAATCATCATCATGATAATAATGATAATCATGATCATCATCTTCATTATCCTCATCCTAGTCATCATCATCATCCTCATCATCCTCATCCTCGTCATCATCGTCCTCATCCTCGCCCTCATCATCATCATCATCATTGTTGTCGTCTTCATCACCACCACCATCATTGATCATAATCATCATCTTCATCATGTTCATCATGATCATCACCACCACCACCATCATCATCATCTTCATCATCATCATCATCAACAACAACATCTTCTTCATCACCACCATCATCATCAACATCTTCATTATCATAATCATCATCATCATCCTCATCATCATCATCATGATCGTCATCATCATCATCATGATCGTCATCATCATCATCATTTTTGTCATTCTCATCCTCATCCTATTCATTGTCATCATTATCATCATCATCATCATCATCGTCATCATCATCGTCGTTGTCCTCATCATCATCATAATCATCATAATCATCATCATCGTCATCATCATCATCATCATCGTCGTCGTCGTCATCATCATCATCATCATCATCATCATCATCATCATCATCATCCTCGTCATGCTCATCCTCATCCTCATCCTCATCCTCATCATCATCATCATCTTCATCATCATCATCATCCTCATCCTATTCATCGTCGTCATCATCATCATAATCATCATCATCATCGTCATCGTCGTCATCATCATCATTATCATCATCGTCGTCGTCGTCGTCATCTCCCTCTTGCTAATCAACATCTTCATCATCGTCATCATCATCACCCTCATCATCATCTTCATCACCACCACTATCATCATCATCATCATTGAATGTTGATTTATGTTTATCTATTTCTCCTTCCCAACCCGCACCATATTGAACAAGCAAATCTCGTGCATCCTTGTTACTCCCCACTAAATGTGATGCCAATTTTTGTTGTAGTTATAATATACTTGAAAATATACTTAAAACCACTACATAATGGATAATAATAATAATGTTCACAACATGGGATATATTAGCACTCATAGTAACCATTGGATGCAATAGGGTTCCAAAGGCACTCTCATATTCATCACTGCTATTTCATCCTCTATCTTTAAACATGCATGTCTCTTGACAATTTTATGCTAACTTCCATTGGTGTGGATATGGGATAACATTAATTCATTATAAATATCCTCATTGTAGTTTCATATCTACCTTCATTTATTGAATTAGCCTCCTCCTTATATCTCTTTATACTCAAACTCCTAGAGAATAATGGATCTCCCCATGTTTTTTCATCTTAGTTATTTTTGTTTTGAAAACATTCAACATGGATTAAGACAATCACTTCATCTACATATAGTTTTTAAGATTAGAAATGTTCTTACCAACCCACTTTATGCACACATTCTTGTTTCCATCTTAATGTTGTAGAAGACCATATCTAATAAAATGACCATCTATCCACTAGTACCAATCTCAAGATGATTCCTTCATCTCATTAAGTTCTTTCTTCATGTTTTACATCTTTTGCTTCCCTCCCTTGTGAACTTATCCTTTGAGACAATACATGTATATCTTTATGTTAGCACTATGTTTGAAATTTTGAATTATGGACTTGAAAGGTTTGAAAATGATCTTATTTGAGGAATTTTGTGATAGCACCTTTTAGGTTACCTAGTTAGCATGTTTTTCCACCATGGAGCCGTCAGATGGAGAGTGGGATTTGATCTACGGTGATAGGCCTTTTTGTATATTGAAACATGCAACAACGGAATAAGGGTAAAGTTTGTTAAACTTCAATGGTTTAGATTCAGGATGGTGAAGATCGATGACGAAAAGCGATTTCGTGGAGCAGAGATGCAAGGAAGGATTTAATTTTGAGATTTGCAGAGTCCGTTAAATGGGTGTAATGTTGGAGGGTTGAGATCGGCACAAGGTGATATCAACAGCCCTAAATCATTTCACGCGGTGAACTTGCTCGGGGGGAGAAACTTTTTCAAATCACGAAAAGGGTTAATCAGCGAGAAAATTAGATGGTTGAGATGAAGGCGGAGATAGATCTGCGGTCTCAAACAATTCCGCGGATTGAACTAGCACGGAAAAAGTTACGATTTTGATCCACGAAAAGTGGTAGGGGTTGCGAAGATCTACCGTCAAAACAAGATGTCGGGTACATCAATGAGTGAGAAGCATTCTGCGATCATAAGTTGCTCACTCGTTCAGATGAAAAAGGGTTAGTAGAATGTTAAAGTTTTCAAGGTTGAGCAGTCCTGATGAAGGTAGTTTAGAGATCGACGGTTGATATTGATCTCCCCAAATCAAGTTGTGCAGGTTGATAGTGTTGAGTTTTGGGTATGAATATTTTGTGTATCGAGGGCTTAGATCATAAATATGAACAGATCTATGATACTAAGTGCATGGAGAAACAAGAGGGTTATGCAACATAAAAAACTATAAAAAAATCTAAGTGGAGAAGATGCCCTCACGTATGATCTGTCTTCTCGACAGTTAATTGATTTCGTCGATGCCATGTGTGATACACCCACAGGATAAATCATCCCCGTGAAAGCACCGTCTTTCCCAAAACTAGATACCCATCGTATGGATGGTGAGTGAAATAAAAAAGATATCATGAAAATCTAAGAAGTGGAACAGTGAATCTAATCGCCACACGTAGCAAGGGAAATGCAGCAAAAGAATGGTTTTGGTATCATCATCACTGGAGAGAAAGGGACAAAACACGTCCAATCCATATGCCCTGAAGCGTATGGTCGACTAGGCTACTCGACGATGAAGTGTGCAAATTGTGATAGGTCATCCCCTTGTCTAGTTTTCCAATCCTATATAAACACCACCTTTCAAAGCCATTAAGGTGCATAGGATGAGCTAGTGTAGAAGCGAACCGCGGTATCATTCTGCTAAGAGGTTATAAGGATTCAGATATGTTTGCAATGGAAATCTGGTTCGAGAAGCTTGTTAGTCTAGGTGTGTTCTTGGTTGGTGAGCTTGATTCCACACTCATCTATAGCCCTGGTTTTTCACACTGGGGAATCACCAACCATCAGGCAATAGACGTTGTACACCACTTTGAGAGATGCACTTGTTTTTTGTGGGAATGAATGCTCGTACTGGAGCACCAAGGGCCCAAGGTATTCATCATAGCTTTCATGCACCCTGTCTGCCAACCTTTTTTGAGGTGGTGAGTAGTAATTGAATGACAAGCCACTGCATAGGCTTGTTTCTGCCAGAAGTAAGGGGAAATCTATGAAGAAAGCTGAGCACGGAAGGGATATAAACTCCTTTGCTAGCTTCTCCAGAAAGGTTTCTTCGATCACAGAACGAACACAAAGGGAAAGGACACGTTGCTGACTTGACAGATGGACAAGTGGTCGAGCCCAGTCAGAAATGAGCCACTAGAAGCATCCTAAGACGTTGTTTTGACTGCCCACGAGTTCACAACCAGAAATGTTGTGCTTCCATATAGACCGAGCACGCGCATTTTCTACATGATGTTTGTTTAAATATATGTAAACCGTGGTAGAAGTACCACGCTCTAGTTGTTAATGTTTGATTATGACTGAAAACAATTTCAGATCCTATTTTGAGGATTAGCATTGGGGTCTGAGACATTACAAAAAGGCTCCCCACCAAGCATCAAATTTGAAGGGTACGGTACCATTTCACTTTGAATTTGGGCTACGAGATAGTGAGCCCTTCAATGCTGACATGCAAAAATAAATTATTCTTTTCATTTGAAAATGTAATAGTAAGTCCATCGTTCATTATTATTTTTACTAATTCCCTAATAATATGACAATTTGCATTGTAGTGCTCCATAACTTTGGTTTTGCCTTCCGATTGGGGCTCTTGAATCTTGATTTGAACGCATATGTTCCTCTTCATTTAGTGTGACTTGTTCATCTTTCACACCAATATTCTTGGTTGCACTAATCCAAGTTGAATCAAGGTGAACATATAGTAAACCATACTTTATCGCTCTCTTAGGAGGTAAATCCAATAGTTGTAGAAATCTATAAAATAATTGTTCTCATGGTAGACTTCCTTTTGAAGCTTAAGTTTCAATGAATTAGCCACCAATTAGCTTACTGCCTATTGAGTTACAAGTGGTTTCCATTTTCATACATTGAGTTTCCCTCATCTTTATCATGATAATGGGGCTTGTGGTTGTTCTTAATATGTATATATTCAATTATCATTACTCATTGTATATCACAAGGATGTAAGGATGAAAAATAGAACTTGGGGATGCATAACAACAACCCTCATTTTCATATATAAATTCATAAAATCCAAAATCCAAAGAAAAAATTTCAGGGTTACACATTACAATTTACAATTCTAATAAGGAAAAGAAAATCCCTTACTTGAGCCAACTGTAGTTGTGGAATCAATATAGCAAAGAAACCACCCCATGAACAAGAATGAACCATCAATCCAGTAGAAACCATACATGCAAATTCCCAAGTTAGACCAAACCCTAAAATATCCAAGGTAAAAAACTCTTGAAGAAAAACTACAACAATAGAGTTTACCTCGAGTTTCCATGTCGAAATTACCAAGATTGCCATGCAAAAAACAATGAGACCACCCAAATATAAAAAATACACCCTTCCATGAGGAAAATTTTCAGAAAAGTGGTCAAAATTGGTCCCAGCAGCCTTAAGAGAATTGGTCCCAACAACCTTAGTCAAAATTGGTCCCAGCAAGCTTAAGACAATGCCCACCACAATTCATGGTTTGAGAAGAACGCTCGCACCATGGTACCATCCTATAGCTAGTTGGTTTGGATACCTATTCATGATTTGAGTTTGCTTTAATATTTCTTGAGGAGAAATATACAGGTCTACCAAAACAAGGTTTTTCACTAGTGGATGCAAAAATGGCTAAGTACCCTCAGAAAGATGCCCGCCCTAAATTACGGGTTAAAGTAAATTCCCGCAGCACATGAGGGTCTTGTATATTGGTCTTCGGCATACCTGACCATGTATTCAGATTGTCTTGGAAGTGGATGAAGAAAAATTTATGGACCTGCCCAAAGGGTGTTTTAGTCAAATTAGACCAAATTGAGAAATTTGTGTAAGTATGGAATTGATGTTAAATCTGCCCAAGTGGCCTTAAGAAAGTTCATACCATGCCTCATAGGATGATGTGAAAAAAGTATTGAGAATGCGAGTCTCTATAGTGTTTTATGGAGCATACAACCATGTCACTTGCCTCACCAAACTACAACATATATTTAAGGAAGAATTGGTCCCAACAGCCTTAGTCAAAATTGGTCCCAGAAGCCTTAAGAGAATGCCCACCACAATTCATGGTTTGAGAAGAATGCATGCACCATGGTACCATACTATAGCTAGTTATTTTGAATACATATTCATAATTTGGGTTTTCTTTAATCTTTCTTAAGGAGAAAGATACAGGCCTGTCAAAACAAGGTTTTTCACCAATGGATGGAAAAATGGTTAAGTAGCCTCAGAAAGATGCTCGTATTAACTTATGGGTTAGAGTAAATTCCCGCAGCACATGGGGGTCTTGTAGATTAGTCTTTGGCCTACCTGACCAAGTCTTCATATTGTCTTGGAAGTGGATGAGTAAAACGTTATGGACCTGCAAAAAGGGTGTTTTAGGCAGATTAGGCCAAATTGAGAAATTTGTCGAAGTATGGAATTGATGTTAAATATGCCCAAGTGGCCTTAAGGAAATGCCCGCCATGCCTCATAGGATGATGTGAAAAATTTATTGAGAATGTGAGTCTCTCTAGTGTTGTGTGGATCATACAACCATGTCACTTTCCTCACCAAACTACATCATATATTAAAGGAAGAATTGGTCCCAGCAGCCTTGAGAGAATGCCCGCCACAATTCATGGTTTGAGAAGAATTCCCGGACCATGGTACCGTCCTATAGCTATTTGGTTTGGATACCTATTCATTATTTTATTTTGATTTAATATTTCTTGAGGAGAAATATACAAGGGTACCAAAATAGGGTTTTTTACCAGTGGATGCAAAAATGGCTAAGTAGCCTCAGAAAGATGTCCGCCCTAACTTATGGGTTAGAGTAAATTCCCGCAGCACATGGGGGTCTTGTATATTGGTCTTTTTACTACCTAAACATGTCTTCATATTTTCTTGGAAGTGGATGAAGAAAAATTTATGGACCTGCAAAAAGGGTGTTTTAGGCAGATTAGACCAAATTAAGAAATTTTTCCATGGAATTGATGTTAAATCTGCCCAAGTGGCCTTAAGGAAATGCTCGCCATGCCTCATAGGATGTTGTGAAAAATGTATTGAGAATGTTAGTCTCTAGAGTGTTGTATGGATCATACAACCATGTCACTTTCCTCACCAGAGAGTCTCTAAGGAGGAAGATGTCAACCTACCAAAAGTGCCTCCCAACCATATTTGGACTATTCCAGTACTGGCAAAATTGCCTAAGTGGCTTCATGGAAATTCCCGCCAGAGATTGTCTTGATTATGATAAATTTATCTGAGGGTATGGGGTTGTTCTTTGATTAACTGGATATCTTTCCATGTTCTTAGTTTTTCTTATGGTGACCACATGAGGAAAATAGAAATCTGCCAAAATAGAAGAAAAACTGTTTTGCATATTCAAAAGTATGAAAAATTGACCAAGTGTTAAGAACAAGAGTTTGAGAGGTCAGTTGGAAATTCCCACCAAGGGATTTCTTTGTGCAAGTAAATTCATTGAATGTCATGTATCCATTCTTTGGTAAGTTTTCCATCTGCTCATGACTTTAGGTCTCCATAGGGTGTTCACATATGTGAAATAAGAGTCTGCCAAAATAGGAAGAAATATGTTTTGATGCTCAAAAGAAGTTAAGAAGCTATTTTGATATGCTTGCCAGAGGCTCAGGTTGTCTCAGTAAATTCTAATGGTGACATGGTCTTGTTGCCTAGTGGATTGGTTATCCAGCCATACCTTCAGTTTGCTTAGTGATGGTTAGATGACAAAAATATGAGTCTCATGATGTGATGAGGTTGGAAAGAAACATGATGGTGTCCTAAATTCTAATGATGTCTTTGTTACATTCTAATAGTGGTATGCAAGAGTATGATAATTTTGGTAATTTGACTAAGTGATGAAAAACTTCCCTAAAGCAAATGCGTTATGAAAATGTGCACAATAATTCATTAGAAGAAGAAAATGCCCGTCGAGGAGAGACAAAGAAGCTTCAAAGGATGAAAGTGGTCCTAATGGAATAACCATGTTGGCCTCTACCAGTTGGGTGTCTCGGACCTCAAATTGGATGAAAATAAAAATCTCATCACGTGACCTAGGGTTTGATAAAAATTCTCGTAAAAATGTGTAAGTGACCTTAGTAAAATGCTCACCATTTCTAGTAGTTAATGGATTAAATTGTTCTGATGGTATGGGTCTCTAGAGTGTTGATTGGTGCATCTAACCACATCATTATTTTGTCCAAAAAATATCTGAAGATGAAGTTACCAGTATGCCAAAAGTGCCCTCTGGCTTGTTTTTCTCCAGTATAGTAAAATGCCCGCCCAACTTAGAAGAAGATGAGTCTGAAGGGGAAATTGGTTTGGTTGTACTCAATGGGATGTACTACATCATCTAGTATCATTGGTTCAGGAGTTGGTGAAAATAAAAATGCCTCATGTTGACTTAGGGTTTTGTAATTTTGTCCAAGTGGTAAATCTCTAGTTTAAAATTCTCTTTTCAAATGCCCCACCAGATGATGTGTGTGTGTGAATTAATTCATCAAATGGGATGTATTTGTTCCTTGTTGAAGTGTTTACCCAGTAATGGTTTCAGTTTCCCTATGGAGGTCACATGAGTGAAAAATTAACCTTCCATGTTGAAAAACAAATCATGTTCACACAGTGTATGAGCTTGCCCGCACATAGCTTAAAAATATATACTAAACAAGTTTTTCGGATGCCTGCGTAAGACAGAGATTTAAATAGATATTGCTCAGCCAGTAAATTAAAAAAAGATGAAATAAATAAGAGATATAAACAAAACGGAGTTTCTTATTTAATTAACATACATAAATTTAATTTATTTCGAAGAGATTGATGTTTTCTTTCACAACCTACAAACAGTCTTGTATTGATCACTGAAAACATTGGATTTGGACGTGAATTCTCTATAATGTTATCTTATATGTTGATAAATACAAAACTCCATCATACAAAAAAAAAATTCATTAACTTTCGAGAAATACATATAAACATTGATATGCCAACTAAAAAGCATTTTTCATTATGTGCCAATAAATACAGAACTCCATCATACAAATATTTTTTTCATTAACTGTCGATAATTACATATATACATTGATTTATATATGTCTAGCATGTTTCAAAGATGGTTGCAATCCATCCTCTTGAGCAGAAGACAGATCTGAATTGTCTCTCTTGCCTTTCATAGAAGACTGTAATTATTTTGTAGTTGGACAAGGCACTTATTGCAATTTCTTTTCAAACTCTTTAACTCTGTGTGAAATTTTTTTAAAATTTTCAAGCAATTTTTTTTTTCATGCCATTAGTTTGTTCAACATTTCCACATTTTCTTATACTTCATTGATTCCTGTTGTTCCTTGACCTCCAATTTCTCTTTGGTATGTTTCAACTGATTTTTAACTTCAGTCAATTCATGTTTCATATTATGTATTTCTTTCTCCTGCTCTTTTTCCCTCAACTCTGTCTCATTGGGAAGGACAGGAATTGTACTCATCGCATCAGCTGTCCCTTTTTAATTCCTTCTCCAAATCAGCAATTGTGGATTTAAGTGTTTGAATTTCCATATCACATCCCAAATGCTGAAATTTTCTACCTTCTAATAGTTTTGATTCTAGCTCCCTTATTTTTGCATATTTCCCAGCAATCTTCTCTTTCATTTCTTTATGTAACGATGATGAGGCATACAAATCACCTACTGCAAGCCTCGCTGAGAAGATTTCTTGTAGCATCTTCTCTCGACTTGCTAAGGACTTCTCTCACTCTTCCAAGGACATTGTACCTATAGGTTTATTTTTCCTTCTAACCTTACCCTTACCCTTACCATCCTCTCCTTTGGTACCCTTACCTTCACCCTCACCACCTTTTTCACTGGAAATTTTTTTTCCTCTACTTTGTTTTTTAAGTTTTAAAGTTTCATAGGTCCTTGCTAACCTTGTTCCTTTCGCCTTATCAGCTTGCCTAGAAATGGTATTTCTCAAATCGGAAATTATTGATTCTAATTCTCCAACTTTTTTTCCATGGCTTCCCTCCCACTCTTTCAAGTTCAACTGATATTCGTGTACCACCTGTTCATATTATTTAATTTTCTTCTCCATTACCTGTAAAGGACCCATTTTTATCCTCACTGGTGGTACATTGAGAACAGGTGGTCTTTTTTTTAACTCTTCTTTGAGTTCACTCGCTTCAGCATTATCTTTTTCCAAAGCCTCTTCATATGCAACCCTCATGAACTGAATTGCTTTTTCAGCATCATTAGTGTATTTTTATACTTCTTTGGATAATAATTTAACCATTTCTTCTTTACCTTTTATAATTATGTCCACTCTGAAAAGATTATCCACAACTGTCTTCTGCAACACTGCTATTTGTTTTAGGCATTATAAAATATTATCATCTTTTCTCAAGCACTCTTCCGCCCAATTGCATATATAGGAAGCTTGTTCCTTGAAATGCTCCATTTTATCATATAGGATGAACATGTACCTACTATCAAACTTATATGATCATTAAAGGAAATTTGGGGTCTAAAATGGACCTTATAAGAAAATGTGCCAACAATAAATTTTGTGAGTTGGAATTCATGAACCAATAGAATTTCAATAAAATGAGTCAACCATAATGGCTGAATTGACATATTTGCCATAAAAGAAAGCTACTTTTTTTGTTCGTATTTTCGACATATCTCCTTGTGTTTTTACTTAAATTTCATGTGGGAGAGCTCGTTGGATGTGCAATTTAATTCTGCATCCAACAAGTACCCACATCGCATACTTTTGACAGACCCTGCTACCTCAAAAATAAGAAATACATGAAAAAACATGATGATCATCACGCTTTTTTAGGTATTTCTTATTTTTGGGGTAGCGGGGTCCGTCAGAAGTATGCAGTGTGGGTACTCTCTCCCACCTGAAATTTGAGTAAAAACACAGGGAGATATGTCGAAAATACGAACAAATAAATTAGTCTTTTTCATTCTTCCTCCAAAATTAATAACTATTATTTTATTATTTTAACTATTATTTTATCATTTTCCTTAGTAGGCCCATTTTAGACCTCAAATTTCCTCTAATGGCAATGTCTAAATGCATAGCGGAAGTCCTTCATTCTAATTTGGAAGAACAATCATACTCAATTGCCAATTGTTTAGGAGGAATTCTATCAAGAATGTCTTGAGTAACGGAAAAATGAGTAGTAGTTTCTTCCATTTCATTGCCTGTCACCTCCTCCAAATGACCTTTATCTACATGCCCCTTAAACTCCTTCAAAGTTATGGTAGCACGAGTTTCATCATTTGTGACCAAATTAGGATACTGTACTCGTAATTTTCCATGGTGCTCAGGACTTTGTATTGGCGATTCCTCATTCTATTCAGCAGGGTATAATGGTAATTCCCCATGATGCTCAGGATATTGTACTAATTCCTCATTCTGTTGAGAATACTTTACTGGCAATTCCTCATTATGTTTCCTGTTTTTACGTTTCCTAACATATGTTTTATGAACAGGTGGTTTTGGCAAAGATATGTTTCCATGCTGGTTGATATCACCAATCTCTATTTCATTAGCATGGGGTCGACATAAATCATGGGGGATTCACTTGTTGACCAATATCCTATCACGTTAGTTCATATTGTGGGTTTTAAAATTATAAAAAATCAAACCAATATATTATAGGTATTGGGGGGTGAGGGGTTTAAGGTGGGGGTGGGTAGGGTGGTTTATAAGGATTGAGGTATAAAAAGGGGTGGGGAGGAGGTTTTAAGTATTGGGAGGGGGTTTCAACAAAAATATTTTGGGTCAATATCTCTCGAGCTTAAGCGTATTCTTTAATATCCCATGATCGCATGTGCTATGTAAGAGGTTCACTAAGTGAAGTCCCTATGACATAAATCAATAATTTTTTGAAGTGTGCCAAGGAAACTAAATTTAACATTTCTTAATTGGCTCACTTCCAGGGCAGAGTGGATTTCCTTAGCTAGTAGATAAGGAATATCTATAGGTATATCTTCCACCCAATGTATCACTACTCGCATACATTCACCTGAAATGTCATCCCTGTGATGATTCAGAATTGTCCTAAGGACAATATGAATCAAAGTTTTGTATATTCTGGGAGGGACATCTTGCATTTTTAAACCATTCCTTGGAACATTTACTTCTCACCCACAAATTTTATTGGCTATCTGGTTCTTCTCCTATCCAGGGGTTTTCCTTGAGCTTAAAATCGCTCCCCCTCTGCATGGAATATTTGTAGCTCAAGCAACCAAATCAAGGTCGAGGTATACTCGCTTCCCAAAAATTATAAGTTCTATATTCCCAGCATCATATTTCAAAATTGCCTCATCTATCTCCTCATCAACATAACTAAACACTCCTCACAAAAATTCAAAAACTTATGCTTTCCTCAGGATAGTTTCCATACCGGGGGGCACATCTTTGCATCTCTCCATGCATCAGAATTCTCCTGGAATTTTTTTACTATTACCCTATCATCTGCGGATGACTGTGTTTCAACTGGGGTTGAGAGGAGGATTCCCACATTTCAGCTGTGCTCATCATGTTGGACACCCCTGTTTGAAGTTTGGCCATGGTTATCCAAGTTCAAAGTGGTGTTAGGTGATGCATGTGTACTGTATTTCAAGCTCACAAATTCTCCCCGCATACTAATTTTCAGGCTTACAAATTCTTCCCGCAAAGAGGTTTTCAGCAAAAAATCAATGCTTTGTTTGGTTATGCATTTTTCAAATAAAAACATATAAAAAAGGCATTTGCAAATTAAACACATATAAAGATCATCATGACCTAAAATATATAAACACGTGCCTCTACTCTTCAACAATTAAATATCATTCATCTTCTTCTTCATCCAACTCAGCATATGTATCAGGATCTGGTTCAGAATACATATTGATGAAAGGCTCATTCACATCAACATCATCATCAATGGCATCTTCACTAGTATAGTCATCAACATCGCCAATGATATCATCGTCTACTACATTTGGATGATCAACCTCTTCAACTTCTTCATCGAACACATTGACTGCAGCCACCTGCTCCTGATCTGAATCATCATCATCATCTACATGATTATACTTTACTGGTCTTCCTCTTGGATCGTATCTAACAATGTATGACCAACCTGCTTTACCTGGTACCTCTGAGTAAAAGACTTGCTCACATTGAACTGGAAGAACATAAGGCTCTGTACCCGATTCAAATGCCCTTATATTAACCATGGTAAATCCATTAGCATTCTCAATAACAGTTCTTTCAGGATGATGTTCATGCATCTGTAGCTTGTACCACTTCACCTCAAACAAAACTATTTTAAAGGAATTAAAATCACACTCAATTATGTCCTCCAAATGCCCATAGTACCTATTCTCAATTTCTTCTGGATGGCTATCACTTCTAGAGGAAACACTGGTGACCTTAAACACTTTAGTTATCCCACAATCCAAGGTTTTCATCTTATCATCCAACATTTTGATACAACATTTACAACCATTACACCATATAGCCTTGTGATGTTTCAACTGCAACATTGACAACAAGTAAAAAATTGTGAATTAATAAACGTCATATAGGACTTCGAAAATATATTTGAAAACTTAAACAAACCAAATACATTGAAAAAATGGGAAGTAACTAGAGAAAGGCGGGTAAACAATTTACTTGCCTTTTTATCTTTTAAACCAAAGGCCAAATCAACTTCCCTTTGCGATGTAAGATCAAGAAATTGATGTCGATGGCGATGAGTTTTTTTAATCATCTCACTGACCCCTTCCCATGATAACCTACCGAAGCATTCTTAACAATCTTCTATCCAATGCTACATCCAATCAAGGTTGTTTGCAATGTATAAATGTAAAGCATCACACACTCGAGCAACTATATGAAAAAATTACAATTCACTGTCATTAATTAGATATCATTACATGCATAGTTTAATACAGTTGAATATGCAGGATTAATAAAAAAATAACAAATCAGTATGATAAAAAAAAATTGGAAAAATACATGTGTAATATATTAATTCCATAAAATCTAATAATTACCTTTTGCGGTCCTCATTGTACCTTTCCCCAATAGGACCTCCCCTTCAAATTTGTTGATGGAGTTGAGATGCCAAATGCAAGGCACATTCATATTTTCTGCTAATTTAGGTAGATATTCACTAATATACACCATGCATTGATATACCATATATCCCTTAACCATAGAACCCTCAGGACGTGCTCTTTGTCTAACAAGATCCTTCAATGAATTCAACTGCCTCTCCACCATCCACATCAACCTTGTGTGTACCGGTCCACATAATTCAATCTCCTCAACTTGGTGTATGAGGTAGTGTTCTTGTGCATTGAAAAATGTTGGAGGTAGATATTGTTGCATTTCACACATTAGTCAGGGAATTTCTCTCTTCCAATACCTTATAACTTCTTTATGGATTTCTTTTGAGTAAAGCCACCTACAAATGATGCAATAAAATAATATCAAGCCATATATAAAATTTGCGGACAAAACATAAGATGTCAATAAGTTCCGCTACAAATCACGAACCAAGTACATTTTCCATATAAAACATTAATTACCTCATGTATTTTCCAAGAACATAAATAATTTTTTTATGTTGTTGTCAAAGTCGTTTGGGAGAGATAAAGGTAGAACATACTGTATCAAAAAACACATAATTATTATTTATTTCCAAATAAGAGAATAAAATTAATAAAATAGTGCATACCAATAAGGAAATATATATATATATATAAGTTGAGAGCTATTCTATTAAGAAAGAAGAAAATAGTGGTACATACAGAGTGACAGATCGTCCTGCTCAGGTGGAGGAGATATAGAGTTTCAAAGAAGTACTGGGCCCTCCCTATGGGAAGGAAAACAGGTCCATATGACCCTCCCTCCCAGAGGGAAAACATGCCTTCCAATTAGCATAAACAAAAAACCTCTTTGGTTCTTGGAGGAAAAGGAAAAAATCCATCCAATTAATAGTGCAGAGAACAAAAAGGAAAAAAACCTGACATTTGCAAGTTGAGCAGCACGTGGCCAAGAAGAGCCCTCAACGTGGACCACGCTGCATGCAGACAGATGTACACATAGTCGTGGTTGCCACTGCTCATGGTTTCTGCCATGGTTCCTCCTCAATAGGACAAGTGTAGCCTGGGGATGTTGGTTGTGCAAGCTCATCTAATGATGTCGCCAAACTTCCATTGGTTGTTGCCATCTCTTCATCGTTGGAGTTGTTCTCTTCCTCCACGGTACCTGCAGGTGGTTTTTTTATGGGTAGAGGAGAGGTATTTTTCGAAGCGACTAGGTTAGACGTGAACTTGCATGTAGAGTTGGTGGATGGTCAGCAATGAGGAGGGGGGATGGAGAAGGGTGAAGTGGTGGCTAGGGCAAGAGGAGCTTGAGGTGCAACAGCTTGAGGGCTAAGTGTAGCAACTGCTTAAGGAGCCGAAAAGCGTTGAACAGAAGGAACTGGGGAGGAGGAACTAGATGGTAGGATATAAGGACTAGGTGCATGAGCAAATTTTTAAAGAACCAGTAGTTCTAACAATGCTCCACTGTTCATCTAGCTGCATAAAGTGCCCCAGACAATTCATCCTCCCAGTCCAAAACAAGTCTCTGTGTTTCCCCCGGAACTTCCAAGTCAAAGCCATTACTGCTAGCTTGGGCCGAGAGAGGTAATTGGCCTTCTATGCGTGCATTATGGCTATGCCCCTTGTGTGGAGTGCCTCTTTTTTTTCTTGGCATGGTTGAAGGATTTCAGGGAGCAGAGCAGGGTAAAGGAAAACATGAGATGGGTTCTGGTATGGCGAACCTAGACAGTGCGGAGCAACACTTGAGCATAGAGCGACAATGGAGCGTGAAGGTGTAACACAGAGTGGAGTGCAGCCGCTAGAACGTTGAGCAACAATGGTGAACACGGAAGTGGAGAGCCTTTGTGGAACGCAGAGTAGCAATGAAGATCAGGTAAAACCCAACAGTCGACATCCTCCAAACTGAATGGCGCTTATGCAAATTTGGGCAGCCAGGAGGTTTATTCATGGTTCCTGAACAGTGATAAGATGGCCTAGTCCTTTCGACTATTCAAGAAACAACCACATCTCCCGTGTCATTTAAGTCTCCTTGTGACGGGATAGGCAGTGGTTTAATCTTGGGCAAGAAAGGCCTCATCAACCTCCCCCAGGTCCATGTTGGCACTATTTACACCCGTATCTGGGGTCAATAAGGAAATATATTAAAAACTCACAATTATATTAATGAATGTATGCCAGTTATGTGTTTTAACCCCACTAGAATCACCTTTTTTCGTTAAGATATTCTTTATGTTAGACAAAAACCCCGTCGAAAACTTGATTTTTATGAGGACCTCTTTTACAATATTGCTTTGTTGCTCCATCAAGCACCAAGGAAGAAGATTAATATTCTGTTGACAGCCATCACCATTAGAATTAATGATCACACTTCGCAATGCGTGATTAGCTTCTTGGATATCACTACAAATCTTTGCAATTCTTTCTTTGTCGGTCCTTCCATCTAATATTTGCCAGAACAATTCTATTATGTTCTTCCCAATATGCATTGTATCAAACAAATGAACTATTTGTAGGTTCTCGTAGTATGGAAACCTACTGAATTGGATTTGGTAAATTTTCATTCCTCGTGGAAGCCCATTCGTGCCTTAACGACATTCATGAAACATCAACAAAATCAAATTAACACTAATTAATCAATATAGGTACATACCGCACTGAACATAATTCACTAAAAAAAAACCAAAGATTTATATAATATATGATACGAGTTTAATGTTATTGTCATTGATGTCAAAGGAGTTCAATGAATGACAAAAGGATAACCAAAGACATGATAGCAGGGTAAACTCAGTGAAAGACAAAGGAAGTAATGACATGGAAAGTCTGGTGATGTGGCATGTATGGTGAGGCTGGAAAGACACATAATTGTGTTCTTGTGCTATCAGGAAGTCAGTGTTGTAATCTGACATCATTCTGGAAAAATATGGCAGCTTTGTTAAACTTTGAAAAATGACTAAGTATGAAAAAGTAGTCAAAACTACTCTATAAGAATGCCCACCAAATTTCATGGTTTGAATAGAATGCTCACACCACCATATCAGGATATAGCTTGTTGAACTGGCTATCTATCCATGGTCTTAGTTTTCCTTAATCATTTCTGAGGAGAAAGTATGATAAGTTTGCCAAAATAGGGTTTCAAGATAAACCTTGGAGAAATTCTTGGATATGGCTAAGTGTTGGAAAATTGGTCCAGGTGGCCTTTGATCCATGAAATTTTATAAATTATTTTCACAAGGACATCTCTTGGTATACATTTCCAAACAACCTCCCAAAATCCTGTTCTCAACACTTTAGCAATTTTCTTGTGTTTCTCAATATGCAAAATAGTATTTTTCCTACTTTTGGCAGATTGATATTTTGCATATGTGACCATTGTAAGTCAACCTGAAAGTATGGCTGGATATCCATTTCAACAAAGAAAACATCTATTCCAATTGATGAACTTATTGACATACACCCAACATCTGGCAGGCATTTGAAAGTGGTCTTCCAAACTGCTTATTGACACTTAGACAAATCTCTTCAAACCCTAAGTCACCAAGGTGATTTTATTTTTTTCATAAAACTTGGAGTGAGACATCCAAAATGTGGGGAATATCATACTGACTCAACCATTCCAATATTCTCTCCTGTAACCTCATCATCTAACCTTGGCGGGCATTTTACTGGGATAGTGCAAATGAAGGTGAGAGGCACTTTTGGCAGATTGATATCTTCCTCCTCAGAAACTCTTTGGGAAATATGAAACCATGGTTGGATGAACCAACCAACATAATATACCCTATCGCTTTTGTATAATTTTTCTCATCATCCTATAATAGGTGGCACACATTTCCTTGAGGCCACTTAGGTAGATTTTACCAATAATTCCATACTTGGACAATTTGTCCAAAACCTAAGGTGGATTTTTAATTTCACCCAAAACATGAAATAATATGACTATATGATGTATTATACCTTTTTGAGTAGACCTATGCTGATTTCACTCCCAGACTCATCTTCATTTTCCCTAGGCGGGCATTTTACTGAACTTTGGTGTAAGATGGCCTGAACCCCTATTTTGGCATATCTATATCTTCTTCCTCAAGCATTATCAAACCAATGTGAGAAAATGGTTGGGTATAAAAAACATACACCTACAGGATTTCCATGTGGTTCAGTCATTTTCTTCAAACCACAAATTATGGCAGGCATTTCCCTAGAGAAAATCTGACTAATTTGACCAAAAATCCTTCTTTTGGGAGACCTGTATCTTCTTCCTCAAGGAGTTTTTCTAAGAAATGGGGCCATGGTCAGATAGATATTTCAAAAAGATATGGTATGGAAGCTCATGGTGGGAATTTTCTTCTTCTTATGAATTATGGTGTTCATTTTCATAAGGAAGCTACTTTAGGGCAGTTTTTCAACACTTAGTCAAAATCCTCAAATTATCATACCGTTACCAACTACTACCAGAATGTAACAATAACATCATGAGACATTAGGACACCAACATGTGTTTTTCAACCTCATCACACATGCCATATCAACACTTCTTTTGTCATTAACGACCTCCTTTAACATCAATGACAACCATACTCAACAGTCTCCTTGTGCTAATAAAATTCATAAGGTGACATAGATCTGCTCCTTGTTGAAGTGGTTATCCACCCATGCTTTTAGGTTTCCTTATGATGGTCACATGTGCAAGAAATCAATCTACCAAACTAGGAAAAATATTATTTTGCATATTCAAAAATTTGGCCAAGTACTGACCAATATTCCAACAATACATAAATAATTTGGCATACCTTGACGATTTCTATTATATTCCAAGTTCCATAGGTGAGGTGTCATACTTTGTGGTTTTTTTCCATTCTCTTCTTTACCATTGAATTTTTCTTTGACTATAGTTTGATAACTATGGTTCTTAGGCAGAAAGTGCCTATACTCATCAAACACTTCCTTTGCTAAACTCCTTGAACGACGAGATTTTATCCTGGGACCGCAAGCTGGACATGCAATTTTACCCTTTGTTTGAAGACCTACAAGATATATTAATTAGTGTAGAGAATTAGAATTACCATTTAAAATAATGCATGATATTTTCAATAGATATATATAATATTAAAGAACAAAAGAAAGTAACAATATACCACAAAAATGTGTTAACCCAGGAGCATCATGAATTGTCCATCCAAGCATTCCATGGAATTGAAATCATCTTTTCCCTATTGGTCTAGAGATGTCATACATAGCGACGCCATCCCATAACTTCGACAACTCATCGATAAGAGGCTCAATATATGTGTTCATATCTTTAACCTGGTACATACCTAATTGGTCCAACATACATGATTAATTATATTTAGCTATATTTACTTATTTATAAAAGACATAATTATCATGCATGAAACAAAGAAATGAAATACTTAGTGATCAGACTTTCAAGTAAAAAAATACAAATTAATTAAATACTGGGAACAATCATTGCCAACATTGTGTGCTCTCTCTTGACCGACATCTAAGGAGGAAGGTTATTGTTTATAACAAAAACAGGCCACACATAGTAGGTAGAACGAAGCTTTCCATATGGATTGACACCATCAATTGCCAACGAAATTTTAACATTATGAGGTTCTTCTTTGAAAACTGGCTACTTTTCTTCGATGCACCTAAATGCAGACCCATCTGCAGGCATTCGAAGAACATCGTCTCGGTTTTTGTTATTTGCATGGAAATCCATAAACTGTGCTATACTTTGACACCTGAACAACCACTGGAGATGTAGAATTATCGGAATATAATGAAGAACTTTGTGAGGCACCTTTTTTGTCACTTTATCGGTTCGACACCTACTTGTTTGACATTGTGGGCATTCATTTTCTAATGCATATTGTCCATAGTATATGATATGATCATTAGGACATGCATTAATAACTTGATACTCCATTCCAAATTCTTTCATAATCACATACATCTCTCGATATGTGCATGGTAAAATACTTGATGTTGGTAATAGAAATTCACCTAACAATCTACAAAATTCAAATGACTAAGTCAATGTAAAGAGGGATGATTTTAAGGAACCATACTTATTTGAAAGTGTAAAAATGTTGGCAAATCTTACCAATTCTTAAAATGACAACTATAAAATGCTTGGCAATATTTTTCAAAAATATTTTAATTTACAAGGATTCTATATCGTTTATATAATAATTTGGCGATTTTTAGGGGGGGAAAATTTTTACCCCATCAAAATTGGGCGAAATAGGGCTTCAAAAAATGCAAAATGGCGAATCTTGTTTGGGAGAAAAACATGGGAAAATAGCCCATGGGCTAAATTTCACCCTTAAAATTATCCCTGAATGTAAACAATATTAGTCATCAATATTGCATCCATACTTTACAAATTAGATAACAATAGCAATATAGGAAAAAAGTCAACCCTTTATGTACATGTGAACATGTAGACATAAATAATTAACAAATTACATACCTATATCTATGTGAGACGGGTGTTTGATAAACCATTCAAAACCTTCAAGTTCACTAACAACAATATAGTAGATAGAAGATTTGTTTTTGAGCCTTCACAAAGAGGTTGATGTTCCTTCTCGAGTAGAGTATCAACATCATGACTATCATCCTAATTGTCCTCATCCATTGGAGCAAATGTGTCTTGGATCAATATATGTATCTCATCTTCCTAATTTGTATCACTAACATTATCTCCATCCATATCATCATTAAGAACTTGATCAGCTTCAATATTCTGATCTAGATGTTCGTCACCCTTTAAATGAGTATTCCTGCGAGTACTTGGCAAATAAATATTTGGAAGGGGACATTTTGGGGGCATTGTCTATATATTTACAAAAAAATGTAGTAAAATTAGTGTGTATAGAACATATAATAAAATGATAATACATTTTACTGAAATTCATGACATGATGATAATTACAGAGAATACATTAAAAATTGAATAACCTCTTACCAAGGGACGATATTCATAACCCCCTTCGGCGTGCCCCTTCTCCCTATAATGTCTTTCAGCTGTCATTATTAAAACTCTTCTTCTTTGCAAGCCCCTGCAATCAAAGAAAGGGAAATAACATTTTCCATATCCCCTCGCCTCTAATGCCGCTCTAAACTGAGAAAGCTTCCTTTCATTTTCATTCATAGTGAAAAACCCTTGTAGTGACAAGTAATTGTCTTACCTAGACCATACGAAACAGTAACTAGTCAAATACATTAGATATAAGTATATTTCTAAATGCAGTATATTATATACCAATTTCTATAAAGAAAAACATGAAGACTGTGATGAATAGGATTGTCATTGATGACAACATTAATGACAATCATTTTGGAAAAATATGGTAATTTGATGAAAAACAGGAAAATGACTAAGTGTTGGAAAACTGGCTCAGGTAGCCTTAAGAAAATAACCGCCACAAATTGTTTGTTGAAGAAAATGCCCACACCATATGGGGGTCTTGTATATTGATATTTTTCCTACTTGACCATGTCTTCAAATTGTCTTGGAAGTAGCTAAGGAAGAAGTTATGAACCTTCCAAAACAGTGTTTTAGGCAGATTGGACCAGACTAAGAAAATTGTGTTGGAAAAACTGGCTCATGTGGCCTTGGGAAAATGCCCGATGTACGTTATAGGTGTATGATAAAAATTATCTGAAGCTATCATCCTATAGCTTGTTGAAGAGGAAATCTCACCGTGGTCTCAGTTCTCAAAGAATATGTTTGATGACAAAGATAACGGTCTGCCAAAATAGAGTTTCAAGTTGTTTTGCACTATTCGAGTACTGGCAAAACTGCCTCAGTGGCCTCGGGGAAATTCTCGTCCTATATCATAGGCCCATATGAAAAATCATGTGAAATTGTTAGGCTATAGTTGTTGATGGGTGCATATAACCATGGCCTCAGTTATCCTATGGAGTGTTTTATGACAAAGATATAAATCTGCCAAAAGTAAGAAAAATATTATTTTGCATTTTAAGAACACAAGAAAATTGGTTGTGTTAGATTCAGGAAATTGAAAAGGCATTTTGAAATGCCTGCAAGGAGGGGTTATTTTGATGATAAAATTCATCAGGTAGCATAGGTATGTTCCTTGGTGAACTGACTATCCATCCATACCTTCAAGTTGTCTTATCATTGTCTCATATGCAAAATATCAATCTGCCAAAAATAGGAAAAATAATATTTTGCATAGTGAGAACAAAAGAAAATTGACCAAGTGTTAAAAACAAGAGTTTGAGAGGTCAGTTGGAAATGCCCGTCAAGGGCTGTCTTTGTGTAAGTAAATTTATCAAATGTCATGGATCCATTCTTCGGTAAGTTGTCCATCTACTCATGACTTCAAGTCTCCATAGAGTTTTCACACGTGTGAAATAGGAGTTTGCCAAAATGGGAAGAAATATGTTTTGATGTTCAAAAGAGGTTGAGAAGATATTTTGAAATTCTTGCCAGAGGTTGTGTTTGTGTCAAAATATTTATCTTGTGATATAGTTGTGTTCATTGTTGAAATGGCTATCTAGCCATGCTTGTGGGTTTCCTTATGGTGATCACATGAGGGAGAAATCAATCTGCCAAAGTAGACTAAAATTTGTTTATACAAGTTAAAAACAATTTTGTCTAAGTGTTAAAATAAATAGTATGGAAGCCTATATGTTGATGTGGATAGTACTGAAGACAAGATACTAATGGTGTATGGACAGAGTTGAGACAAGGATGCAGTATGATGTATATTGAATGACATGCTGAGTACAAAATGAAGACTTTATAAATGGTATTTTTGATGTGTGTGCATGTGGAAAACTTTGGAAGAGTCTAATGTATCAATTGTAATTTGTAATCTGAAATTTTTATAAGGAGGTTGGGTGGAGCTGGGGAAAGACTTATTGGTCTTTTGACAAGTTGAAGCTTGTTTGGATGTTGTAGCATCCTAGTTAGTTGTAGTTGATTGAACCATTATGGTGGGTGGTGCCACCTTATGGGTTGTATCCCATATTGGAGATTGAAGTATCCACTTATATAAAGATTACAAAACTATATATCGTGTCCCTTGTGCAATGTCTTGATAGTGATTTGTTTAATTGATGAATGACATGTGCCTAGTTGATATTGTTCTTTGATAAATATGTTGTTGAAGCAATTGTGAAATAATGATATAAGATTGGTAGAAAGAGTTGAAATTGAGTTGAAGCCTTGGCTCACTGGTTCACACACCCCCCCCTCTCAGTGAGTATTGTGTCTAACAGACTTAAGTTTTCATTGATGCCAACAAGTGTTTTGTAATGGCCTTTGATTTACTCACAAGGAGACCTTGATAGTTTGGGCATTGGAACATGAGGTGGCCCAAATGGTCCAAATGAAATTTGTCCTTCTAATGTGGAATGTGATTAACACTGTGTCAACGAACAATACTTTAGTTGGAGCATCAGGTCTATAAAAAAAATGAATTGGCTAGATTCATTGTTGAATGGACCCTCTTGTTGAAATTACTCTGGTTTAAATAAAAGGAGGGAGTTGCAGGGTTGTTAAATTTGTTCATAAGGTACATGACCCGAAGAATAAAACTGTTATTTTGAGCCTCAATGTTAGTTTGTATCCCCCAAAAAAGGATACATGCTTACCTTTTATGAATTTACGGCCAGATGATTGTTGCAAAGTATGACTGATCTCTCTAGTTTTGGATATGGTTGATAAAGAAATCTGGGCTCAATCCACACTCAACCAATCGCAACTATAGAAAATGTGCTAAAAATGCATGAGTTAGGCGGTACAACAGATAGATGATTCCATGCACATTCTCACATTACGCTTTCAAGGATGGAAGGATTGAGTTTTTATCCTGGATACTCCACAGACACTTTGTGTGCTTATCAGAGAGGGACTGGGATGCAGCTGATGCAACTTGTTGATCATTATTATAAATAAAACACTTCTTTCAGATAGGGTACCCCTTCACCTAGACCCAACAGATTTGTAACACAAAATAAAATTTTAAATCTAAGTAGAGTTGTGAAGCTTCAACAAAAAGAGAAGCCTACTCTACCTCAGCAAGGATAATTATTAATGCCATTACAACTTGACCCACGCGTAAACAGCCAAGAGGCGTTGAAAGATGGCATTGGTTTGGAGGGTGTGCAAAGATAGCCATATATCATCACGAAAGTTTGTTGAAAATTAAAAATGTCGATATTGCCATGGTTTTTCCGCTATGATAAAAAAAATGAAGTATTAATCCACGAATGTTCAAAATGTGGAAGTATTTCGTGGAAAAATCTGCCCAAATGTATTAGTGTGTAAATTTTAGCAAATATTATGATAAAGAAACATATTTTATGTAAATATAGGCGATATTAGACACTAAAAATGACCAAATAGTGAATTTATTTTTTGAAAAGGACCCAAAAAATAGCCAATTGGCAAAATTTCGACCCTAAAAATTACCTTGGTTGGTTGTGGACAGAGCGGGAACCCCTTTCGACTGGTTTTGTTGGTTGATTTTATGTCAATAAATGGTTCCATTTTCGGGACCTTGTTGCAACTAAGGGGAGGATATGTGGCATTCGGCGAGACCATAAATTCAATATTGGCTCAACTAGAAGCTACGAGAATTTGTTGAGAAAGAAAATTAGAACCCTAGACTAATGACAAATAAGTGGTTGGCAAGATACATACACCACGTTCCACATGAATATTTTTTCTTTGAATTGTTGATCATCTTGTATGAGTGGTTGGTGTGATTCACCTATCAGAAGACAAATTTCCAAGGAGGAGAGCCAACATCCTAGACCCCTGAGTTGATCCAGGAGCTAGAGGAAACCAAAAACAAGGCATCGTGGGCTATTGAAGTCTAGTTGGACAGTATCTTGGAAGGTTATATCACAGAGTTTGTGGTTGATACTACTAATTCCTACAGTGAAGCAGAAAGGGAATTCTTCAACGGACCAAGAGGTATATTCTTATTTTCTCTGCAATTATCAATTAAGATGCTTGTATGTGAAAAGGTATATTGAAGATGCACCTGGAGTAGTAAAACTATGGTGTGTGGAGGCTGTCGATACCGTGAAGAAAGGGGGGAGATGAATGGAAGGATAAGGGGTGGATGGGTGCAAGTTTCGACAAGATTGTGAGGGAAGTCGAGGAAGGAAGTAGTATTACGAGGGGAGGATAAAGGTTTCGACAAGAGAAGAGGCAGAGGACAGGGGAAGGTCCTACTACAATCGAAACATAAGACCACGAAGGAAGACCACACGAGACAAAGTGACCCTACAATGACAAAGAGGATGACTAGACTACGCCCAAGATAATAGTAAGATCAAACCCTAGCAGCAACGTTCCCATGCCTCCGTGCACTATTCCTCATTCAGGAAGAAACACAAGTTCCACGTCGACTTGTCCAACGTGACAACAACATTATAGTAGTAGATCAACATCGGTAGGATGAAGGCCCATGATGGTGGGCGACGACGTGAAGTTACCCTTGTTCCATAGGAATGGGACTGAGAATCCAAAATAGTATTGGTTCCTGTGTGAGGCAGTATGGACTATCAGACAAACTGTAGATGATGATGTTAAGAAGGGCCAATTAGAGACAACCTTGCAAGGTCATGCACTGGATTGGTGTATGAAATTTTTACAAGTTCCTACAGGGAATCTGGCGAAGACATTAGCCGAATTTAGGAAAGAAATTATTGAATAACTCCAAAATCCAAATTCTGAAGCACGAGGACTTCACTTAGTGAACCTCTCACATAGCACGTGCGATCGTGGGATATTAAAGAATACCCTTAATTTTGAGAGATATTGACCCAAACTCTTTTTGTTGAAACCCCCTCCCAATACTTAAAACCTCCTCCCCACCCTTTTTTATACTTCAATCCTTATAAACCACCCTACCCACCCCCACCTTAAACCCCTCATCCCCCAATACCTAAAATATATTGGTTCGATTTTTGATAATTTTAAAACCCACAATATGAACTAACGTGATAGGATATTGGTCAATAAGTGAAGCCCCCGTGGTATGAAGTGCAATACCTTATAGAATTAAAGGAAATCAAGCAATATCCCAATGAGACTGTTTGGGATTTCGATCAAAGATTCAAGACACTAATGGAAAGAGTCAGTTTTGAGATGAGCGATATTCAACATAAGGAATGGTTTATTGTAGCATTGCTGACTCATATCATACTAACATTGATGCAATAGAAGATTGCGACACAGAGCGAGGATCTGGATATCGCCATGAAACTGGAAGCTTCACTCGTTGGTGAAAATGCAGTCGACATGAACCAAATTTAGACGTAGTTGGAAAACTTGACCCTCCAATTTCAAGACATAAATAAAGGAAAGGAACAACGTGAGGATATCTGGTGCACTCGATGTCGCGTAGATGGACATACCAAGGATATTTGCCCAGATTTCTAAAACTACCTGTTGTTAGGGGCACTGAACCCTTTGAGTTGTGGCAGCGTACCATGGTGCCACATTTGTCAAGTATATGGGAACTGACATGAAGAATGTGGATACATGGAGAATATGGTGACGAAGCCGACGAACCTATACTATTCATTTTGTATATCTGTCAGGAAAGAAGATAAAGACTGTCATGCATACGACCTACTTCAGGAGAGAACATATGATTAATACTATGTGAAGGGAAAAGTACAACAACCACAGTTGCAGCCATAGGTGGTACACCCACCACCTCAAATGCAGTATGTACCCCCATCGTAGATGCAGTTTATACCACAACAGCCACAATAGTAATTTGCGCTACAGCCGTAGTATGATCAGATGCAGATGGCTCTGTAGCAACCACAGTACGTTCAGTTAGCACACTATGTTCAACAAAATATGAATCCACCATAGCAACAAGTAAATCAGCCACAATATCGGCAACACGGATGATTTTATGGAGTATTTTGAGGACAAGGAGGAGGATGAGGTCACGAACCTATCCAATTTTATAATTGTAGTGTAATTGGTCATTTCCAGAGGGATTGTCCATAGTTACAATGTACGTGTACATATTGTATCGCGATTGATCACACTGTTAAGAACTGTCCATAGTTGATCACGATATGATAGGCCGACAATGTCCCACAGTTGTAGAATCAAAATCAATTACATAACCAAATTCAGTTGAACGAGAATCAGTTGCATAACCAAAACCAGATGCAGAAGCAAAACCAGAACCAAATTCCAATTCAGAACCAAATTCCCATTCAGAGCCAAGTTTCGATTTAGAACCAGAATACAAATCAGAATGTGAATCTACCATTGAGCAAGAATAAAGGATCGACAGTTGCGACGATCTCGGCAGAACCCGAGATGTAGAATGTTGACGTTGCAGTCATCACTCACAGATTTACGATGAAGGGAGAAAATAGTCCACACCCACAAATTCGATTGGCTGGGAAGAAGAAGGTGCAGTTTGACATCGATGTTGAGAAAGACACATTTTTTGAAGCACATGATGTGATTGGAAGGAATCCTTGTAAGTCACCTATTTATGAAATTCCCACTACTTTTGATTCCACGTTGGAGGCGGGACCATCGCGAAAGCAAGGTGCCTTGCATAAATTCTTTGAAAGTTGATTTTTGCTAGCAAGATATCCTGATGCTCTTGTCGATATTGAGATTCTATTGCATCGACTTGGTAAGGGACGGAAGGATTCCGCGGTGAATTATTTACATAAGAATAATATGGGGAAATAAATGTGCATTAATATTCAAATTGGGGACTATGAGGTCAATTCGTTCATTCTGGATGTAGGCTTAGATGTTAATAAATTGACAAGAAAAATATGGAAAGAGATGGGGAGCCCAATGCTGAGCTGGTCTCCCATGCAGCGGTGGCTGGATAACCAGGCCAGAGTAATGTCGATCGGGTGATTTTTATATGTTGTTCTGGAAGTGGAATGCATGAAGACCTATGTTTATTTTGATGTAATTGAAGTTTTTGACGATGGATGCTCCTATCCCGCATTACTGATAATTGAATGGGCCAACGACAACATGTAAGTAATCAATTTTAAAAAGTGTATGATAACATTTGAGAATCAATACATCGGATTCATCGCTCTGATGGATCCAAATGAAGGACGAAGGTATATTGAGTCGGTGAAATATGGATTTGTCCAAGGATGGGACCATGCCTATAACATTTCAGAAGATTATGTCCATCCAACTACTGATGGGGAACTTGGTTGCAGCAGCACTATCTCCACATATTCTGACTCTGATGATGCTATAGAGAACTGGCAGAACCACTTGCATGAAGTGTCTCTATGAAAGTGCGGCTTGATTACATAGTCATTATGTCACGTCGCTACTAAAACCATTGAGTTTCCAATTTACAAAGGACTTCCTGAGTTATCTCAGTTTCTTGTTGAATTTAAAGATAAGGTGTCAGAACATTGCTGGCGTTGGAAGAAGTGCTAAAAGCTACTCCAGCATGCTGGTGGGAAACCCATAAGAATTCGATCACTGGATGGTCACAATGTCAAAGACTGATGACAGTTCAGTTTGGAGATGCAAATGTGTACCATGCTGGATGGTATGATGAGCGAAAGAGTCCTGGTGATCATCTGATTGAGTGTCAAACCTTGTGGGAATCACGAACAAAGGATGAGTGGGTCCATGCATTTGTCCACACATTGGATGAAATGTCGCAATCTTGGTATGTATCAACAAAGTTGCGTAGAGAGATCACCACTTGGGAAGAATTGGCAGTTTGTTTTACTCACACGTTTAGTTTCTTCGATGCTAATCCGGATGTCCATAATGTGCTGCAACTTATTCGTAATGTTGTTCTAAAGGTAGTACCAGTCGCATATCCAGTGGATCCACATGCACATTATCACATGCAGTTGATGATGGAATTTTATAATGTATCAGGAGTGCTAGATGATGATGATCTGTCAAATACCGACATTCCAGAAACCGAAGGAAGTTAGGATATCGCAGTGCCGGATGTACCGACAGATCCCATGAATCGGCCATTAAAGATAAGAAAAGTCAACATTAGGACAGAGGAGAACCCAAAATTTTCAAGTGTTGGGGACTACTAGGATGAAGAAACAATGGAAAAAATTACAAATTTTTTGAATGAATTCCAAGATTTGTTCCCTACAAAGTTTTATGAGATGAAGGGGATATTGGGCGATTTAGGAGAGATGAAGATCCCATTGAAGCCAGACACGAAACCTATAAGACAACGACCATATCGTATGAATCTGTGATACAAGGAGAGAGTAAAAGATGAGCTTGTTAGGATGCTGGATGCTGGAATAATTGAGCCAGTTGAAGAATCATAATGGATTAGTCCGATGGTAGTCCAAGAAAAAAATTAGAGTGAGGTATACATGATTCATTTCTTACACCATTCACTGATGAAGTTCTGGAAGGAGTAGGCGGTCACAACATCTATTGTTTCACAGACGGATTTTATGGCTATCGTGAGATAAGGATCGCAAAAGAGGATCGACACAAAACAACATTTGTTACTGAATGGGGCTGATTTTAGTATCTTGTGATGCCTTTTGGGTTGAAGAATGTGCCTGCGATATTTTCATGGGTTGTTATTACTGCATTCAAATATTTCATTCAGAAGTTTTTGCAAGTTTATATGGATGACTGGATAGTTTATTGGTTTATCAAAGACCATCTAGCAAACTTGCGACTAATGTTGGAGATATTTCAACAGCATCATATCACACTCACTTCAAAGAAGTGTATTTTCTGTACACCTTTTAGGATGTTGTTGGGTCACATCGTTTTCAAGCAAGGACTGTTGGTTGACCTTGTGAAGATTGCGTCAATTTTGAGCTTACCACCGCCTACGAATGTGAATATGCTTCAAGCGACGTTGGGGCACACAGGGTATTATCGCAAGTTCATATGAGGGTATGCTGCAATCACAACACCAATGGAAAAGTTGCTGAAGAAGGATGCAGAATTTGTATGGATTCAAGAGTGTCAAGGGAGTTTTGACATGTTGAAATCCAAGATGGCTTCTACACCGATACTAGTTTTTCCCGATTGGGACAAGGAGTTCCATGTTCATGTGGATGCATCATCTGTTGCATTGGGATTGGTGCTTGCGCAACTAGGAGAAGGCCATCTAGATCACCCAATTGCTTTCATTACTGGAAAGTTGTCATCTGCAGAGAAAAACTATACAACCACAGAGAGGGAAGGTATGGCGATGGTATATGTGCTACATAAGTTTAGGCATTACCTATTGGGCAGTCATTTCAATATGTTTATAGACCATTCTTCTTTGAAGTACCTAGTCAATAAGCCTGTGTTGGGAGGAAGATATTACGCTGGCTACTTCATTTTCAGGAGATTGATTTTGAGATCATTGTGAAACTGAGTTGCTTGAATGTTGGCCTTGATCATTTATCTCAGATTGAGACAGGAGAAGAGCCAATAAACATTGAAGACGGATTGCCATATGCGCACTTGTTTAGAGTTAACATGGACAATGATTATTATTAGCAAATTATTCAGTTTTTGGAAGTGGGAACTGCACCAGAGGGGCTTACAACAATTCAGAAGAAGCAGTTGGTTGTTAAGGCCTCGGATTTCCAGTTAATTGTTGGATAGCTATATAAACTAGGACAAGATGAGATTTTATGGGGATGTGTCCTACCGCATGAACAAGGATATATTTTGGCAGAGTCCCATGCGGGAGTTGCTGGTGGACATTATGGATGGCGAGCTACTACGAGGAAGGTGCTTCACGTTGGGCTTTGGTAGCACACTCTTCATAATGATTCAACCGATTATGCATGGAGTTGCGATGTTTGTCAATGAATTGGAAAACCATCAAGAAGGGATAAGATATCACTGGTACCTTAGGTGACGTTGAAGCCATTTGATAAATGGGACGTGGACTTTGTGGGAAGTGAACTGGTGCATGGTATATTATTACAGTGACACACTATTTGATGAGATGGGTGAAGGCCGCACTAGTCATAGATTGCACCGCTATGACAACAGAAAGGTTCTTATTTGACCAAATTGTGACACGGTTTGGATGTCCAAGGATATTGATGAGCGACCAAGGAAGTCACTTCATCAATCGCATGGTAAGTGCATTGACAAAGGAGCTACAGATACAGCATAAGAAGAGTACCCTGTATCATCCTTAGGTGAACGGGATAGTAGAAGCATTCAACAAAATATTGGAGAATGTGCTTACAAAGGTATGTAATGCAAACCACAATGATTGGGACTTGAAGATTCCAACAGTCTTTTGGGCATATTGGACCACTTGCAAGAGATTGATGGGATAGACATGATTCAAGTTGGTGTATGGGTAATAGGTAGACATGCCTATGGAGTACATTGTTTTGAGTCTATGCATTGCAGCAGCAATGGGCATGGATGATGAAGAAGCACTGGAAGAACAATTAGACTAGTTAGTTCAACTCAAGGAAGACCACTTTGTCAAGGGTTTTCATTAGCGCATTGAGAAGGATCGACAGAATTCTTGGCATGGTCGCCACATAAAGAATAAACAGTTTCGGCAAGGAGATTTGGTATTTTTATACAAAAGAAATTTCATGAAGCATCCAGATAAGCTACAGATGCACTGGTTAGGTCCATATCTTCTGAATTCCATTACTTTAGGAGGTGCCATTCAACTACAACAGTTAGATGGAGTGATGCTGCCAAAATTAGTAAATGGTAGCAGGTTGAAGCCCTATAGGACAAGCCCCGAACCGTACCATGCTTGAGGCACTACGCAATGAAAAAAACATAGGATGATGGATGGAAGGATGGTGCACCAAAGGGAAGTGGATGCACCAACGTAGGAGTTAATAGCGCAGTTAGGAGGCCATGCTGTGATAGTTGCATGGACGCGCATAGTGTCAAATCAACAACAAAATATAGTTAAAAGCAGTTAGACGATGGCACTTTTTGAAGCGACATGCATTTATGGTCAATCTAACCATTGAATTGACATAATCATCGGTGGATTCAGGTTGTTAATGACATATTTGGTCGTGATCATTCGCATGATTCGGTCATGATGATTGATGGATCGATTTGATTCTATAATACGGGGTTGAACACGATTGGAATTCACCATTGTGCAAGGTCGAGTTGAGTTGCAAAGTTGTATAATTTGAGCTAAGTTGCAGGACTTTCCAAGATAATTTGAGTGAGTTGATCGCATTGTTAAGTATTGTAAGATTGAATGACTGCTAAAGTATCGTTGGGAATTAGTGCGACATGGAGAGTGACCCAGTCATGGTAGAGATTTCAAATGAACGGGATTCACTGATCAGACCAGTAACAATCATGGAAGAAGTAACCAGTATGCCAGTCCGATCATCATCGGTACCGAAGAGGAAGAGAAAGGGGCAGAAACCTAGCTCTCCAGTGCTGCAGAAGAGACAAACTAGAAAATCCATAAGGGCACAAGGAGAAGAAACCATGCAGACATGGCCATCAAGCTATCGAGTCATGGAATCAACGGATTGAGCAGGAGTGTCTATTAATGACATCCCTAGATACATACCTCCTATTTGGTCGGTGCAAAGGCCAAGAATCCCACTAAAAATTAGAAGTATCAGATTAGGATTCTGGAAATAACACAAGGGATGGTATGCACCTCTAACATTGTGCCTACGGTGATGCAAATGAAATACGAAGATCACGACTTGCTCACACTGGAGGATGTTGCGAACAAGCCATACATGCCAATGATAGTGGTAGGAGGCATGCCATTGAGCGCATTCGACGTGACCGGGTGCGTGGGCTGGACAGATCTTGGTTGTTAGTTCTAATCAACATGTCCCACTTTGGGTGGCTGACTAAAGTAAATTTATGTGTGAAGCATCTTTTGGCGTGCTTCCATGGTGATTTTTTTTCTTTGGATAAGCCAGTTGAAGTCAGGGTGGAGATAATTTTAGAGATAATGGGGCTTCCAAAGGATGGGCCAGACCCCTCGTAGTATTTTTTAGGAAGGGACAATGATAAGAAGTTGGCATCGACATTGAAGAGGCATTATGCTTTAGAGTGCAATGGAAGGGCATATCGCGAAGGGACAATGATAAGAAGTTGGCGTCAACATTAAAGATGCATTATGCTTTATAGTGTGATGGGAGGGCATGCTACATTGATAGTATCAATGACCGTGTGGTATGCATTGGCGCAAGGATTTCGGATAGTAAGGTGGTAAGGAAGAACTGTCTTGTCCAATGCAATTCGGGGGTGGTCACATCTATTGAGTTGTGTGCACAAGGCATACAAATGAACTGGTCGCTCTTTCTTATGAACTAGTTGGCGAAGGATGAAGTGGCGGTGCAGGAGGGTGAATGAACCTTAACATACAGTTGGCTACTGATCCTGATTTCGTTAGTGGCTTGGATGGATCCAGATGACTACCAAGGCATGGATTTCAAAGCGATAGAGGTATGCAAGGGGGCACGATATCAAAATTTATGGTGAGTAAAAGAAGCAAAAAGATTAATGGATTGTGCAATCCAATTTTGGCTCTATTTGGAAGTGCTACAGGAGGCAGCGGTGAAATTTCCAAGACTATCTGAGGAAGCCACATCAAAGTATCAAAGGATTGCATGGTTTTCCATTTTCCCACATGCCATTCACGTCCAAGCACGACATGACCCATACAAGCAATGGTTGCTAATGCAATACAAAGTGTCTAATACAAATTTGGAATCCATGGTCAATGATTGGTTTGCAGAATGGCGTGAACCAGTCAGTTTGGAAGAAATCTCAATGGGACCCCCAGCGAATGCATCTGTTGACCCAGTACAGAAGGATGACTAGTGAAGTCAACATGAGTCTGATGAGGAATCATTGATAGAAACACCTACGGACTCAGAAGCATAGCGCATATTCAAGGAACTAAGAACAAAGAGGCGCATGGAGAAGGGTGTGAGTAGTAGCATCGCATCAACATTAGAGGCACAGTTGAACCAGCTTGTCAAGGCCGTTACAGATGCAACCGATGTAGCAGCAAAGGAAATGATGAAGTATTTGCAGGTGGGATTCACATAGGTAAGAACAAAATGGGATTCTTTGTACAATGTAATTTTGAAGAGAGCACCATTGGAAGGAGCAGCTGTGTAGGAGTTTGCGTCAATCAACACTGAGTTGCGAGTCAAGAATGGTCAAATTACTTCGACTGTGATTGACATTGAAAGAGAGGAATTGAATGCCTCATTGCAACAATTATAGAACATATCATTGGATATCAACTCATTGTCCACACAGACAATGGTACACATGCAACGCGCTGCCAACTAGGAGTTGGCAAACATACAAAAAGAAGTCAGCAATCAATTCATGTGATCGTAGGAGAAAGAGGAGCAAGCACAAAAAGAAGTTGTTGAGCTGAAGCAAGCAAAGGAGAAGTTGATGGAAGAAAAAGCACACGAAATCAAAGCAATCAAGAAAGAACAAGAGGAGTTACAGGTGAAGAGTGTTGAAGAGATCACGGAGCTGAAAAAGGAAACATATCGCCTTGTTCTTGAGAAGCCACATCTCTTTGACAGTCGAATCAAGTTGGAAGTAGCACTTGCTGATGCTTGCTAGTACATGTTGGAGAGCATCTTCAAGATGGTGTTACGGAGAGAAATTCCTATGGCTTGGGGTACCACAACAGACAGCTAGACTCCAGAAATCAATCTTTCCCAATATGCAATAGAAA
>LPNX010963062.1:215758-301251 GCA_001517045.1 Pseudotsuga menziesii | reverse complement strand
CCATCACTCCGATAGCAAGCTCACTAACAAAGGCAAGCTTGGGAAGAACACAACAGTGCTCCAAAGGGACAAAGGGATGCAGACTCAAGTATAGTTTTGGAAACAACGGACTATAGTTTCGGTACTTTCAATTCTCTCTTCTTGCTTTCAATGTCTCAATGGTTCCTCATATAGCTTTTCAAAGTGATACTGAAAGGTCGAATCCGTGTGATCTCAAGGCATATGGAAGGCCAGGAGTCATGTGAGTCGGATCCAAGACAAGGAACGCTCCAAAGGATTTTGGATTATGTACACATCCCGATGTACGCGACTATAAGGGGAATATCCGCGTATGTACGCGGTTATCGGGGAAAATGCCGCGTATATCATCTTTTCTAATGTTTTTAGGGATGGTCGATGATACATCAAAAGACAAATAGTGGTCCATAGGGGCTAATGAGTCTACAGCGGGACAGGGGAAGGCCATACAATGTGTGATTCACCTAGTGTGGTGAAATCCGCTATAACAGCTGGATGCAATGGAAAGAGCACAGAAACTCGAGGCCGTTATTTAAAAAATAAGTATTGAAAACAACATTCTGGAAGCTTTGGTGCACTCGACTACGCCACCAGAGAAAATAGTAAAGACACAATCCTATAAGTAGATGTTGAATCGCAAATGTTAGATATATTTTTGGAAGGTGAAGAATCTGAGCTAAGGGAAGCATATTTTTTGAGTATTTGAACTGAGATCTATTGATCGGTGAATTGTGATTTTTGTGCAGAAGCAATATGACAAGGTGGAAGTTGATCTGAATCATTGTGTCTATTCTATTTTACTATTTTATTTTATGCGACCCAATGATGAAGGTTATGTGAATGTGCAACATGAATCTATGATGCGATGTTTTCCTATTTCATATGATGTTATTTTGTTAGATCTATTTGTGGATCAATATGTCTATTGCAATTATGGTTGAATAATGTGATTTGTCAAGGAATGATAATGAATGGTTATATGAATGGGTCAATCGAATTGCTAATGATTGTGCTAAGCTGCTAATTTGATGTCATATTCTTCTCCCCTATTCCACAGAATCTTGGTTCCATCATCCCTCCCTTGAACATCTCGGGTGAGACTGCATCCGCTTTGTGGGTGTTGCCAGACTAGGTAAATCTTGTCCGGGTCAGTGCTCAGGGAGATCATGGTGGTTGGATGTTGACAAAGTGGGAACCCCTTTCGACTGGTTTTGTTGGCTGAGCTTGTGTCAACACCTCTATCTACGACATGATTTTTTCTTGCATCAATGGCGTTCGGATGTGTGGCAGCAAGGAGACAATGAACCATTCCTTGTGTTGCACATTTGACATTTGAAAACTAGCCTTATCCATTAACATCTTAAATCTCTGGTTAAAATCCCAAACAGACTCTATCGGTAGCTGCTTGATCTCCTTGATCCCAGTGATGCATTGTGACTCAGACTTCGGTTTCTTAAATTCATCAATTAACCCAAGTTCAGTCTCATTGAGTGTCTTTGGGACCACTCCCACTGGTACTATGGAGAACTTCATATACCATTCAAGCGCGTGACCTCGTAGAGTTGTAATCATTTGTCCTTTCTAGATGTTCTCATCCTTGATCCGTCATACAGTCCAGATGGCATCACACAGAAACCAATGTTGTTATGGGTCTTCTAGCCCATTCCCATTGAATATTGGGAGCTTAATGTCAGTTCCAACCGAAGGGTTTATCGGTACTATATTAACTGGTGGTATAGTAGAAAAAAAATGTGTATTATTAGGACTTTCTTTTTTGTTATTTACAGTGGTCGTACTACTCATATTTACAGAAATACTTGGAGATGGTTCTGGTGCTCTTGCCTATGGTACCATCGGTGAGTTGAGTACACATTATGGTTCCAGAGCTTCAGTTAAGTCCTCTGATTCTTGGTCTCCTTTTGAGATTGGTCGGTACTCTTCTTCCTCATCACATGAGCCTTTGTCTAGGTACGATGTAAACTCGCATCCTTCTTCTTATTTCTCTGTGGTGCTACTACCATGTCTGAACATAGTTTTTCGTCTTTTACCAGACCTGAATCTCCTTCTGCTTCTCAAAAATCCAGATTCTAGTTCAATTTCATTTTCTCCTGGGAACATCTCACTTTAGGATTCTGCTGAGACATAGCCACCCTTTACTTTTCAATCTATTATCCACAGAATGCCCTTTTCACATATGAGCATTTTGATCCACATCTTCCAAGATGAGAGATATCGACTGCAAGGTCCTGGGAAAAAATTTCTCTCAGCCTCATTGTATCAGGTTATTGTGTCAATGAAAAACTTAGTGATATATCCTTATATGATACTATCTACCCATAAATCCATAGCCCTTGATATAGGGTTGTTGATTCTTTTCAGCCGCTCAAACAAGAATGGAGTCCACTATGTCGGTTCCTCTCCTTGAAAAATCTTTTTCTGGGTTGTCAACTTAGACAACCATTCATACAACAGAGTGGGGAACTCAAAAAATAAGATCTCATGGATGTCCAAATATATGTACCGTTCTAACCACTCTGTCGAAATCCATCGAGATCCTTCACTTTCTTTCTGTGCAAACTCTAGCTCTTTTGCGTCCACCCAACCTTGGATCTCCGATTTCGTGGGATGCCAAAACATGTCCCTAAACACATACTTTTAGGGTCCCGACAACAGAACCATTTGTTGGCCTTTTCTCCCCTACGACCCAGGTTCAGTCCCCTCTCTCGAGTCAGCGCAACAAAGCCCAAGATATCGGCTCAACGAAGCAAAGCCCAGTCGGCAACACCTACAACACAGATGATGTCTCACCCGAGATATCTCAGTTCTTATGTGTAATTGCCAGAACCATGTTTCTGTAGTTTGTGTGGGAGGGTGTTTAATTCCTTGACCCCACGCCAAGGTTTTCAACGAAGACTAGGAAGGTGGATTGGTGGTTTTCACTTTAGATATCAATACCAAAGTATTCCTCGCCCTTATTTATGCGATCTTATGCAAATGCACACTAACAGTCATCACAAATATATTCGTTACATGGAATACAACATGCATACAGTCATCTCTTTAAAGCACAACAACCAATCAAACATTAACACAGTAAATATGCACTTGTATAAGCTATTCAACATTCACACATATACACAACATGTAATGTGGAAACCCATCCAGGCAAAAACCACAAGGCACTCTTCATTTGGCATTGGAATGAGAAAATAGATGCACCTTTTGTCTATATATGAAGCTACAAACTATGTTCAATATCTTCTCTTCTATCTCTACAGACTCCTTTTCCCTCTCATGCTCTTTGTGCTTCTCTATCTTTATCACTCTACTCTACTCCTACTCAGCGGTCCGCAAAGAACCTGGATCGACTCGACCTTCTCTATCTGTTTGCACACTCAGCTGCAGATCCACTTACTTTGATGCACTCAGTGATCTAGAGTTTCCTACTCAAAAGTGTTGTATCCTCTACTTTTCTCAAAAAGGGTCTAAATAAGAACTAGCTAATAGGCTAACTAATTGACTGCCTAACCCATGTACAGCTTGGGTTTCTCCTTTTATAGCCTTATTACAGACTCTATATATTCCCATGCATGCTTGTTACAGACTCAATCCTAACTTGATATAGAATCAACTATAGTCGCTATCTCAGCCGACTTACTATCTTCCTCCCACGGGTTGTCTTTCATATTCTATCAAAATATGACCAAAGGGGCGTTATCGGTTTGACTTACAAAAATGCATTTATGCGTGTGGTCTATGTCGAATCCATCCCAACTTGTACCCACAATCACTAAGGGTTGTTGCTTCTCTGCATCATGTCTTATTGTCACTTTCTGGCCATTACCTTATCTTCACCCCTACTTCCACGAATATTCTGTCATGTCATCACATCTCCTACTCTGTACTTTCGTTGTGACTTACAAAACTAGCGCAACTTCCTGGTCCTGCGCCTTCTCTTTTCCTTTCTCCTTTTATCCCCTCTTCTGTCGTAGCATCTTTCCCTTTTTCCTTGATGATGTTTACTAGGTCATAGCTCCTTCTTCTTCCTCCTTGTACTATTTTTCCCTTACTTAGGCAGAATTCATATTGAATTCTGCCCCTTCTATCCTGGGCCCAACAACACACATAATGACAAAGAAGGTTTATTTGGAAACCTTTAAATAGGTTTCTTCACAAGCAATACAATGGGCCACCAAATACCATGGGCCCACAAAACCATGAATGAGTCAAAATTTCCATATTAAAAATAGAAATTCACACTTCATTAATGATATTTAATTTATAGTCACTAACACAAATGAATTGTTGAAAATGAAGTTTTTTAATTTTAGATTATGTTCTCTAATTTCGTGTCTCCTTATTTTGTGTTGTCATTTTCTAATATGTTGTTTATCCTCCATAATTTCATGATTTAGCCTATCATATTGTCTTTTCTTATATAATTATTGTTTGATATTGCAACTCTTCTTCAAGAGCATGCCATAAGGTAAATCAAGATAAATAATTATTTCACAGAAGGACAACAACAAAATGTACACTATTTTTATTTTTAATATTGACGTTCTTATTTTTAGATATAGGGAGGTCCAATTTCCCATATTTTAAGAAATGCTAGTGTAAAATCTACCTACTATAATTTATTGAAATTTTCAATTTTTTTATATGAAAAAAACATAAATAATTAAAAAACCTGTTTAAATAAAATTGAAATGTTTTATACATTTTAAACTATAAAAAAGTTTAAAATTAATATAAAATTTTATTTAAAGATTTATACATCTTAAATTATATAAAGAGAAATTAAAAATTAATATAATAAAAAAATAAAAGTAATCATCAATGACCAAATAATTTAATGTTTTATTAATAAATGTATTAAAAAAATTGGAAAAGAGACTTTGAATATATCTCTTCAAATATTATGTATATACACAAATGATTTGGCATTTAAACAAAACAATTTCATTATAAATAAATTGTTTGTGTTTGGTAAACTTCTTATTATGAGCACTGAATTCATGTAAAAGTATATGGTGGAAAGATTAAGCATTGTCCAACAAAACAAAGTATGCTCGCCAAAACTAGGTGTTGGGCAACCCAACGAAGATTGACACATAATATTAAAACATGGAAATTAACTTTGAACAATAATATCATCATTTTAAAATATAAAGTTGATATATAATATTAAAACATATAAATCAATTTTGAACAATAATAACATCATATTAGTTAAGATATAAAGTTAAGATTTTGACCAATAAATCACTCACACAAAGCATCATGACAAAGTCAAGCTCAACAGAAATCTTGTTAGCTCGGAGTACTTTATGACATTTGGCGACATTTTGGTGGTCCTTCGAGCCTTTGTGGCCGGTCCGGCAATAGATATTTTTGGTCACAAAAGCTTGCAGAATATGTAGGCAAAGCAAAAGTGGGAGTCTCTATGGTGTGGACTACATACATTGAACCAATAGCATCAAGATGTGTTTTATCTTAATGGAGACGCTCTTTAACCCTCACATCCAGATGCTTATTGTTCACCTTTTCATTGCGTTACTCTTGATTATATGCTCAAGACGAAATACAAGACCATATGTTTTTTTTTGTTTTTTTTTAAGCAGAAAAAATGCTAGTCCTTGTTATTCATTGTGAATCAAAGGGCATCATATACATGACACCCTTGCATAAAAGGATTTCAGGTTATGAACAAGAAAATGGGGATCCCACTACTAATCAACAGATCTTCACATGAAGATGGAAGACACAAAGGGCCAGGAACACCTCCAAATACAATAAAACGAGATCTGAGAGGCCACAAGGATACAGAATCTTAGCAAAAAATACCAAAAGACAGTTCAACATAGATCTGAGCTCTGAAACAGAGGGCTTCGACTATCAATCCTATAGATCAGTGAGCATGATCAGTAGGCTAATAGTCTCCTCCCAGTCAGCTTTGGGTCCTGCCAGACAAGTAAAAACAAAAACTGTGCCAAAAAAGAGAAAAGGGACTGAGTCCCGGCACATGACTTTAAAAAGTCGAAAATTTCCATGATCCATGATCATGCCTTTCATATATTCAGAATAGAACCCAATACCAGGATCCAACACAAGATCTTTCTTAGAGAGACATTCAGCCTGCTAATTATGCTCACGATAAATATGAGTGAGAGTCAAAGGAGAAAAGAGATGTATGAGAGATCTGATATCCTTGCACCAATGACTTAGACTGGGAGAGTCCAAAGATGAAATCATGTTAGCCCAATTGATAATGACTAGGGATTCTCCAAATATAGTTTGCAGAGGGATCCCCAAAATCTTAGACACAGCGAGAAGAGCCCAAAGAGAAAGGAGCTCAACTCTAGTATTAGTGCTAGTGCCACAACCTAGAGAGAAAGCAAGGAAATGAGTGTCACTCAGATGTAGTATAAAGCCTGCTCCTCTGAGATTGTTGGCAGCTGCCCCATCAAAGAACCCACAAGGATAAGAGAGCTGAGGACTGGGACCAATAATTCTGATCTTGTGCTTTTGCTTCGGAGCTGGATACAATAAACAAAGAGCTTTAACCTAATGAAGAATGTCTGTCATAGAAAACAACTTATTTTCAAATAAACAGCTATTCCTCATTTTCCAGAAACTCCAGAAGATGAAAAGAGGCAAATAGTTGTTGGTTGAGTGGATCGAAATGCTTTTGTACCATAGTTCCAGAAATGTCCTTACTGAGCATTTTTTAATAAAAGGAAGGCCCGACTGCTCAAGAAAAATAGTGAAAACCCTTTTTGAAACTGTGCAGTCTAAGAACAGGTGGTGGGATAAATCTTCATTCCTCCTATAGAGAATACACATACCGGGACCTTGCCAGCCTCTTTTTTGTAAATTGTCCCAAGTTAGAATTCTATTCATGACCACTAGCTAGATAAAACAATGGATTTTTGCAGGGATATTGAAGGTCCAAAGAATATCCAGTACCTTTTAAAGATCCGGGGAGGATTTATGACAACGATGAACAATGAGATCATACCCCTTTGCTGTAGAAATATTACCCGCATACTTCAAATATGTCCAAATAAGTGAGTCTGTTTGAGAAGACAATCTGACTCTACCAAATTCAAGTCCTGATATAAATTTATTCCGCAAGAGCATCCATTCTTCTCCCAGATCCAAATCTCCTCTAGTATACCAGTAAATTTTGGCCCCAAGAGAGAAGTTACGTGCCTGAGCCAGAGTAATAATGCTGTAATCCTCTAGATAATCACGAAGACCCTAAGGAAGGACCACAAGATTTTCAGTGCCTATAATCGGATCAATTCCTATCCAAACATCTTCACCATTCCCAACTTGCCAGGCAAGACCACATCCAACCCAAAATACAGTTTGCATAAATCCTTTCCAGATCACAATAGCATTATTTGTTGTGAAATATTTACTACGAAGCCAAGAAGCCACAGAGAGTTCTTTGAGATATTTCACAGATAGTAGCTTATGCCAAATCCCGTTTCCTGTGAGTGCCAACCAAAAGATTTTCATACGTAAGGAGAGGCTGAACCAACCCAGATGCTTAATGCCCCAGCCACCCAAAGAAGTTGGTTTAGAAAGGTTCTGCCAATCCATTAAGCGGAATTTATTTTTGTATACTAAGGATCCACATAAGAAGGTGAAAATCAGAGACCTGAGCTTATCCAAGATAGAAATGGGGATGGGGATCAGAGCCATCCAATACACCGGTAAGATTGAGAGAACAACTTTTATGAAGACAAGTCTACCCCCCAGTGAGAGCAGACGGAAGGTCCAGTGCTGGATTCTTCTTTCAAAATTTGATATAAGCCATTGCCAGTCTTTTACCTTGTAACCAAGGGGCTTGATGAAAAATCCAAGATATTTGAAACCCAGGGAGATATGTTCATAATTTACTGAGAGAGAGCTGGATATTCTGTTCAGTATCCCCTCATCCAGATTGTTGAATAAGAAACAGGATTTGTCCAAACTAATCCACATGCCTGAAGCATCACAAAAGGTATCTAGTATGACTTTGAAAGCAACCCATTCCTCAAAAGTGCCAATACCAAAAAGAATCACATCATCGACAAATAGCAAGTGAGTAAAGGAGATATGGGAAGAAATACTAATGCCTTTGATCTTCTCATTGTTCCGAGCATCCCTACTTAAGAGACTGAGCCCTTCTATGACTAGAATAAATAGAAGGGGGGATGAAGGGAAACCCTGTCTAATACCCCTAGTAGCTGAGAAGATGCAAGAAGGGCTTCCATTTACAAGCAGAGCAAAATTTGCAGAAGATAAATAGCCCATGATCCAGTTGACTCCAATCAAAGGGACACCAATTTGCAAAAGGATCAGTCTTATATAAGACCAGTTCACTTTGTCAAATGCTTTTGACAGATCCATCTTGAGAATAATAGCACATTTATTTCTGGTCTTGATAGAGTGTAATAACTCTTGAGTGATGGCAACAGGATCAGCAGTTTGTCTATTTTTCAAGAAGCCAAATTGTTGTGGGGAGATGAACTTGTCAAGAAAGGGCTTCAGGCAAAGAGCAGTAATTTTGGAGATCAGTTTATAAACTAGGTTACAAAGGGAAATGGGTCTAAAGTTCGCAAAGGTAAGGGGTTTCTCCTTTTTTGGGATAAGAGCAAGAAAGGTAGAGTTTAGAGAGGGTAAGACTCTGCCCTCCAATCTGGATGTTTCAACCATATCCATAAGATCAATCCCAAGTAAGTCCATGAACGCCAAGAAAAACTCCACAGGCCAGCCATCAGGGCCTGGCGATTTATCCTTTTTAAAAGACTTTAAAGCCTGCTCAACTTCCTCCATAGTGATTTGACTTGTGAAACTCATCAAGTCTTCATGGTCTTGTAGGAAGGAAGGGAATAATCGGATCACCTTTAGATGGGCTTCGATATTCATCTGACCATCATCTTTGAATATCTTCGAGAAAAAACTGACCCCCAAAGCTTTTAACTCTTTGTCCTCCTCTATCAAAATCCCCCTATCATTCTGAAGGCCCCAGATGGCATTATGATTCTTGCGAGCTGAAGCAACCGAGTGAAAAAAATTTGTGTTGGAATCCCCCAGAGATGCCCAAGTTAGTTTGCTTTGTAACTTAGCAGAACGAAGCTCATGATCCAGCAATTTCTTTAACTCCAATTTTAAGACCGATGGTCTGAGTTTTTCACATGAACTGTGTAAACCAAACTCTAAGGACCCTAAAAGATTTTGAATTTCTTCTTCAAGGTGCCGAATCTTATCTTTCATTTCCAAAAACTTCTCATAAGTCCATCTTCTGACCCTTTTTTTTTAACAGGCGAAGCTTCAATGAGAGACCCTCCATGGCAGGCAAGTGGACTTCTTGTGCCAGTAGAGGCCATTCTTTTCTTACAAAATTGACAAAAGTTTCATCAGACAGCCAAGTATGATTAAACTTGAAAGGAGGATAAGAAGTGGCAGGCTCTTCCATCCATTCAAGAAGGACAAGGTACTGATCTGAGATTACAAAAGGTAAAGACTAGACTCTATGTCTGGGGAGGATATCAGTAAGGTTTGAGGATAGTAAAAACCAATCCAGTCTTTTTCTTATGCCTTCCTCCCCAGACCGTCCATTGCGCCAAGTAGGCCCAAACACATAGGGGTGCAACATCCACCAAGTTAAAGGCATCGAAGAGTTGAGTGAAGAATGGCCCAAGTGGATCAAGATGGGATTTTTTTCCCCAGACCTCAGAAGCATTCAAAGTGAGGTTTAAATCCCCTACCAGAATAAGATTAGGAAGGGTAAGGAGGCCACCCCTTGTAGCCTCATCCCAAAAAGCCTCACGATGCCAATAAGGCCCATAATAATTAATAATGGAGAGAGATAAATGTGAGCCTCTGAAACGAGCTTCGAGGATTATTCTTGCCATGGTCTAATAGGATTTACATCGGACTTTGAGGGGGTTCCATCTTGAGAGAAGACCTCTTGAGAGGCCTTTAGAACTAACAACACAAAATTCCCATCTAGGGCAGAGTTTAGAGAAAGCTAGCAGGGCCAGGTACGATCTGTTCATAGCTTCCTGGAAAAGGATGATATCCGGGGCAACAAAGATAAAAAGACATTTGAGGCTCTTTTGTTTAGCTGAGTCTCCTAGGCCTCGTACGTTCAAAGTGAGAATTTTCATCACGAAACACTGGCATCGGGAGATAGTTCTCTAAGGGCCCGACAGGGAGACACAGGAGGATTCCTAGCTGCATTTTTTAACCTAGTAGAAAGAGGAGTATACGCTGAGGAGCCAGAGGATAAGTCCGTAGCCAAATGTGGGGCTTTTTTCCTTTTTCTGATGGTGACGTTTTTGAAACGAATGGAGTCCAATGGAAGGACCGAAGGTGAGAGAGGAGTTTTTGCAGAGAAGATCTCCAATGTTTTTTGTAGGGAGGGATCAACAAAGGAGGGAGAGTGTACTGGGCTGTGAGGGGAGGGAGAGCTGACTGGGGGTCCCAAGCCGACCAGAGGGGGAAAATCCGAATCTGAAAAAAGGGAGGGTGGAGCTGAAGAAGAAAGAGGGGCTACAACAAGAAAAGGTGGTGAAGGGGGAAGAGGGGTGGACTCCTACAGTGGAGCTGCAAGAGGGACCAGAGAAACCACAATACAAATAGGGGTGGGCTCCTGCAGCGGAGCTGCAATAGGGACCATAGGAGAGAGAAAGTGTGAATTACCAAGCTCTAATGAGTCCAAAAGGAGAAAATCCTGATCAAAAGCATCCTTAAAGAGAGAACAAGCATTTAGATAAATACCTTTGTCCAGAGGAGTACGCTTCATGGAGGAAGGGCTGAGTGAAGATGTCCTCAAGCAAGAGGAGGGCGGCTGCCTTACTGGTGACGAGAGAATGGAACTCAGGCAATCCGAACCCTTGAACAGTAGCGTACATTGTCTCCTTAAATGTCCCACATCTCTACAATGACTACATCTTAAAGGAATGTTGAGGTAATCCAGCTATTGAGAGAACAAGCATTCTTGGCACAGAATCTCGACTTCAGCCGGGAGACCTTCAGAGATATCCATTTCCACCAGTATTTTTTCCATTTGTTTTTCATAGGAAAGAATGAAATCATCATCCACAGCTACAAACCGACCGATGGTATTTGCGATGCCTTCCAACAAGCTACAACTCCACAGAGGGAATGGGAGAGATGGAAACAAAACCCATAAGTGTCTTTTCTTAATACTCTCCCGTAAAGGATCAAAATGAGGATGCCATCGATTAGGAACCAAAGAGCCCTCCCCAATCCTCCAAAGCATGTTCAACACTGTCGTGGCATGAGCATCCTCCAGAAAAATAAAAACAATCTAGCCCCTGGTGAGCAGGCTGATGGTGGGTACATATGAAATAATCGGATCCCAACTATCAACTGCCCAGGAAATCCAATCCTTCTTCCCCATTTTACAGTACTCCAGTCTTCCCACAAGAACCCGAGAGCAGAGCGCCTCCACACATTCCATGTAAATATCGCGACCCACAACAAATCTGAGTTTATCCTCGAGCACCTTATGTGCTTTGGCTTTTCACCTGTTCCGAGAGCGCAGATGGTCATGATGAGGGTCAACCATAGCAGGAAGAGTAACCCCATGATTGATTTTCGACATATGTGAGAGAAAAGGACTATCATCAAAAGATGCCAGAAGTCAAAGGCTCTGACCAAACCCCAGGGCAAGCTAAGGTCAAACCAAACCCTAGGGTTTGATAACCCGAAGAAGGGAAGAAGACAACCATTGGAGACCCAAGATAGAACGTATAGAGCCCAAAAATATGGTAAGGAAGAAAAACCAAACGATACTGGCAAGAATGAAAACAAGAAACCAAACAATATAGACTAAAGGACCGAGAACCCAGAAGAAACAGGTCAACTCCAAAGCTCAAGAACGGGAGAAAAACACGGGTAATAGGAGCCCTACGACAAGGGCACAGACCACATGATGTGTCCAGGAGGAAACGGTGGATAAGTCAAGCCCTGAAGTCATGGGTGCATCATAGCGTGATGGCCACAACAAAAAAAATGGCGTTGATATGAAAAAGACCCACCACCCTGGCGCAAGAGAAAAAAAGACACGACCCGAAACTCAGCTCAACCCTGTGGTATCCAGCAAGAACCCAAATTAAGTTCCCATTTTTTTATCACACTGGTTGGTACTAGTCCTCTGCTCAGGGGGAGGGACTCCAGTGGCTAGATTCTGAGCAAAGAAGGGGAAGAGGAGAAGCAGAACTGAACCTGAAAACTGCAAGAAGCCAGAAAAAAGGGTTGAGGGTGGCACAAAATGACATGCAGACAACTAAACAGCCAAGAGAAAGGGGAAAAGGCTCTGAAGCCGACCAATATAGCCAAGAAATAGACCTCGCCACCCAGACAAAACCACCCAACAAACCCAAAAGGAGCAGTAAAAAGGGTGACGAGAAGAACACTCATTCAAGTAGACACATGGAGGACATATAAGGGCTAGAAACAACCATGAATACGAAGGAGAGCAAAGCTAAGGATAACGTAAACAACAGAGAAAACCAGACAGACTGGTATCCAAACCCTAAGCACCATCGCTCTCCATCACAATATCTAGAGTGCCAAAATATTCCTGTTCATCACACTCAACATACTTTCCATAAGCAAAGCTCACAAGACCATATGTTTATGAGGAAACACAAGGCGTGTAACATTATAACTAGGATATCCACAAAGTTTGTGGTTGGATTATCTTGAATGGTTAAGAGATAACCATAGAATGGAAGACAATTTGGAATATTTTTTATTCTTCTTATTTTTCTAGTTAAACAAGTTTAATTTTGAGTTATCCATGNTATATATATATATATATATATATATACACACACTAGTACACCCACATAGTTTGTTGTTGGATCACCTCTATAGGGATCAAATGGTTGAGAGATAGTTATGGAATGGAAGATCGTTTAGAAATATTTTTTTATTCCTCATATTCTTCTAGTTTAACAGGTTCAAGTGTGAGTTATCCATACCTAGCTACATGTTATCACCGACATTCTTCCTGTTATCCATTTATCAACTATCAATTCTTTTTATTGGCTATCCATTTATCAGCTATGAGTTATCCATGCATTGCTACCAGTTATCCATTCATCAGCTAGCTACCAGTTATTCATTCATCAGCTAGCTACTAGTTATTTTTTATATTCTTTTTCTATAATTGTTTATTTCAAATTTTGAATGATTTCCATAGAATCAATATCAACCGTACACTTGTCTCATCCTCATCCGTAGATGTTAAAGTATAGGTCATAGTCCACCCCAAATCTCAAACAAAAACATTTATCTACGTAATTATAATTTCTTATTTCAAATTTTGAACAACTTCCATAGAATCAATCTAGAGAGTAAACTTGTCTCATTCTCATCAGTAGATAAAAAGCATTGGTTGTAGTCCACCCCAAATCTCAATTTGGGCTAGAGACATGGGCATTTCTCTAAAGTTCTACGACTTTTATTTTACAAAATCTAAATTTCATTGTGTTTTAATGGTGATTTTGATAATAAAAACAGATTCAATACCATCAAGAAACTTTGGAGTTAAACATTTCATTATAATTAAAAAATAAAATAATTTTATTATGTAATATAATTAAAGACGTATGAGTTGAAATTTGTACAAATAACCATGGATGAGTATGCCAATAAATTCTTGGAGTTGTTAAGGTGTTTTAAGTATATCATAGATGATAAGGTTAAAATTCGTCATTTTCTAAGTGAATTACCTTAGTCATACAAAGATATGGTTGATTTTGATGAACCTCAAACTCTAGATGAAACGATAAGGAGGGACAAGTATTGTTATGATCAAAACAAAAGTAGGACAAAATTCCATAATAGTATGGAAGGACTAGAAAAATGATAAGTTTGACCAAATAAAGAGGGGATTCAAGTCTCTTCATTTCAAAAATCAGAAAATACAACCACCACAAGGTGTGACTAATCCAACTAAGATGATGGGAGATCAGCCAAAATATCCCTTTAAATGTTGGGGATGTAGAGAGGACCATTTGCTTAGAAATTGTGCACATCAAAGTGGGAGTATCAAGCATGTTCTTAACATCTAAGGGGCTGAAATTTTGAGTGAGGTAGAAAGGACCATACCTAGAATATATGTTGCACTGGAGGACCACTAAGAATATCATCGATTAGTTGTGGTTGAGGTCAAAGGTAATATACCTAAACAATTATTTCTATTTTAATTTTTAGTGGATCTACTCACAATTATATCACTCCTAAAATTGTTGAGACTTGTTCTTTTGAGAAAACAAATCATAATAACCTTGGCTAGTCCAACTAGCGACTGGAACCAAGAGGAAAGTTAGTGAAGTGGTAAATAAATGCCATTATAAATGGATGGACTCTTCTCATGGGAAAATTTGAATATTTTTTCACTTGGTTCCTATGATGTCCTCATTGGAATGGATTGGTTGGAAGAACATAAAGTTAAACTTGATTGATACAACAAGACCTTTGAATGCATTAAAGATTAAGGAATCCCAAGGATAGTAAAAGCAATTCCCAAGGTGGTTACTATTAGGATAATTCCAGTCATGCAACTAAAGAATTATTTTAGAAAACAATTTCCAATTATATGCAGCCCATATATTGATTATAATAGAAAATGAAGTTCCCAAGTTGGAGGATTATCATGTGTTGCATGAATTTAGGGATGTATTTCCTAATGAATTTCCAGGACTTCTGTCAAAGGGGGATATTGATTTCACAATTGATCTTGTTTCAGGAGACACACTAGTGCCCAAGACATCTTATAGAATGAGTACCCAAGGGTTTATGGAGATAAAAATGAAATTGCAGGAGTTATTGGAAAATAAATACATTTAACCGAGTGTGTCTGCATGGAGAGAACCTATGCTAATTGTGAAAAAAAAGATAAAATCTTAGTTTATATATTGATTATAGGAAACTAAATAAATTTATAGTAAAGAACAAGTACCCATTACCTCCAATTGATTATCTCTTTGATCAAATGAGAGGGCCAAAGTTATTTTCATAGATTGATTTGAGGTTTGGTTACCATCAAGTCATAATAAAGGAAGAAGACATTCACAAGACAACCTTCAGAACAAGTTATGGATACTATGAATTCATGGTGGTGCCATTTGGTATCACTAATGCACCAACTACATTCATGTGTCTCATGAATAGTGTTTTCAACAAGTATTTGGACAAGCATGTTCTTGTTTTTATAAATGACCTTCTTATTTATTCCAAGAACAAAGAGGAGAGTAAAGAACATTTGATAATGGCTTTGAAAGTACTAAGGGAGCATATATTGTATGCAAAGCTAAAAAAATGTGATTTCTATCAAAAGTAAATTCATTATTTGGGCCACATTATTTCAAAGGAATGAATAGAAATGGATCTAAATAAGACTGATTGAGGCCATTATGAATTGGCCAACTCCAAATAACATGACTATAATGTCCCCATCCATATAAATTAACATGGAGGAAAAAATACACTAACCTACTAGTTCCTTATCTTGGGGTGGAAGCATTAAAATTTGAAATAACGGAGCTACAGGGCCCAAAATGAACTTACGTAAAAATTCATATTGAATGGGCCAAATAAATAATAATAAAAGGGAGAATAAGGTGGAAATGGATCATGAGGGCACATAAGAGGTTGTGGGACCCACATGCGGAAAAATTCCCCACTACACTTATCATCATTCTCACACAAATTTGAGTTCAAGGTGGAGGGTAACGTACTTAGGGAAGGTGAAGAGGAAATATTCATGGAAAGAATCAAGTTAGAATTTGAATTCCATTTAGATATTTAAGCAGATAGTTCTAATAATGTTTGCAGCAAATAGATGGAGAAGATACAAACTGAACAAAACAAACCACACAGGAAACGGACAAGTATTGTTCAAGAATTTACATTATCATTCACAATAATAATATACGGTGTTACAATAGTTTACATAGGAAGAATTCGAATGCATGGGATATGAATTCGAATCTCCCAAGTGGATATGACTATATCTAACTAAATCTCTAACTCATGGTCTCTCAATCAATATCGGAGTCTAAAATCAACTCCTAGATGTCCAACCAACTCAAACAAACAATGAGAGCTAGTTAACTCAGTGCAAATAAGTGTGGTAGGTGGGAAAAGGCATCTACTCCACATGCATCCATGCATTATCCATGCCAAACATGTGCTAGCTAACTGTTTGTGAACTAACTGAAAGTAATTGAGGGCTAACTGAAACTAACTAGTACTAACTCCAACTAACTGAAGTAGGTTGGTGTCAGGAATCCCAGTGGCTCCTAAAATGTAGGGATTGGTCTAGGAGGCGCCCAAACTGATGCATGCACATACAGTAAGTAGCAGTTAACCTCTAACAGTGTTCCCCACACTCCAGTGACTGGTACATGTGGCCCCATTATGCCAAGTGGACCCAATTGTACTAGTGGACCCACATATTTAATTAAGGTTCCTAAGTTAGGCAATAATTAATCTAATAGATAGTATGAACAAGTAAGGATTAATAATCCTAACACTCGCCTGAATCCTAACTTAGAAAACTATGAGCCCTGGTAACAAGACCATCGGTCACCCAATATACAATCTAAGAGACATAATACAAATGAGGTAGGAAAACCTCTTGGAAAAACCCCCTCAAATAGGAACTGAGAATCAAGCCTTAATGCCCAAAAGAGACCTGAGAAAGGAAAATCTCTTTTTGGTAATAGACTTGGTAAAAATATCTACAATCTAATCCTCTGTTAGACAATAGTGCAGTGTGATGGTTATGTCATGCACTAGTTCCTGAATGTAGTGCATGTGAACCTCTATGTGTGTTGTCCTCTGCTTCTGAACAATATCACTGGAGATCTTGATTGTACTCTAGTTTTCACAATAAATATCTACTATAGGTGAAGTCTAAATCCCGAACTCTGTCAATATTCCATGCATCCAAACTGCCTGAATAGCTGCATTCACTGCTCCCCAATACTCTGATTCTGCTGAAGAAAGTGCAAGAGCTGCTTGCTTCTTGCTGGACCAACAAATTGGCCCAAATCCAATCATGAATACAAAACCCGATGTGGATTTCCTATTATTTCCATCTCTTTCCCAGTCTGAGTCTATAAATCCTGTGAGATCCATCTATGCTCCAGCAGCATAGTGGATCTCATAATCAATAGCACCCTGCACATAATGCAAGATCCTCTTTGTTTCCTTCCAGTGTAGCTCATGTGGCTCCTGCATATATCTGGCAGTAGCACTCACATCATAGGATATGTCTCATCTCGAATGAGTGAGATACAGAAGGATTCCAATGAGCTGTCTGTGGAGAGTGTTGTCCACCAAAGGTGTGGAACCACCTTCTTCAATCCTGATGCCTGATAGAAAAGGGTAGGGGGCTGCCTTGCAATCCTCCATGTGGAATCTCTTAAGCATGTCTAATGAATACCTGGAATGTGAGATCATGATTCTTGAAGTATTTTGAATTACTTCGAGACTAATGAATTGTCTTAACAGTACTAAGTCAATCCTAGCGAATGCTTTATTAAGAGCACACTTAATGTTGCTCAATCCAGCAGCAGAGCTGCTAGTAATGAGAAAGTCATCCACATACAATACAACTAGGAGAAAGAACCCCTCCTTCTTCTTCATGTAGACATTGCAATCAGATTTGTACCTTTCAAAATTCTGAGAGATGACTAAGGCATCCATTTTGGAGTACCATGCCCTTGGGGCTTGTTTAAGTCCATACAATGATTTCCTTAGTCTGCAAACTAAGGAAGGATAATCAATAAACACCTCAGGTTATTTCATATATATCTTCTCCTTCAAATCACCATGGAGGAAGGCACTCTTCACATCCATGTGATGTACATCCCATCTCTTGGAAGCATCAATGTCCAATACCAGCCTTATGGAGTCCATTCTAGTTACTGGAGTGAATGTCTCATTGTAGTCCAAGCCTTGGACCTGAGAATACCCTTTTTCTGCCAACTAAGCCTTGTACCTATTTTTGGTCCCATCAGTAGCTATTTTGGTTTTGTAGATCAATTTGCATTCTACCATATTCCTTCTTGGAGGTAAGGAGACAAGTTCCCAGGTCTAGTTGTCATGTAGTGAATCAAAATCCTCATCCATGGCTACCTGTCATCTAGGATCATGGAAAGCCTCCTTGAAGGATTGAGGATTTGACCCAAGCATCATAAAACGCCTCTCAGCAAGAATAGGCTCTGTGTGAGACAATGCAACACTCTCCTTCTGATACTGGGACCTCATTCTTCTTTTATCATATGGATCCCTAGTACCATCTCCAGCTGCTTAGCCCATTTAGGTTGTTGGAATGAGGTAGATGCTAGATATGGATCTAGATCCCTTTGAGGTGTAAGCTCAATGTCTGGATCATGCTAGGATGACTCCTCTTCTGAATCTGAATCTGAAATATCAGGATTTGAAACTAAAACTACAGTAGGAAGTGAAGGAATGTTTATACCTTTATTAGCTTTGAATGAAAGCTTGGGTGATGCTGGAACTGTGTATGGAATGAAGTGACAGAAAATATATTACTTGGAGGAATGATCAACATTTCCTTTTGCTACAAGATCCCCAATTGAGATTTTTTTGATCTCCATTGAGTCAGGTCCAAACGCCACTTGCATTGGTGAGCCAGTGTGAGTCATCTGGTAAATAGACAACAGATTAGTTGCAAGGGAGGGAACATAGAGGACATCTCTTAACACACCATGCTTCGCTTTGATGGTGCCTCTTCCTGTTGGTGGACATTGGGAATCATCTCCCATGTTAATAGTGGGCCCTTCATTGATATTGAAAGAGGAGAAGAGATCCTTAGAGGCCACCATGTGATTAGAGGCTCCAGAATCAATCAAATTGGCTATAGACCAAGGTAGTTCTGCTTTCAAAGCATGACATCTTTCATGTCCATTGTCTGACCTCTTTTCTCTTTGTGGGGAAGCAATGTTATGCTGCTTGAGAATAGCAGTCATCTCATCAGGTTGCTTCCTCATACAATGTTCGTCAAGATGGTACCCTTTTTCACAGTAGGGACATAGTTTCTTCTCAAATTTCTTCTTCTTAGAGATGAAGGCCCCTTGGGAAGTTTGTTTATTTTGTTTAGGCTTCGAGTCAGCTTCCTGTGGCTCCTTCTTCTTTGATTTCCCCTTTCCTTGCACTTTGGAAGAGTCGAAAACTAGGAGAGCTTGATCTTTGGATGTCTTGATGACTCCCATTCTCACCAATTTGTCTTGCTCCTTGATTAAGGACTCGGAAAAAGAATCTAAGGAAGGAACCTTCCAATTAGGAAAGCTTTCCCGCTTGGAATGAAATATTTAAAAAAATACATAATACTCAGGGCCTAGTTTGTTGAGTATGTAAACGACATTCTTCTCATCCTTCCACTTTATTCCATGCTGTCTGCACTGGAGTACTAGAGACTTGAATTTAGTAAAGAATTGCTCAATAGTCTCAAAATTGTTGGGATGTAAATATACCAACTCATTATGATCCAGAATGTGTCCCTAAAGCTCATCTTGTTTGTTAAACAAGCTATCAAGCTTCTCCCAGGATTCTCTGGGAGTCCTCAAGCCTTCTAGGTGGAAGAGGAGATCTCTGGAAATATAAGTACATAAGTACTCGAATGCTTCATCACAACGGTTTAGAAACTTGTTCCACTCCACCAGCTGATGAGGCTTAGGCTCCCATCCATTTATGATCCCATGGTAGCTATGCTTGCGCAAGGCTAGCTGCATATCAATCCTACAATCAAGATAATTGGAAGTTGTGAGGATACGTGGTTCAAGAGTTTGAGAACTCATAATTGCTCCGGCTGGAAGACTACAAATACATCACACAAGCTATGTAGCACCTGTCAATTTCACTGCAATAACACACTAAAACATATGAACTGTTAGAATCATGCTTTGCCTCCCGGCATGAACATGTTTTTAGGGTTCATTGAGCCCTCTCTGCTACTCTGAATAAATCCAGAGCTAGAAAATAGTCATAGGGGATTTCTGTGGAAACCCAACTACTTCTAATGTTCGATTGGGAGAAACAAGCTGAAACCTGCCTGAGAAGGCTTTGATACCATATTAGAATTTGAATTCCATTTAGATCTTCAAGAAGATAGTTATAATAATGTTTGCATCAAATAGATGGAGAATATACAAACTGAACAAAACAAACCACACAAGAAACAGACAAGTATTGCTCAAGAATTTACAGTATCATTCACAATAATAATATCTAGTGTTACAATAGTTTACATAGGAAGAATTCGAATGCACGGGATATGGATTTGAATCTCCCAAGTGGATATGAATGTATCTAACAGAATCTCTAACTCATGGTCTCTCAATGAATATCGGAGTCCAAAATGAACTCCCAGATGTCAAACCAACTCAAACAAATAGTGATAGCTAGTTAACTCAGTGCAACTGAGTGTGGTAGGTGGGAAAAGGCACCTACTCCACATGCTTCCATGCATTATCCATGCAAGACATGCACTAGCTAACTATTTGTGAACTAACTGAAAGTAACTGAGGGATAATTGAGACTAACTAGTACTAACTCCATCTAACTAAATTAGGTTGGTGTCGGGACTCCAAGTGGCTCCTAAAATGTAGGGATTGGTTTAGGAGGCACCCAAACTGATGCATGCACATGAAGTAAGTGGCAGTTAACCTCTAGAAGTGTCCTCCACACTCTAGTGACTGGTACATGTGGCCCCATTAGGCCAAGTGGACCCAATTGTACTAGTGGACCCAAATATTTAATTAAGGTTCCTAAGTTAGGCAATAATTAATCTAATAGACAGTATGAACACGGGAGGATTAATAATCCTAACAAGGGTAACATACTTGGGGAAGGTGGAGAGGAAATATTTATGGAAAGAATCAAGGAAAATTGACTTGGAGTGGAGGAGTAACTCCCCATGAAGAGGAAGAGGCATAATAAACAAATTGTGACACTTGTAACGTGACTCCATGGCATCTATGACAACAATAATGAAGGAATATATGAAAAATATGAAAAATTCATACCTGGTGGCACACCTATGACAAATATTACATATCAACACTAAGAATAGCCATCAAGAGGGTGCATAGAGGGAGTTATGGTCAGCCAAGATTCCCAATTCGAATTGGGGAAAGAGGGGTGCAAGAATGAGGAGGACAAGTGTTTCATGAAGAAGAATCAACCACTAACTCAATTTGGGTGAGTATATTGGAGGGAAAATTGAGCTCATGGAGGGAAGGAGTCCACATGAAGTTGATAAAAATGGAGAATCATGAATAAGAGAATCTTTTGTTTTGCACTCTTGGATAGCTTTGTGTGTCCATGCAAGGTGCGTGTTTACCCACCCTACTATTGAACCAATTTTGAAGGTGAAAGATACCTGTCCAAGTTGGTTGAAGGAGAGGCCATTCAGACCTCTTATTAGAGCTTAATGAATTTGTTTGTTGCAGGTCCAAGTCTCCCTAAATTTCAAGGTCATCTCGTAGCTATTATTATTCTATCTCTTCTTTCATTCCCCTCTCTATGCTTATGTTCTAGTGTTGATGGCGCACTATTGGATGTATAAAACTTGATGAGGGAGTCATTGTAGCCCCAGTGATGTAATATATGATACATGGAACTGTGTTGAGTTGAAAATCTGATCCATAGCTCGAAATCCCATGTGAACCATGTATAAAATCCAAACAATCATCTCATTCAAATTAGTTTTCCTCTATATTTCCTTGTGAACTTTTGGAGCACTTACACATCAAATTTACATCAAAACTTATATGTGCTTTTGAATATTCTTGAGAAGTATTTGATATAATATATATTAACAAGTTATTTTATGCAGGACCCTTGGTAATTTGATCAAAGTTCATGTAAAATTCTCCATGTTTACTGTTTATACTTCCCAAGCAATGTCTATGTGTTACAAATTTATGATTTAAGTGTGCAATATCAGGTTATATAGCATGATAAATTATTCATTTTGGTTACCATTTAAGTCATTTATCCAATAAAATCATCTATTTATATATTATAAGGTTCGTACATTAGTTGGGAAGTCAAAAGAGTCAGTGTCCATTGGGGGCATTCAACATTGAAATTGCTAGTATTTTTCCCTTTCATTCGTCCTTGGTTAATGAAGGTCATAAATGTTTTTAGCAAGTGCATGAGTGTCCAATAGATGCATTATTATTCCCTAAGACCTATAAATCCATTCTATATAAATTTCAAAAGAATTTGGGGGCATTTGGAAATAGCTTGGTTTTCACTAGTCCAAAGTTCACAATTAACCATAATTTTCACAAAATTTCATGGTAGGAACATTACGGTGGTATCAAAGCATGTTCTTTGCACATAATAATGGTAACCATTGATGAGACCAAGGAGAGTACCCCCTACCCTAGTGTTAAAGAAATAAACTACCCTTAGTGAAGAAGAATAAGAAGAAGGAGAAGAAAAAGACTCTGTTGAAGCAATGGACATGGGTGACAAAGGAGCCTCCAACTGGATGAGAAAGATGAACTCAAGTAGATCATGAAACAAATTTTTGATGACATGAAAATGAATCTAATGCAAGGATTCAACTTTTTTCTAGTCAAATTGGTAGCAGGAAGCTGTGGTAATATAATAAACCTACTCAATACTTAGGATAAAATAATTAATCATTATTTGATTAATTATCTACCCACTAGCTTATTAGTTGGAATCCGCTTGCACCTTGAAGTCAACACATGTCATCTTTACCTCATGAATGCTTTATTTCTAGTTCTGGGTTGATCTTGATCACTTTATTGACTCCCATAATTAGTAACTGTGCTTTCCTGCAGATTCTGCTTTATTCTGCTTTATCCAACTTTTTTGTGGATAAGGTAAAGCTAGTTAACAAGGAAACTAGCAGCTTTTGTTGCCAACCCATCTTCCATTATTTTCTCTCCATATTCCAGGATTAGCAAGTATTTCCTTCACTCTTGAAAACTCACTCATGCTTTTTCTAATTCATGAGACCCTTGATAGATAAGGAAATTTCTTTAGCCGCCTATGGGGATTTATCATATTTGGTAAGTCTGATTTATGAGCTAGCAATGAGTTGTATTCCATAAAATCAAATATAATTCACAAGGTTGTATTACCATTGTAATAATATCAATTATCATTCATTGATCATTCATTATTGTGTGTACATTATTCCTCTTCTTCTCTCCTTATGCTAATTCTTTGCAATTCCTAGTGAGGTTAATTGTGTGATTAGATTCTTATCTTGTTTATAGAATTCTTGCTACTATCAAGGATTCAAAATTCTAACATGGTGTCATAGCTTTGGGAGCTCATCAATTAATTATCCATTTCATATTTGCAGGTTTATTTGTAGGTGCAACAATTTCAATATGGATTCGAAAGTTCCTCTACTATCTCCTTTCAACTATGTTGATTGGAAGCCCAAGATGAGCACATACTTGAAGAGGAAATGTATTTTTGATGTCACCATTGGTGTTTTGAGTGAACCTGGGTGTTATGAAGAGAGGATTTATTAGCTAAATAATTGTGATAGAGATTATGGAATTATGTGTTTGGGAATGTCTCCAAATATACACCATCTCATAGATTCTGTTGAATATCCATTTGAGCTTTGGAACAATTTGGACAAAGCTTTTGGAATTTAGGAAATAGAAGATGAAGCATGGAGAGAACCCAACATCTCCTCAAGTTCTCTCTCTCAATATTTCTTGGCCTCTACATTCTCTGATGAAGTTATTCTTGAAGAATAAGTCTCTCATACAGTTCTTGTTGATGCTACCCTCTTTGATTTGAATGCTTCCTCCTTCAATGAAGAAGCAAATATTGAAGAGAAATATTTTCCTATGTCCCTTGAAGATATTGATGTTGAAAAAGATGTGACAAATGGAGCTGTTATTTTTATTGATGATGATTTACTCACACATTAATTGTTCTCTATGTCTTCTATCTTAGATTCTAAGATAAATGTGCCAGATCATTCACATCAGATCTCTCATTGATGGTGTGCAACCTAGTGAGTTTCATGATATTTGTTTAGACATATCAAGTCCTATTAGTTTCTTTCCACTTACCATACTTGATCTGATGTGCTTTTGCATATCCTCATGTGTTCTTGGCATCAATCCTCAGATCCTCTTTTAATATTTTGAACATCTCCTTCCTTCCTCCTTTCATACGTCTACTATAGAGGATTATCAGTGTATTCCAATGAGTCTATTGATATGCTTGTATGTGATATTTTGGATTATTTAGAAGCTATATCAACCCATGTATCCCATGCATTCGCACTCTTTGATCTTATGGATTCTCTATGTTCCTACATGATCACTTGCACATGTCCTCTCTATGTAAATGAAGAGGGAGACATTATACATTCGCTTGGACAGTTATTTCTCCTTATATGGAGCTGATTTCATCTCTATTGGTTCAAAGTTCAAGTCATCATATAATCTTGGAGCTGATTACAACTCTCAAGAGATTCCACATCATTGGATCTCAATTGTTCTATCTGGACCCAATTTCCATCGTGCAATTGTTTTTTATCCATGTGAGCAGATTTCTCTTCTTCCCAAGAAGAATATTCCTGCATACATCAACATTTATTTTGGAGCAGCATCAACAACAGTTCAACATTTTTGGTTTTCTTCTCATGTCCCTTCTTGAGGGAGGATTTTCCCTGTGTGGTTTTGCCTCTTTCCTTAGCTTTTTGGACATAGTAATTGTTAAAGGGTGACCATATCCTTGTTGTTGGGCCCTATATGCATCCTTATGCATATATATTTCTAATATATCATCATAAAGTCATACTTAAATGCGGGTGTGGGAATATAAGAAACTCACTCAATACTTAGGATAAAATAATTAATCGTTATTTGATTAATTATCTACCCACTAGCTTAATTAGTTGGCACCCACTTGCACCTTAAAGTCAACACATTCCATCTATAACCCAGGAATTCTTTATTTCTGATTCTGGGTTGATCTTGATCACTTTATTGATTCCCAAAATTAGTAACTGTGCTTTCTTGCAGATTCTACTTTATTATGCTTTATCTAACTTTTATGTGGATAAGGTAAAGCTAGTTAACTAGGAAACTAGAAACTTTTGTTTCCAACCCATACTCCATTATTTTCTCTCCATATTCCAGTATTAGCAAGTCTTTCCTTCACTCTTGACAACTCACTCATGCTTTTTCTAATTCATGAATTCCTTGATAGATTTGGAAAGTGCTTTAGCCACCTATGGGGGTTTATCATGTTTGGTAAGTCTGATCTATGAGCTAGCAATGAGTTGTATTCCATAAAATAAAATATCCTTTATAAGGATGTATTACCATTGTAATAATATCAATTAGGAGTCATTGATCATTCATTGTTGTGTGTTCATTATTCCTCTTCTTCTCTCCTTATGTTAATTATATGCAATTCCAAGTAAGGTTAATCATGTGCTTGGATTCTTATATTGTTTATAGAATTCTTGCTACCATCAACAATTAATAATTATAACAAAATCAGTAGTATCTCTCACTTTTAGGAGAAGAATGTATGTGGGTAAACATTCTTCTCAAGGATCGGGCCTCACAATCGACCCAATTAATTCAAGAGTCTAGAAAGACACATTATGGTCAAGTTTGTTGAGCCTAAAAAGGATCTTGACACTTAGTATGAGATGAAGGAATCCCTTGAAGAATGGCAGTAGCTAAGTGAAGAGTGTAGGGAGACCTTACATTTTGAACAATTCTTCAATGTCTCAAGTAAGCTCAAATCCAGAGGAGGTAGACGAATACCTTTCAAATCAAGAATTAAAGTCTACCATAGAAAATATATCCATTCCCACTTTTGATGGCTCACCACAATGTTCTACTAGTACTTAGATACAAAAATTAGATGTGTATTTCCAGTTGAATCCTATGGTTGAAGAGGATGCATTGAACATGGCTATTATACATCTTGAAGGGGAAGTTAATGATTGGTGGTTCCACGGACTTAAAGCCCTAGGCCATGACCAAATAACATCCTATGGATATTTTGATAACCAGATGGTGGAGAGGTTTGATGGACAGGACCCAAAAATTCCTTTCAAGGAACTGACACAATTGAAGCAAACAGGAACTCCTGAGGCCTACATGTCGGAGTTTAAAAAATTGGCATTTATGGTCATTGAAATATCTATGGTTCATTTAGTATTTGTCTTTATTGAAGGTTTGGATGAACCTTTGAAAGTATTGGTTAAATCTCATAATCCATATACATTGAAAGATGCCACGAACTTGACAAGAGATCTGCAAAATGTGTTATCCAAGATAAGGTATCCTCCCAAGCTCACTTTTCCTTCCAAGCTCAAATACGTTAAGAAACCATGGAAAAACAACTCATTTGGGAAGGATAAGAAAGATGGGCCAAGTAAGGAAGATATCAAGAGGAAGAAGTTATGCTTCACATGCCATCAACCATGGGTACTTGGGCATAAATGTGTTAAGGATAAAGAACATTAATTTGAAGTTTTTTTTGAAGATGACGAGGAAGGGGAGGAAGAAGCACAACAATCATCCCATGAAGAAGGATATGAAACAACATAATAAAATTATCCAACACATGAACCAAGGAATATTGTTGTACTGGCTTGGGTACCCCGGTTTCATACCCTTTGATTCAAAGGAATTGTCCAAGCACTACAACAAAACCTTGTGATTAGCGTCTCTTTTAGCTTCCTTTTTAGCATCCACTATCACTTTTAGTGTATTTTCATCATTTTTTGGACAAAGAGGATGCTTTTCCATGGGATGGCACTTTTAATGGTGTTATTAGTGTCCCTTTTTAAAAGTTGGTGTTATTTTGGACACTAATCAGCATCCCAATTAGCGTCCATATTAGTGTCCCAATTAATGTCCAAAATAGCATCCCATATCACTCCCTGAATAACCTCCCAAAAAATGTCCAAAATAGCACCAAGCATAGCACCATATATTGAGTTTGGATTAGCGCCAGGAATTGCGCCATGAATTTTGCCAGGAAAAACATCTAACATAGCGCCATGTATAGAGACATGAGTTGCGCCTAGAAAACATCCAACATTGTGCCAGGTATATATCTAGGTATAACACTTGGAATAACGCAAGAAAAATTATCGTCCCAATTAACGTACAAAATAGAATCACATATAACGCCCAGAATAGTCTCCAAAAAACGTCCCAAATAGAACCAAGCATAGCACCATATATTGATCCACGGTTAGTGCCATGAATTTTTCCAGGAAAAATATCTGACATAACACCAAGTATAGAGCCAGGAATTACCCCCAGAAAACATCCAACATAGCGGCAGGTATAGATCCAGGTATAGCGCCTATAATAATGATAAACATTTCAAAATGATCCACACTAGGACTTGCACTAGGTTTAGAGATAGGAATTGTGTTTGGAAAACATCTGACATAACATCAAATATAGTTCCAACATTAGAACCAAAACTTGTGCTAGGAAAATAGCCAGAAATTTCAAAAGGAATTGTGCTAGGAATTTCACCAGGCATAGTGCTAGGTATAGAGATAGACATAGTATGAGGAATTGTGATAGGAATTTCAAAAGGTATTGCGCTAGGAATTTCCTTAGGAAAAGGACAAGTATATCACCAGGTATAGAGATGGGAATAGAGTCAATAATTGTGCCTGGAAAAAATTCAACATTGCGCCAAGTATAGGGCCAGGTATAGTTCCTAGAATAACACCATAAATTTTGAAAGGAATTGTTCCAAGTTTAAAGCCAAGAATTGCGCTCAAAAAAATGTCTGACATAGCATTAGATATAGCACTAGGATTAACGCCAAAATTTTTGCTAGCAAAATAGCCAGGAATTACAGAAGGAATTGTGTTAGGAATTGTTCCAGGTATCGAGCCAGACATATCACTAGGAATTGCGATAGGAATTTCAAAAGATATTGTGACAAGAATTTCCATCGAAAAAGGGCCAAGCATAGCACCAAGTATAGAGCTAGACATAGCACCAATATTTGCACTAGGAATTTCAAAAGGAATTGTGCTAGAAAAAGTGTCAGGAAAACTCCAATGTTGCGTCAGCGATAGCGCTAGGCATGTTGACATAAGTAGCACCGAATTGTCCATTTTTTAAACTAAGAGACCCTAATTAATCGTAAATAACCCTAATGGAATCCCACGGTCCCTAACGACATTAGAGTGCGCTTAATGACATGCTATTGATGATGATGATACATATTGACAATGATACATATCGCAATGATGATTTCTACAATATTTAGTAGGATGTTGATGAAAACAATTATATCAATGTCAATAGTGATGATGCGGGTGATTATAACACTATTTGATATTGATTGGTCCTAATGGAAACATAATTCACCCTAATGCATTGAATTGACCATAATATCACATAGATGACCCTAATGGAATCTGATTGTCCCTAACAACATTTGAGTAACCCTAATGCAACTAGACTCACCATAAAGCATGAGGATGATCATGATGATGATGGATGATGGAAAGGATATTGATGATGATTATTATGATGATAACAATGAGGTTGAGATGAATTCTTGCGATTATGACGATATATGATGATGCCAATGATGTTCATGTTGAAGTTGATTTACTCATGTATGTTGCTAGTGATCACGGTTATGATGGTGACAATATCAATGTCAATGATCATGATTCATGTGCTAGTACTTCCATATCTTGATTTATCATAGTGGCACTTAAATTATCGTAATCATGGCACTTTTGGATCTTGATTAATTCTAATTAGGAGTAAATTACCTTAATGTCACCTAAATTTATCTAATGGAATTCGAGTGTCCCCAACAACATTTGATAGACCCTAATGGCATCTGATTGGACCTAACAACATGACGATGATGCATCATAATTGTTATCACTCAAGGAAACTCCTCTAGGTTGTATCTTGAGGATGCCAGGTAACTTACAATGTTTTTAGGGTTTTTTGATATGGATCAATTCAGTTGACCTATATAACCTTTCCACTCTCAAGGCCTGCATAAAACTCACTCATTTACAAGGCTTTAGTTATAATTGCTCAGAAGTTGACAATAAGATGCAGGGATGAAGAACTCATCAGGCTGGCAGACTTACATACAAAACACATGCATATAAATGGCTAAATCATGATAAGGATAGCACTTTTAAATCAAATTGCACTAACAAACCAATAGGATGACAACTACCAGCTATTAATCAATCTGAAAATGACCTAAATACACATTCAAGCATAAGTACAGTAATGAAAGAGATGATGGCTGAACAAATCATAATAAAAAGAGCTTATATTCATGAAGAGTAAAAATGAGAAGCTGAAAGCCTTATAGGCTTATAAATCCCTAAATTTGAACCTTTATTATAAAATTGATCTTAGGATTTATAGCCTTTTATAAAAAGTACAAATCCTAAAAACCTGGATCTGTTTTTACAAAAATACTCAAAAGTGACAGTTTTTTCAAATTACGGTTTGAAACCCTACCTAACTACTTGTCTAACTACGATGAAGATTTAGTTCACTGACTGAATATTAAATAATTGACGCAATGCTGGTGATCACTGTTGTTGGTCCTCTACCAGTCAGACACCTGATTTCTCTTTGATAGCTAGGGTTGGTATCCTTTGGCGTGGTTATGTCATAGTGGATCTCACACAGACCTTTTCTAATGCGTCCCTCAGCACCCTTTGTCTTCAGATCATGTCCATGAACCATCTCCAGTTTCCCAAAACTGGTTCTATCTACCAAAAACTTGTTTTTAAACCTCTGTATGTTTTCGGTGGTTAAGTGGCTAGTCTATCATAACACTTAACTGTTGAAAGTGGCACTTTCGGTGGCTAATGGACTGTTCCATTGTCCGCCTAAGCCATCAAAAGCCCTGTTTCACTAAAATTATGACGTTTTTATCAAAATTGTCTTCTCTCTCCTATTGGCTTAGCTTTTCTCTTCTATAGGCTTCACGCTAGGGGTGTTAATAGCGCCTTGGCTGGTTTTAGGAGGCTAGAGACTGATGGTTGCTTCAGCTAGGGTTGATAAGGAAAGGTGGCATCTAGGGTTTGCTTTGGCTTCTTTTAGCTACAGCCTTTGGAGCCTAACCATCCTGAGTATTCTTGTATTGTCCTTTAGGTACCTTGTGTTCATCCTTTTCAAGAAAATGTATCTTTCTCTCTACTCCAAGTAGGATTTGTGGAGTAGCTTGTTTCTCTTAGTCAATGTCTCATTGTTTCTCTTCAATTCTCTTTCCAAGACCTCCATTTCATAAACCTACCTTAGTAGCTAATTGATCTTTATGCTTCTATGTTTGCTGGAGGAAGGCCTTTCTGTTGGTTCCTCTTGCTCCTGTGGTGTGGGGGATGGCAATGCTTTAGTGAATGGAACAATTTGCAAAGATAGGGTTGCATCCTCTCCTTGTTCTTCCTCAAAATATGAATAGGGTAGGTTTAAGACATTCTCATGGTGTGCTTATGCCTCTTGACCTTTCTCACTAAAATCCAAATTCCTTTTTTCCTTCTTGGTCTTGGAGGAGGAGGGAGGTTGTTTTGTTGCTGCAGCTAGGGAAATGGCCCTCCTCCTTCTTCTCCCACTACTTGGAGTGTTGGATTTCTTGGCAGGAGACTTCCCTTTTCCCTCTAGCTAAAGGCATGTCTCAAAGCCATTCTAGAACAGAAAATAAGGCCAAGCAATGCTTCTTCTCTTCAACAACTCCTGGACCAATAGCTAGATAAGACCATGGTGGCACAGCCTGCCAGCAATCTTGGATGGCTGGGATTTCACTTGATGTGCCATCTTCCCTAGAATCCTATGTAAATAAAAGGGAAAATTAAGAGGATTTTTACCTGTGAAGTGGTTCATGAGTTTGAAATGATAGATCATTTCTCTATTATATCTCCCTTCACAGGTTACATAGACCACAATGGCCTTTAGCAGCTATTTCCAATTCTCTTCCAGCCATGATGATGGCGCACTCTTCTTCCATGTCATACCCCTATGCTCAGGCTTGAGATATGATCTAAATTCCACATCTTTGGCTATGGTGGTCTTGAACCACTTCTCTCCTATGCAAGGGAGTTAAGTCACCTCTGATATTATTACTTCATCTATGAGAAATTCCTCCCTTCCTATGACTGCTTTTGAACCATCAAAAGACAGGGCAAAATCTTTAGCCACCTGCTGATGGAAAACCTGTATTTTTTCACAGAATTTGTAGCAGCCTACCTTCTGGAACAGTCTGCAAACCTCTAGATGGGCCTCTAAATAACCGAAATCACCTAACTCTTTCCTGAGAGCCAATCCACTCGTCTTCATCCTGATGGGTGTATCTCCTTGGTACCTACAAAACAGCCTTTAGACTTTGTATACAGTGTGCTTCAGCAAGCTAGTCCTTCAGATCTCATTTTTCTGGTGGGAACAATGCTAATTTTGACAATGAAATACGATGGAGACCCAAGGCACTGATTATGAGGGTTTTCTATCTTTTATGGAAGCTGAGGTCACCAAAATGATGACAGCAGCTCAATCCTTGAGATCTCTTTTCCCACACAACTGTAACCTACTTCAGCCAGAGCATTCAATAGCTATTTGATGACCTTTGGGATAGGTGGAGGAAAACTGGAGGTTGGCAATGAAATCAATTTGTGGTATTTGCATAATGACCCTTTTCACTCATTTCCCACACAGTCATATGGCTCCAGATCTTTTCGGTGGGTAATCATGCTCTAAAATGATCTTTTGTCTTGCTAGCGGGGTTGGATGTGATAGTTCCCAACCATTTCCTTATTTTTTCCTTTCGGTGGTTAAAGATCCTCCATAATTTTGTCAGCTAGCCACCACAAAGCTAGCTTTTGGTGATTAACTAAACGTTATCTTTCTGGCTTAATCCATCGGAACCTTTACCCCATCGCTGTGGTGAATTTTTGCTTTCAACAGATAACAACTTTGTCAAAAACCTTTTTTAACTACCAAAAACTTGTTCTTTCGGTGGTCAACACAAATGCCATAGCTTTCGCCTAAACCGCTGAATTTTTTTTTCCCCCGATATTTATTTTCCATCTTTCAGTGGTTAGCATATGTGTTGCACCCTTTTCTAATATGCCAAAAATGAGCCTTTTCGGTGGCTAATGAGATGTTCTGAGCCTTGCCTAAGACACTGAATGTACCTTTCCCAATGCTGCTTGCCACTCGCTTTCGGTGGTTTAAACCATTTTTATCTCTTTCTCTCTCTAGTCTACTGAAAGTGCCCCTTTTCGGTGGCTAATGAGTTTTATGTAGTCTTGCCTAAGCCACTGAAAGTGTTACTTTGACCCTGCTTGCTCAGACCGCTTTCGATGGTTTTCCTTCATCCCACATTCAACTATTTAGCCACTGAAACATAGCTTTTTGGTGGCTAATGAACTACGATAGTCCTCGCCTAAGCCACCGAAAGCTACAACTTGTAAAATTTTCATCCAAATAAAAAACAGAGGCTTTCAAACTGTCAATGATATTCATATCCTTCATTGCATGAGTTAAATTCTTCATACTATCAAAATAAATTATTTTGGGAGATAACATCTAGCTCCTACTTGGGGATGGGAGCCTCCTAGTGAGGTCCTAAGAATCCTTAGACCAAAATGCCTTTCCCTAAAAGCAACTAAGTAACTTAACACTATCATTTACTGTTCCGTTGGGCATGGAGTTTATTCTAAAAGAAAAACAACCTAATATCTACTAATTTACAATAATAAGGCCACGGAGCTTCAAATTAAATAGAGTTTCAAGAAACACCCATTCACTGGGCCATCAAATACCTCTTTCCCTTCCATATTCTACAATTTTAAGGTTTTATTCTTGTGTACCTGGGCTATCACAAAAGGGATAATCCACAAAGAGTGGACTTTTCTATGTTTTCCCTTATCTTGTCTAACATCATCCCACTTGAGGACCCAATATCCAACCTAGAAGTTGTCTACTTTTGCTCTTTTGTCAAACATGCCCTTTATCCTCTGCTGATGGGCTTCTGATTTTTCTACAACTTGCTCCCTGATTTGCTGTAACTCCACCAAGTCCATCATCCTTCTCACCATATCATTTGGTTCATCTTCCTCTTGTTGAAAGAAATTTTCCACTGGAAGGATGAACTGGATAGGAAAAATGGCCTCAGTGCCATAAACTAGCTTGAATGGAGAAGTCCCTGTGGATCTTTTTTTTGTTACCCTATCAGCCCATAAAGCAAACTTACGCTTTGAATCCCAGCTTTTCTAATTTGTCTACAGTAGTTTCCTGATGATTCTGACTAATCTTTTGTTGGATGACTTAGAGAGGCCATTGCCTTGAGGATAATAGGATGTGGAGTGTACCAGTTGAATACCCATTGATTCACACATTTTTACTAATGCCCCAGCCTTGAAATCTGGTGCATTATCATTTGCTAACCTTACTAGGTAGCCAAACCTACTAAAGATATTCTCATATAAAAATCTCATGATGACTTGATGAGTGTCATTCGTGGTGGGTACTACTTGTATTCATTTGGTAAAGTAGTCAGTGGCTACTAAGATCCATTTATGCTTTCCACTGGAAGATGGATTTATTTCACCTATGAAATCTAGACCCCATTGTTGGAAAGGCCCATTCACCATAATAGGCCTAAGGGGAAAGGATTTGAGTTGCTGCTTCCCTATAAATCTTTGGCATTGGTCACAAGCCCTTACAAAAGTGCATACATCAGCAAAGAGGACTAGCCAATAGTATCCTGCTCTTAATATCTTGTGGGCTGTGGTTTTCCAATAGTGGTGGACTCAACATGTGCTGGAATGAAAGTGATGCATGACCTGCTATGCTTCCTCTTTATCTAGACACCTTAGCAAAATTCCAAATTGATCTCTCCAGTACAGCAGTTTGTCAATTATGCAAAACTTAACAGATTTCAACTTAAGAGCTCATGCTTGGTTAGGAGTGATATCAGGAGAAACTTATAATTTTTGCAAAAATTGAATGATACCTGAGTACCACTCACATGAAGATACGTTCTCAGCTACTGATGTAATGTCATTCTGATCTTGATTTACTTCTGCTTCTACTGCTACCACAGTCTGCACCTTTTCTAATTTGACACATGTGAAATTTATCCCCATCAATTCATAGTTTTCTTTAATGGCCATGAGTTTGGCCAGACCTAGTCCCTTTACCAGCTTAGTGGGTTTCACCTCTATATCAAACTCAATGAGTTTGGCAATCCACGTATCTCTCTTCCCATCAATGTCAAGCTAAGTCAAAACATCCTTCATAGCAGTTGAAGGGACATATGCAAGGACCTTTGGATGGATAATGTATATTCTGAAAGTCTTCAAAGAATTTATGAGAGCATAAGCCTACTTCTCAATTGGGTCATACTTCAGCTCAACATCTCTCAGGGTTTTGCTAAAGAAGGAATTGGATTATCAAGACCCTCATCATTCTTTTGTAATAGTACAGCTGCCACTGTGTCATAAGATGCAAAAGAGAAAATGTAAAAACCCTTGGTGTAGTCAGGACTAATCAGGGTTGGGGCCTCCAAGATAGCCTTCTTAATGTCTTCAAAAGAGTTTCTTGCCTGCATAGTCCACTTTACTTCTGCATCTTTTTTCAGCATGAATGTTATATGCTTTACCATCTCAAAGAAATTAGGAATGAACCTCTTGAAAAAGTTTATCTTGCATAAAAAGGACTGAATGTCTCTTTTTGACCTTGGTATTGACATCTTTTGGATTACTTCCACCCTTACCAGATCGATCTTTACACCTTCAGCTGATACTATGTGCCCTAGGAGCTTTCCTTCATTGAGTGCAAAATGGGACTTCTTGGGGTTCAGTGATATTCTATACCTTCTGCACTTCAGAAATACCTTAAATGCTGCAAGTGGTCATGATGGCTGTGAGAGTAAACTGTTAGGTCATCCAAATATATTAGCACAAAATTATCTTTTAGCCCTACAAAAGCTAGGTCCATGGCTCTCTAAAAAGAAGCCCCGGCATTCATTAGCCCAAATGGTATTTTAGCATACATGAAGGTGCCCCAAGGGGTGGTAAAGGCAGTCTTCTCTTGGTCATCAGGGTGCACAGCAACTTGGTTGTATCCAAAGAAGCTATCAAGGAAGGACATAACCCTAGCCCCTGAGACTTTCTGCAGTAGGTGTTCCATCTTGGGCAGTGGATAGTTGTGTTTCTTGGAACACTTGTTCAGGTTCCTAAAATCCACACACAACCTAATTTCTCCATTTTTCTTTCTTACAACTACTAGGTTTGCAATCCACTTGGAATACCTAAGGGGGATTATGATCTTGGCTTTGAGGAGCTTGTGGATTTCCTTTTCAATCACTGGTAATATGAGAGGGATAATGGGTCTCAGCTTCTGCTTAAAAGGAATGGTGTCCTTGTCCAAAGGAATTATGTGCTGGATGATATTGGTGTCATAAGTTTTTAGGTCACTATATTCCCAGGAAAAGACATCAGCAAACTCTTTTATCAAGCTACAAAATTTAGACCTCTGATCAACATTCAATCCAATGGACATATTTATTAGTTTTGGATGGCTTTGGCTCCCTATGTTTTTCTCTTGGATAGAAGGATCTAGCTCCTTTTTGGGAGGCTTGAAAGGGATGTCATTGTGATCAAACAACTCTTCCAGTGGTACTAGACCTCGAGGTATGTAGTTGCTGGGCAATTGGATAATGTTCTGATCAGCCACTTTATCTTTTAACTTGAGTTGTTTGGATTCCTCCATGTTTAGGTTTTCGTGGTCTATGTGTATATCAGAGAATTCATATACTAACTGCATGAATTTACTAAGCTCATCATCATTCTCAAACACCCTCCAAAATTTGACATTATCTGGAAAAGAGGGTCAGTACTTGACCTGAACATCATAGTTGAGCTTAGGGGGTAAAGGAGGAACAAAAAAACTTGCAGAAATAGCCAGGGAACCATCCAGGTGATTCAAATCCCTAGGTATATATGACAGTTCAAAAAACATAAAGGAGTCTCTGAATTTCCATACCTCGTCGTTGTAGGCGTTTAGTCTGATATTTTTTGTCTGAAAAGTGTTGTTGACCTGTTGTATGATGAGGTCTGCATCTCCAAAAATATTCATGCACATGATCCCCATCTCCTTGGTAGCTTTAAATCCTAGCAGCAAAGCTTCATATTCTGTTATGTTGTTAGTGGTTTTGAAATCAATCTTATAAGACAGATGGATGTTTTCCTTAGATGGGGAGATCAATACAACACTTGCACATGCTGAGCTTTGAGTGCTAGCCCCATCAAAATACATGGTCTAGATTTCTATGGTCACTTCTTCAGGCTGCTAAGAAGTGGGCTTAGTGGGATAGACTGATGTCTGTTGAGAATCATCTATTTGCAAAATGCATGACCCAAAATCAGTGTCCACTGCATAGATGGGGTGATTCACTGAGTTGCTCTCCTTGCTTATGATGTAGGCCAGCTGATTTTCCCGATACAGCCTCTTAGTCTCTCCTCCAAACATGGGAATGGTGGCATATGTAATATCCATTTGAAGGGTGCCACCTAGTCTTTTTCTCCATTACCGAGACATCAAGAGACCAAATTTTGGAGGGATATCATCCACTACAATGTCCATCATGATGCTTTTCGAAGGTAGCTGAGTTAGGTTCACAACAAGGTCTTTGATGAGGCCCAAGCACTTGACCTTCCTGGAGTCAAAGGAGAATAAATCATGGTAGGGCTTGGTGATGCTGAGACCAAGCTCATCCATCATAGCCTTTAGCATTAGGTTATGAGAGGCTCCTAAATCCAGTAGACAGTTATGGAGGATTTTATCATGGATATTCAAGGATATGTAGAATGGTGGGAATTAGTCCTTTAGGTCTTCGATCATGGGGCCCAGGGTTACAATAGTCTTTTCATCTTGCAGGTTCACAAAGTCAGTGTCAATGTGCACCTTGGGTTGAAGGGAATTTAGAATGGAGGACTTGAATGCATCATTTTTCATTAGCTTAGTTAAAGGAAAAGGGATTTTCAATTTTTGAATTTCAAACTCAAGGTAGAAAGAATAATGCAGCCTATCTGGAAACCTTACCTCATGAACTGGGGGTTTGAGTTGGATTTGATCAGTAATGGTTGAAGGTACTGGTTTCTGCAATGCTTTGGATGTGGTAGCCACCTTATTTGGTAAAAAAGAAACCTTTCTAGCTGGTGTAGCATGTTAGTTTTTCAAAATTAAGCTAGCATTATTAGGATCTTTAACTAAGAGAATAACAAGCACAGCAATCAAACACAAGAGACAATGAACACAGTGTTTTTCCTCGGGGAAACCATAAATGGAGAAAACCCCACAACTTCCTCAGAGATAGAATCAACACCAAAATAGACAAGCCCAATACAGTAAGTGATCTCTCGACAGTAGTAACCTTCTTCTTATCTAGCCCCAGTGTCTTCTCCTTCCTCAACTATGTGCTACACTTGAGTGTGTATGAGTTGTGTGATAAATAGAGACTCCAGTTCTCTATTTATACTAATCCCAGCATGACTAAAACCCTACTAGGTCCGACCTCTACTAGGAGAGTCTAGGAACCCTAGTGCCCCGAAACTGTGGGGACTTTAACCCTTAGACAATCGAAGGGTTACCCACTATGACTTGACATGACTTGTTTACATTATATATCCTCCTGATCAGAACATCGGGGCATGACAACATGACTCAATTACATAATAGATACATCCTGGAATAAACATCAGGTTACAAGACATAAGATACATATATGAATACTTTATGAAGTTACAAATACATCAACACGCCCTCTTAACTAGGAAGGTATTCTTTTGACACAATTTTCAGCACTAGCCTTCTTCCCTGCATCAACTGGATCATCTCATCATCTTCAAGTCTTCTTAGTCTTCTTCATCTTCTTCATCTTCTTCATCTTCAATTCATCTTCTTCTTCTTTATCATGGGATCTGCATCACCATGACTACTAGCTCATCACTACAAGATCATCACTCGATCTGGATCGTCATCAAGTCTAGATCATCTCATTTGGATCACTTGATCTGGATCATCAAATCTAGATCATCATCACAACTAGATTGTCACTTGATCTGGATCCTCATCAAGTCTGGATCATCTCATCTAGATCACTTGATCTGGATCATCATCTGCTATCTCATAATGGTGCTATCTTGATTCTTCTCGTCATAGGAAGTTCTACAGAGTCAATCCTGTAGGCCTACCCTTCATTTAGGTCTTCATCAGTGCTTATATCTGACACTTAAGTTAGAATGGCTTGCCCAGCTCTTACATTTGACCTCATCTTGTCAGAAAGACTCAGCACTTATATCTGACCATGTGCAAGCACACCACATTGAAAAGGCTCTGCATTTACATCCAACCTCATCTTGTCAAAAAGGCACAACACTTACAATCGACCAGGCTCGAAAGCACTGCATCAGAAAGGCTCAGCACTTACAATCCAACCATGCACGAAGCACCACATCGGAAAGGGCTTAGCACTTACAATTCGACCATGCATGAAGCACCGCATCGAAAAGGGCTCAACACTTACAATCTAACCATGCACGAAGCACTGCATTAGAAAGGGATTTGCACTTACAATCTGACCATGCACGAAGCACCGCATCAAAAAGGGCATGCACTCACATCTGATCATGGAGGAACTAATCCTACCATTGCATCAAAATGGCCCCCAGTCCCAGACTAAGCTACCTGGTAACTAACCAGGCGCCTCCATTCCCAGAAAGGGAGTTGCCCTTACATCTGACCTACTCGTTAGAATGGCCAACACTCACATCTGACATGGGAGGAACCTAATCCTTTAGCCACGAAAGAATGGTTCAGCCCTTACATTTTATCAAGTGGAAACACATCCCTCTATCACATCAGAATGGCTTCTTAGTTCTAGACTGAGTTTTCCTGGTAACTGACCAGGTGCCTCCATTCCCAGAATGGCAGTTTCCCTTACATCTGTCCTACTCAACAGAATGGCCAGCACTCATATTTGACATGGAAGGAACCAATCCTCTCACCATGACATAATGTATCAGCCCTTACATCTGACCATGAAAGGAACCAATCCTCTCACCATGTCAGAATGGCTATGGGTCTCACCACTTTCTCTTGGAGGAAACCGCAATCTGGAGAACACCAAGCTTCTCCCTAAAGTACTCAAACTTCAGCCTAGCCAATGGATTCGTCAATACATTAGCTATATGTTCCTCCATTGCAACATATTGGAGCTTCACTACTCCCCTCTGCACCATATCCCTGATATAGTGATACTTTATCTCGATATGCTTTGACTTGTCATGGAACACAGGATTCTCTGTCAACTTCATGCAACTCTGGTTGTCACAATGTATACAAGTATCATCGAACTGGAGATCAAATATATCAAACAGTACCTTCCATAGCCATACTGACTCACAACTAGCTGAACAAGCTATGACATACTTTGCTTTAGCTGTACTCAGTGCCACACAGGATTGCTTCCTACTAAACCAAGAGGTCACACCTGATCCCATACTGAAGCAACATCCTGAAGTGCTCTTCCTATCGATGGCACTTCCTACCCAATCTAAATTGACATAACCCTCTAGGTTAATCTTCTGATTCAACTCATACTTGAGCCCATAATCAACTGTACCCCTCATGTACCTAAGAATATGCTTTGCAGCAATCAAGTGAACATTTCTCAGATATGTCAAGAACTGGCTCAAGGTGTTCACAGCAAAGCAAATGTCTGGTCTCGTGTTCATCAGGTACATCAAGGACCCAATCATTTGACAATACATCGTAACATCAACCAACTCTGATGAAGCATCACTCAATAGCTTCAAGTTCGATTCCATAGGTGTGGCCATAGCTTTTCAGTCCATCATCCCAAACCTCTTCAAGATCTCTACTGCATACTTCCCTTGTCCAAGGAATATTCCATCTGCACTCTGCCACACTTCCATACCTAAGAAATAATGCATCATACCCAAGTCCTTCATTTCAAACTCAGCAGCAAGCTTTCTCTTCATGTCTGCAATAAACCCATCCATACCTTCACAAATAGATCATCTACATATAGTAGAAGCATCACTGGGTTTTCATCTTCAACCTTGTAGTAAAGGTTGGAATCTGCTTTACTTTTGGTAAAGCCCAAACTAGATAGAAAGCTGTCAATTCTACCGTACCAAGTCCTGGGTACCTGTTTCAAACCATACATGACTTTCTTTAATCTCCATACATGAGACTCTCCATCATGTGTCTCAAAGCCGAGTGGTTGTTCTGCATACACTTCCTCTTCCACTACACCATTCAAGAAAGTAGTCTTGACATCCATCTAGTGTATCTTCCATTTCATCACTGCAACCAGAGAAAGTATTGATCTGATAGAAGTGTATCTAGCTACAGGTGCAAAGGTTTCTTCATAATCTATTCCTTCTTTCTAAGAGAAACCTCGAGCCACAAATCTTGCTTTATATTTTTCAATGCTACCGTCTGCAGCATGCTTGATCTTGTAGATCCATTTGGATGTTACAACTGACTTCCCTTTTTGTATTGGGACAACATCCCAAACATCATTCTTCATGATCGATTGATATTCTTCGATCATAGCATCCTTCCATTCTTTTCGTTCTTCCACTTATTCATAACTGGAAGGTTCTTTATCAATGAAATCACATAGTAAAGCTACATACCCAGAACAGGATCTGGTCCTCTTTCTTTCTCTGTGATTCTCTTCTAGAGCCCCATATCTTTTGACACCTTGGATAAGTTCTCGTACCCAGGTAGGTTTCCTCTTATTAGGGTTCTTCTCTAGAGGTGGATCTACAGGTCTTTGTGGTTCTTCAAATTCTTGATCTTCTTCTTAAATTTCTTCGTTCATGGTTGTATCATGAATTCTGGGTGCTTCTGCTACTTCAGGTTCTTCAACAGGTCTCTTTCTGGATTTGTTGTAAGCTGTGTCTTCATCAAATGTCACATCCATGCTGATGTCAATCTTCTTGTATCTCGGGAAATATATTATGTAATCCTTCGAGATTTCAGAGTATCCCACAAATATACCCTTCTTTCCTGAAGGATCTAATTTTGTTCTCTTCTCTTTTGGAATGTGTATGTATACAGGATAGTCGAATATTTTGAAATGGCTGACTTCTGGTTTCTTACCAGAGAAGACTTCTTCAGGAGTCTTGTTCTCGAGTACTCTATGTGGAGTACGGTTCTGTACATACACCGTTGTTCTGGTAGCTTCTGCCCAAAGATGCATAGGAAGATCTTGATCATGAAGCATAGCTCTTGCAGCTTCCATGATAGTTATGTTCTTCTGTTCTGCAATCCCATTCTCTTGTGGATTATAAGGAGTAGACAACTCCCTCTTAATCCCTGATTCTTTACATAGCTCTTTGAATTCATTCGAAGTGAATTCTCCACCATTATTTGATCAAAAAGTCTTGATCTTCTTTTCAGTGTGATTCTTGATCAAGGCTTTGAATTCCTTGAATTTTCTAAATACTTTGTCTTTGTTCTTCATGAAGTAAACCCATGTCTTCCTAGAAAAATCATCAATAAAATAAATATAATATGCATACCCGCTTAGTGAGCTTGATTACATAGGACCGCATACATCGGAGTGGATGATTTCCAAGATTCCTTTTGCTTTGCTTTCGCTACTTGTAAATGTCTTCTTTTTGTTCTTTCCTTTCGCACATCCTTTGCAGACCCCATCATGTTTTGCTTGTATTTCTAGAAGACCTTCAATAGCTTTGTTTGTAAGAGGCAGTGCTTTGTAATGCACATGTGCAAGCCTTCTATGCCAAAGTTCACTTAGCTCTACTGTGTCATGGACCAAGGCTTGTTCTGGATGGCCCTTTAATTTGTACAAGCCTCCTTCTTGTTCACCAATCACTACCACATCATTGATAGTCTTTCCTCTTGGCCACATGATGACTTGACCATCTATGAATGCAACCCTCATTCCTTTTGCATCCAATGCTGATATGGAGAGAAGGTTCTTCTTGAGTCCTAGCATAAACAATACTTCTTTCATTGTTAGATACTTTCCAAATTCTAGTTTGTAGGAATATTCCCCACTACCTTTTATTGGATATTGGTAGTCATCTCCTAGCTTCACCTTGTGAGGTGATTCATGTTCTGAGAGTTTCACAAAGAATTCCTTGAATCTATTCATATGTTTGGAAGCCCCACTATCTATGAGCCAATCATCACTTCCATGAGTAATGTTACCTATGAGAGCGGAGATCAAAACATATTCATCCTCGCTTGAAGAATCTTCACTTTCATATCTGGTTCTCTTTGATGAAGGTTCATCATCCTTTGCAGCATGAGCATGATGTCTTTTCTTGCTTCCCTTCTTCTTGTGAGAGCTACTTTTGTTCTTAGCACAATCTCTAGCAAAGTGTCCTTTTTCATCACATGTATAGCAAATGTACTTAGACTTATCTCTAGGCTTTCTTGAGTTATACCTATGATGATAGTACTTACTTCTGTGATGGCTGGATCTGGATTTCTTGGATTGTACTGTGAGAGCTTGATCTTCACTTCCCATCTTCTCTTCTCGAGCTGCTATCCAAGCTTCTTCTTGAGAGCATTCTTCCCACAGTCTACTGAACTTCACTAACTTCTTTATAGCATAGATCCCTTGAATGAAAGAGTCCCATGTCCTAGGGAGACCATTCAAGGTGGTCATCACAATTTCTGCATTCTCCACTTCTTCATCTACTGCTTCTAATTGTTCCTTGATCTGAGAAACCCTTGTGAAGTAAGACTAGATGGTCTCTGCATTATGGATCTTCACATTCTTCAGTTGATTCCTCATAGTCATTTTCTGATTTATGTTCTTCCCTTCAAACACTTTGGTTAGGGCATCAAACATAGCTTTAGATGTCTTGAGAGAGGACACCTATGGGATGAGGTGATCCTTGATAGAATCAACAATGATCCTCTTTTCCATAACCATCTTCTTCTTATGTAAGGCCTTAGCCTCATATCCCTCTGGAACTGGAACCTCCACATGGATGTAGGAGTATAACTCATTTTCTTCCAGGACTAGGGAGATCCTATACTTCTAGGCTCGGAAGTTATCAGCTCCCTCAAGCTTTTCATCAAGCTTGGTATGATGAGACATCTTAACTGAGAACCTCAAATGGAAATACAAAAGATTTAGATCTTACCAGGTCAAGATGTCGAATCTAGATTTGGAGCTGAAATCCTGCAGTACTAGATTAGTAGCAAATTAGGGTTTTTCTTTTTCGGAGTTCTGTCCACCCAAGTGCCTTGAAATTTATCCCTAACTTCAATTTTGGGGAGGAGATCAATCCAAACCTGGGCTCACTGAAAAATTCCTCTTCTGTGAAAAGCCCTAAATTCCGGTAATAGTGTTAGGTCCAAAACTGAAATTGGATTCTGCTTCGACAGAAAGATGCGCCCTAAGTAGGAGATTTATTCCACCTTAATTTTGCTGAAAATCTATGGAGTAAGATCCACAAACTAGGAATCCCTAGTTCCCATAGCTGCATAGTGTCTTCTTCTCAGGTTAGCTCTAATACCATGTTAGTTTTTCAACATTAAGCTAGCATTATTAGGATCTTTAACTGAGAGAATAACAAGCACAGCAATCAAACACAAGAGACAATGAACACAGTGTTTTTCCTCGGGGAAACCATAAATGGAGAAAACCCCGCAACTTCCTCAGAGATAGAATCAGCACCAAAATAGACAATCCCAATATAGTAAGTGATCTCCCAACAGTAGTAACCTTCTTCTTATCTAGCCCCAGTGTCTTCTCCTTCCTCAACTATGCACTACACTTGAGTGTGTATGAGTTGTGTGATAAATAGAGACTCCAGTTCTCTATTTATACTAATCCCAGCATGACTAAAACCCTACTAGGGCTGACCTCTACTAGGATAGTCTAATAACCCTAGTGCCCTAGAACTGCAGGGACTTTAACCCTTAGACAATCGGACGGTTACCCACTATGACTTGACATGACTTGTTTACATTATAGATCCTCCCGATCGGAACATAGGGGAAAGACAACATGACTCAATTACATAATAGATACATCCCGGAATAAACATCGGGTTACAAGTGATAAGATACATAGATGAATACATTCCAAAGTTACAAATACATCAACATAGCAGGCTGCTGGATAGGTACAACATTCTTCTTGAGAGGAGCAACCAGCCTATACCTGAGCTGGTAACCTCCCTAACCATCAGCGTGATAGACAGCCTCTTCAGTGATCTAATCATCAATTAGGGCTTCTTCATATTCTGCCCCTGTGTCAAAAAAGAACAATCCACCTCATCCTCCATGTAGTGGATGTTGTCTTCAGCTTCTCCTTCTTCTTCAATGAATTTTGGCTCTTCTTCTAATACAACATTTTGAAATGGAGCTCTTATTCTCTGATCTTCCCCTTGGTTCCTCTCCCTTCTAAGAATATGAACTGGGGGGTTTCCTCTCCTATACGGAACAAAATTTGGGTTTCGAGGAGCAAAGTCACTTGGCCCTTTGCCCCTCACAAGTAGATGTCCTTAGTCCTTCAATTTAGACATTTCAGCAGTCAAGTTATCTAATAGTTTGGTCATTTTTTCAATCTTGTTCTCTGATGCAGAAATCTCACTAGGGTCTGCTGGCTACTTCTTCCTATCTATCTTCCCTTTGACCTTATGAGATGCTAGAATGTTTGACTCTACCTCTAGGGCAGCATCCTGCATTAGTGATACGGAGGTAGAACTCCTTTCTCTAAGAAGTAGGTAGAAATCAGATTCAAAGGAATTTGCATAAGTTATCCTAGCTGAGGTATCAGTGGGCTTAATTTCAGTGGGGATCTTGTTGTACATATTGTTGAATCTCTTGGTAAAGTTGGAGACAGACTCCCCATTTTCTCTTTTCAAGTTGCTGAATTCTGTGATATAGTAGAGGTGGTCTCTCCTCTCTCCCCAATGCTTTAGTAAAATTTCATCTAGGGGCTCTATGCCTACCACTAATCCAACAAGTAGTTCCTTAAACCACTTCCTAGCCTAACCATCTAGGCTTTGCACAAAAACCCTATTCCATACATCTTCTTTCTCTATGTTAATGTTTTTAGCATAGCTGTAAAATGCCTCTAGATGTTCTTCATCAGTGAAATCCCCTTCCCCTGTAAACTTAGGCATATACTTGAGATAATCCCCAGTAGGCATGGCTGAGAGGGGATTTGGAAGAATTAGGGGGCATACCTAGCCACCAGGATCCTCTCCATCTTGGTCAATTGAGGGGCAGCCATATTGGAAATGGGTGTGGATAGGGTTGAGGAAGGAAGCACTAATGGAGATATTTGCTGAGAAGGTGGTGTTATACTTATCCCAATGGAGTCACCAAGGATTGAATCTTCACAAGAAACAGGGCTTGAAGATGCCCAAACCCTAGATTTTTTTGATGTATCTATAAATTCTTGAGAATTAAGAGTTTCAGCAGAAGAAATAATAGCAGAAATATTTATTGAAATACCTGATGTATCTTTTTGTGCAGCACTGCTGATCTGTCTTAGTAAAGCCCTAGCTCTTATCAAAATTTCTTCTGGATCTGAAACCGGTGTTGTTGTTGGCCCCTTAGGGTTTGCTCTGGGAATTGGTCTTCTTGAAGCCACCTTTTTTCAATGGAATTACGAGATAGATGATTACAACCATAATAGTGTCCAAGATTTGTCTATCATCAAAGCAAGGATCTTATGTCATCTCCTAGGGAAGCTAAGCTTCAGTCTCCTTCCTCAGCAATGGCGCCAATTTGTTATCACTCCAAGAAACTCCTCTAGGTTGTAGCTCGAGGATGCCTGGTAACTTAACATGTTTTTAGGGTTTTTTTATATGGATCAAGTCAGTTGACCTATATAACCTTTCCACTCTCAAGGCATCTATAAAACTCACTCATTTACAAGGATTTTAGTTATAATTGCTCAGAAGTTGACAATAAGGTGCAGGGATGAAGAACTCATCAGGCTGGCAGACTTACATACAAAACACATGCATATAAATGGCTAAATCATGATAAGGATGACACTTATAAATCAAATTTCACTAACAAACCAATAGGATGACAGATATCATCTATTAATCAATATGAAAATGACCTAAATACACATTCAGGAATAAGTACAGTAAAGAAAGAGATGATGGTTTAACAGATCATAACAAAAAGAGCTTATATTCATGAAGAGTAAAAATGAGAAGCTGAAAGCATTATAGGCTTATAAATCCCTGAATTTGAACCTTTATTATAAAATCGATCTTAGGCTTTATAGCCTTTTACAAAAAGTACAAATCCTAAAAACTTGGATCTGTTTTTACAAAAATACTCAAAAGTGACAGTTTTTTTAAATTAGGGTTTGAAACCCTACCTAACTACTTGACTAACTACGATGAAGATTTAGTTCACTAACTGAATATTAAATAACTGAAGCAATGCTAGTGATCACTATTGCTGGTCCTCTGCCAGTCAGACCCCTTATTTCTCTTTGATAGCTAGGGTTGGTATCCTTTCGCGTGGTTATGTCATAGTGGATCTCACACAGACCTTTTCTGATGCATCCCTCAGCGCCTTTTGTCTTCAGATCACGTCCATGAACCATCTATAGTTTCCCAAAACCAGTTTTGTCTGCCAAAAACTTTTTTTTAAACCTCTATCCGCTTTTGGTGGTTAAGCGGCAAGTCTATCAACCTGTTAACTACCGAAAGTGGTGCTTTTAGTGGCTAATGGACTGTTCCATCATTCACCTAAGCCACTGAAATCCCTGTTTCACCAAAATTATGAAGTTTTCATCAAAAATGTCTTCTCTGACCTGTTGGCTCAACTTTTCTCTTTTGTAGGCTTCGTGCTAGGGGTGTTAACAACGCCTTGGCTAGTTTTAGGATGCCGGAGACTGATGGTTGCTTCAGCTAGGTTTGATAAGGCAAGGTGGCTGCTATGGTTTTCTTTGGATTCTTTCAACTACAACCTTTGGAGCCTAACCATCCTGAGTAGTCTGGTATTGTCCTTCAGGTACTTTGTGTTTAGCCTTTTCAAGAAAATGTATCTTTCTCTCTACTCCAAGTAGGATTTGTGCAGTAGCTTGTTTCTCTTAGTCAATGTCTCATTGTTTCTCTTCGGTTCTCTTTCCAAGACCTCCATTTCATAAACCTGCCTCAATAGTTGATTGATCTTTTGGATTCTAGGTTTGCTGGAGGAAGGCCTTTTTGTTGGTTCCTCTTGTTCCTGTGGTGTGGGGGATGGTAATGATTCAGTGAAAAGAAAAATTTGCAGAGCTAGGGCTGCATCCTCTCCTTGTTCTTCCTCATAATATGAATAGGGTAGGTTTAAGACATTCTCCTGGTGTGCTTTTGCCTCCTGACCTTTCTCACTAAAATCCAAATTCCTTTTTGCCTTCTTGGTATTGGAGGAGGAGGGAGGTTGTTTTGTTGCTACAGCTGGGGAAATGGCCCTCCTCCTTCTTCTCCCACTCCTTGGAGTGTTGGATTTCTTGTCAGGAGATTTCCCTTTATCCTCTGGCTGAAGGCCTATCTCAAAGCCATTCCAGAACAGAAAATAAGGCCAAGCAATGTTTCTTCTCTTCAACAACTCCTAGACCAATAGTTGGATAAGACCATGGTGGCACATCCTACAAGGAATCTTGGATGGCTGGTATTTCACTTGATGTGCCATCTTCCCTAGACTCCTGTGTAAATAAAAGGGCAGATTAAGAGGATTTTTACCTGTGAAGTGGTTCATGAGTTTGAAATGATAGATCATTGCTCTATTGTATCTCCATTCACAAGTTAAATAGACCACAATGACCTTTAGTAGTTGTTTCCAGATCTCTTCCATCCATGATGATGGCACACTCTTCTTCCATGTTATTCCCCTATGCTCAGGCTTGAGATATGATCTGAATTCCACATCTTTGTGTATGGTGGTCTTGAACCACTTCTCTCCTGTGTAAGAGAGTTCAGTCACCTCTGAGATTAGTACTTCATCTATGAGAAATTCCTCCCTTCCTATGATTGTTTTTAAACCATCAAAAGACAGGGAAAAATCTTCAGCCACCTGCTGATGGAAACCCTGTCTTTTTTCACAGAATTTGTAGCATCCTACCTCCTAGAATAGACTGCAAAACTCTAGATGGGCCTCTAAATAACTAACATCACCTAACTCCTTCCTGAGAGCCTATCCACTCTTCTTCATCCTGATTGGTGTATCTCTTGGGTACTTGCAAAACAGCCTTTAGACTTTGTATATAGTGTGCTTCAGCAAGCTACTCCTTCAGAGCTCATTTTTCTGGTGGGAATAATGCTAATTTTCACAATGAAATACAATGGAGACCCAAGGAACTGATTATGAGGGTTTTCTATCTTTTATGGAAGCTGAGGTCACTAAAATGATGACAACAACTCGATCCTTGAGATATCTTTTCCCACATAACCATAACCTACTTAATCCAGAGCATTCGATGGCTATTTGATGACCTTTGGGACAGGTGGAGGAAAACTGGAGGTTGGCAATTAGATCATTTTGTTCTATTTTCATAATGACCCTTTTCACTCATTTCCCACGCAGTCATATGGCTCCAGATCTTTTCGGTGGGTAATCATGCTCTAAAATGATCTTTTGTCTTGCTGACGGGGTTGGATGTGACAGTTCCCAACCATTTCCTTATTTATCCTTTTAGTGGTTTAAGATCCTCCGTGATTTTGTCAGCTAGCTGCCGCAAACCTGGCTTTTGGCGGTTAACTAAACATTATATTTCTTGCTTAAGGCGCCGGAACATTTACCCTGTTGCTGTGGTGAATTTTACTTTTGGTAGATATCAACTTTGTCAAAAACCTTTTTTAACTGCCAAAAACTTATTCTTTCGGTGGTCAACACAAATGCCATAGCTTTTGCCTAAACCACCGAAAAGGTTTTTCCCTTGATATTTATTTTCCATCTTTTGGTGGTTAGCATATGTGTTGCACCCTTTTCTAATATGCTGAAAATGACCCTTTTCTATGGAAGATGATTTGTTCTGAGCCTCACCTAAGCCACCGAATGTAACTTTCCCGATGTTGCTTGCCACTTGATTTCAATGATTTAAACCCTTTTTATCTCTCTCTCTAGTCTACCAAAAGCACCCCTTTTCGGTGGTTAATGAGGTTTCTGTAGTCTTGCCTAAGCCATCGAAAGTGTTACTTTGACCTTGATTTCTCAGACCTCTTTCGGTGGTTCACCTTCGGCCTACGTTCAACTATTTAGCCGCTGAAACATAGCTTTTCGGTGGCTAATGAGCTATGATAGTCCTCGCCTAAGCCACCGAAAGCTACAACTTGTAAAATTTTCATCCAAATAAAAAACAGAGGCTTTCAAACTGTTAGTGATATTCATATCCTTCATTGCATGAGTTAAATTCTTCATGATATCAAAATAAATCATTTTGGGAGATAACATCTAGCTCCTACTTGGGAATGGGAACCCTATCAATGAGGTCCCAAGCATCCCTAGACAAAAATGCCTTTCCCTAAAAGAAACTAAGTAACTTAACACTATCATTTACTGTTCCATTGGGCATGGAGTTTATTCTGAAAGGAAAATAGCCTACTATCTACTAATTTACAATAATAAGGCCTTAGAGCTTCAAATCAAATAGAGTTTCAAGAACCCCCCCTTCACTGGGTCATCAAATACCTCTTCCACTTCCAGATTCTGCAATTTGAAGGTGTTATTCTTATGTACCTGGGCTATCACAAAAGGGCCAATCCACAAAGAGTCGAATTTTCCATGTTTTCCCTTATCCTGTCTAACAGCATCCCACTTGAGGACCCAATCTCCAACCTTGAAGTTGTCTACTTTTGTTCTTTTGTCAAACATGCCCGTTATCCTCTACTGATGGGCTTCTAATTTTCCTACAACTTGCTCCCTGATTTGTTGTAACTCCACCAAGTCCATCATCCTTCTCACCATATCATTTGGTTCATCTTCCTCTTCCTAAAATAACTTTGCCACTGGAAGGATGAGCTGGATAGGAAAAATGGACTCGATGCCATAAACTAGCTTGAATGGAGAAATCCCTATGGATATTTTTTCTGTTACCCTATCAGCCCATAAAAGAAACTTAAGCTTTGAATCCGAGCTATTCTGATTTGTCTCCAGTAGTTTCTTGATGATTCTAACTAAGCTTTTGTTGGATGACTCAGCCAGGCCATTTCCTTGAGAATAATAGGATGTGAAGTGTACCAGTTGAATACCCGTTGATTCACACATTTTGACTAATTCCATAGCCTTGAAAGCTTGTGCATTATCAGTCACTAACCTTACTGGGAAACCAAACCTGCTAAATATATTCTCATATAAAAATCTCATGATGACTTGATGAGTGGCATTCTTGGTGGGTACTGCTTCTATCCATTTATGCTGTCCACTGGAAGATGGATTTATTTCACCTATGAAATCCATACCCCATTGTTGGAAAGGACCATTCACCATAATATGCCTAAGGGGAAAGGATTTGAGTTGTTGCTTCCCTATAAATATTTGGCATTGGTCATAGGCCCTTACAAAAGTGCATACATTAGCAAAGAGGACTTGCCAATAGTATCCTATTCTTAAGATCTTGTGGGATGTGGTTTTCCAATAGTGGTGGCCTCCACATGTGCTGGAATGAAAGTGATGCATGACCTGCTTTGATTCCTCTTTATCTAGACACCTTATCAAAATTCTAGACTTATCTCTCCAGTACACCTTAGCAATCTTGGATGGCTGGACTTTCACTTGATGTGCCATCTTCCCTAGACTCCTGTGTAAAAAAAAGGGTAGATTAAGAGGATTTTTACCTATGAAGTGGCTCATGAGTTTGAAATGATAGATCATTGCTCTATATTATCTCCTTTCATAGGTTAAATAGATCACAATGGCCTTTAGCAGTTGTTTCCAGTTCTCTTCCAGCCATGATGATGGCACACTCTTCTTGCATGTTATTCCCCTATGCTCAGGCTTGAGATATGATCTGAATTCCACATCTTTGGGTATGGTGGCCTTGAACCACTTCTCTCCTGTGCAAGGGAGTTTAGTCACCTCTGAGATTAGTGCTTCATCTATGAGAAATTCCTCCCTTCCTATGACTGCTTTTGAACCATCAAAAGATAGGGAAAAAGCTTCAGCCATCTGCTGATGGAAACCCTGTATTTTTTCACAGATTTTGTAGCAACCTACCTCCTGGAACAATCTGCAAACCTTTGGATGGGCCTCTAAATAACTGACATCACCTAACTCTTTCCTGAGAGCCGGTCCACTCTTCTTCATCCTGATGGGTGTATCTCCTGGGTGCCTGCAAAACATCCTTTAGACTTTGTATACAGTGTGCTTCAGCAAGCTACTCCTTCAGAGCTCATTTTTATGGTGGGAACAATGCTAATTTTGACAATGAAATATGATGGAGACCCAAGGCACTGATTATGAGGGTATTCTATCTTTTATGGAAGCTAAGGTCACCAAAATGATGACAAAAGCTCGATCCTTGAGATCTCTTTTCCTGCATAACCATAACCTACTTCATCTAGAGCATTCGATGGCTATTTGATGACCTTTGGGACAGGTGGAGGAAAACTGGAGGTTGGAAATCAGATCAGTTTGTGCTATTTGCATAACAACCCTTTTCACTCATTTCCCACGCAGTCATACGGCTCCATATCTTTTCGGTGGGTAATCATGCCTTTAAAATTATCTTTTGTCTTGCTGACGGGGTTGGATGTGACAGTTCCCAACTATTTCCTTATTTTGGCCTTTCGGTGGTTTAAGATCCTCCGTGATTTTTTCAGCTAGCCACTGCAAAGCTAGATTTTGGAAGCTAACTAAACGTTATCTTTATTTCTTAAGCCATCGGAACCTTTACCCCGTCATCGTGGTGAATTTATACTTTCGGCAGATAGCAACTTTGTCAAAAACCTTTTTTAACTGCTGAAAACCTGTTCTTTCGGTGGTCAACACAAATGCCATAGCTTTCACCTAAACCACTGAAGAGGTTTTTCCCCCGATATTTATTTTCCAGCTTTCGATGGTTAGCATATGTGTTGCACCATTTTTTAATCTGCTGAAAATGACCCTTTTCAGTGGCTAATCAGATTTTCTGAGCCTCACCTAAGCCACCAAATGTACCTTTCCCAATGCTGCTTGCCACTCGCTTTCGGTGGTTTAAACCCTTTTTATCTCTCTCTCTCTAGTCTATTGAAAGTGCCCCTTTTCGGTGGCTAATGAGTTTTATGTAGTCTCGCCTAAGCCACCGAAAGTGTTACTTTGACCCTGCTTGCTTAGACCGCTTTCGGTGGTTCACCTTCGGCCTGCATTCAACTATTTAGTTGCTAAAACATAGCTTTTCGGTGGCTAATGAGCTATGATAGTCCTCACCTAAGCCACTGAAAGCTACAACTTGTAAAATTTTCATCCAAATCAAAAACAAAAGCTTTTAGACTGTCAGTGATATTCATATCCATCATTGCATGAGTTAAATTATTCATACTATCAAAATAAATTATTTTGGGAGATAACAATAATACTTATTCTAGGAGATAACATTCATTCTTGTGAGGTAGCAAGGTTCCTTTCTCATTATTATTATTAGGATTATATTGATGATGATGATGATGGTGTACTTGATGACATTGATGATGACTATGGCAACGAAAATGATGTTGATTAATTGTATGATGATGATGACGATGTCGATGTCAATGATGATTATGCAAGTGGTATCAATTCTTGATCCTAATTGATTCTAATGACACCTAAATGTCTGTAATGACATCTAAACGACCCTATTATCATTGAAATGACTGTAACGACATATAAATGACCGTAACAATTACATGACATGAATCCTAATGGATATTATTAAGAACACCTTCTTCAAAATCAAAATTGTCCGATTGATTTTCACCATCTTGATTCTCATCTAGCTCTTGATTTTGGCACCCCTAACACAACATGGACATCGAGTGAGGTCTAAAATATTCATAGAGGTAACCAGCCCAGGGACTTGACTTTGAGACCTATTGCTTGAAATTCATAGTACTAAACTACTCAATCTAACCAATTTTCTTGTATCATACGATTATGCTACCAAAACATTGTCCTAATATCATCATCATATCATGGTCATTCTACTGGAATAAAGATTCAATAACGAATAACTGCAAGAATGTTGTTGGATTGAAGTAACTCCAAAGTGAGGAAGGACACCCAAGGAAATAAGATAAAAGACCACATTAAATAAAATTGAGGTGATATACTTACATGGTTTTATAATGTTTCTCTTAATTATGTTAATGCAAAGATTTCATTTTCTATCCCCACTACAAACTATACTTTATTTATTCATGTTTTGAAGTAGAGTAAATTTTGGTGAGCTAATAGTATGATATTTTATTGTTAGGAAATAGTGGAATCTTGGTTGGTTGTTTTAGTGCATTTAAGAGTATCAAGAGATCATGGTATCTTGTAGATCCTCATCCTCTTGCTCTTGTTCAACCTCAAATTCTTGTGGGTCACACTAGATTTTATTTTTTAGCCCTATCGTCATTCCTCTTAGTCATTCATTAGACTTTGAAGTTAAGAGTGTATATATGTTATAATATACATCATCAAGTTGCGACAAGTCATTATAATATATATCCTAACATATACTCTATTTAAAATTTGGATTGAGAGTATTATATTGATTTCCCTAATGTAAACCAACATCCATGATTTGCAATATGTGGGGAAAAGAAGTTTTGTTAAAAGGTTTTCATGGTAAAATGTAGATCTTCATAACAATGCTTTTCCCATTTCAAAATTATACTAATTATAATTAAATAATACAATACAATTAATTGAGCTTTTCAAAGCATTCCCCATTGATATGAGCCTAGATTTTCCAACAAGCAAACAACCCATAAAATCACAAGTAAATCATATAAACTTGGTAGATACAATTTATAGTTCTTTTAAACTCATTTTATGCTATATGCAGGTAATTTTCATCCTCACTTTCTTAATACAAATTATTTCATCACATTAGTAGAATTTTAGAATTTGTCTAACATGGCCATCTACAAGTATTTTTCATCCTCGCCTTCTTGATATAAATTCTTTCATCGCGTTATTAACATTTAAGAATTTGTCCAACACCCTTATACTTGATTATTTGATGAATATTATCACCCCATTTGAAGAATACACTAATCACAAACTAATCAACACAAATACAATACTATAAAATTAATTTAGTGAATCAAAGCACCACCTAATTAATGTAAGAATAGGTTTAGTAAAACTAAGTAACCAATGGAATCACAAACTAATCCAAATGTAAATTTAGTGGTACCATTTTTGCCCCTTGAAACTCATATTTATGCTATCGACATAGAATTATTTCATTTTCCTCTAACAACAAACCCACTTAAACCCCCGCTAAGAATCACAATAAGTGCTTAGGATCATACCCCATATGATTAGGGCACTGTAATCAACTCCCGTGTAGGATTGGAATTTGACGGGCATACACTAGTCCTGAGGCATTTTACCCATCAAAATACTATTAAATTTTTTAACATGTCATCTTAAAGAACAAGCAAACAATTTGTGAGGACATATTTTTTATGGTTAATTATTTTTTGAAACTTTCTTTTATTTTTATTAGTAGGTTTGTTAATATATTTGTATGCCTAGATGAATGGCATGGAGTAGGTGACATGTTATTATATATGTAATAATATTGGAGATTGAAGCTTTCCCATTTGATTGAAGAGTAGGTGGGTGAGATTGAAACTTTCCCATTTGATTGAATAGTTGTGGAAAGTTTATCCAAATAAGTTACTATTAATAATGTGGATACTTTATTAAAAATATTGATATGTCCATGAATAAAAATTGACAATTTCAATTTCCATTTATTTGTTAATAACACAAGTAACTTGTGAAATTCCTCTTCGATTCCAATCTCTAAATAAATTACCAATAATATAGATATATGTAGTGTGATATACCATTAATTTATTTTATCACAACTATAACCAATAATGTGGGTACTTTTTCGAAGACCCTAGTCTATTTCAATCTCTAAAAAGGATATACGAACGATATGTAAACCTTAGTCTATTTCAATCCCTAAACATAATATATTAATGATATATATAGCTTGAGGAAATATTTATTACAAGAATAATAAAGTGGGTACCTTCCTCATATCCACACCATATTTCATTAGGGGCTCCATCATGGATAACTTGAGGAAGACTCTAGTTTGATTATTTTATACTTTTACTTAAGGAAGCAGATTCAATATCATACTATTGATATTTAATTTATTTTATGGCAATGTAAGGCACATTTATATTGTATTATCCTCATCAATGATTCAACGCCCTTCAATACCTCCTTTGAAACTCCATACCATGCTTGCACAACTCACCATGAACATTTCCATCTCCACTCCTCTCAACATTTCCAAGATCAAATCCTTCTTCACCTATCATCAGAACTCCCCGGGAAAAATCCATCCTATGGAATTATGGCTACCACTGATGAAAGGGATCTCTACAGGATCAGATAGCACCACGGATATGTTAATCCATCTCACACCTCTCTTCGAGAAAACCATATTAGAATAAATTCTTTGTTAATTTTTTGAGATTTTAATATTGATTGCACCAAGAGTAGTGGAATGCTTACAACCCATAATGGGGGAGATGTTGTCATGTTTGTCATGGTACATAACGTAACGTTACCATGTCATTCAAAACTTATAAAAAATATAAAATAATTAAAAATTCATGTCAGATCATAAAATAAACAAATTAAAACCAACATAGATCCATCTTAAACCCAGATCTATTAAGCACCAAGATGGATCCAATTTTGTGAGGTGTAAACATTTTCTTAATGTGTAAAAAATCCAAGCTCATTTTTTTTCTTAATGTATAAAAATTGTAAGATTAAAAGAAATTACACCTCAAGAAATTTGATCCCTCTCAGTGCATAATAGATTTGGTTTTAAAATGGATCTATGTTGTTTCTAAGAAGAAAAATAAAGAATGATAAAGGAACACAAACTCTGTAATTGCATACATTGTTGTATAATGAGTCTTGAAGATTTTGGAGATGTAAATTTTTATTCTTAGTAATAACAAAAGTACAATTTTTTTCTTCTTGAAAAACAATGACAAGTGTTATTTGTCGTTGTTTTACAAACCTTATGACTATATATGCTAATAGATACTCCTCCAAAATATATATTTACCATATATTTTCAATGGTGCATACAAATTCAAACTAAACCAATTTATGATTTCTTAGAAAAAGCTAATAAAAGCAAAAACCAATTTTGACATAAGAGGCATATTACTCTATATTTCAAACACCTTGAGAAATCACTAAAGTAAAATATAAAAATGTGTTTCATGGGCCTTGATGAGCTCTACCATTGCACATAGTCATTTCATGTAAATGCCTCAATCCTTTCATATTGGGGAATAAGGGGTAAATGGAGTAAATATTCCTAATATCATTCTAATCGATGATTATTATCAATAGAATGGCATGGAGGTTTGTGAGGAGAATATCCCCAATGATTTCAAAGAATTTCACTAAACATATAATTTTATAGATTTATATGCTTATATATTTGACGAGGACCAAGATTTTCTCAATAATTCGCACCCCAACTATATCCACCCTCAATCATAGTTCCCCAACTTTATTTTCATTCAATTGTTCACCATATTAAAGTGAGTCCTTAGTCGTTCTACAACATATCCACCCCTCAATTATGTATATGCTCCCTTTCCCTTGCTTTGAGATATGCTAATCTACCCTAAAATCCTCTAGGTGTTCCCCTTCCGTCACTTAGGAATATGCTTATCTACTTCGGTAAAGAAAAACATAAGATAAATGGACATCATGTTTCCAATTGCATGTTATGGGTTGGTGGGGCTCTAGCTTAAAATGTATGCGCTACAAAAATTGAGTGTTTACATTTTAGCATGAATTCAAGGATGTGCATAACTAAGTGTTTACACTTTATCATGGCTTCAGTTAATGCTCTATGGTGTAAAACATGATACCCATCTGACTGGCTTCAAAGTGGTGAAACTACAAGTCAGAGAAACTCTTCCAATAACAATCGAGACCAATGTTCATTAGTTAGAGGTTGCAAGTGTCATGCACATATTTCAACTGTAATATTTCAGTCACTTTGAAGCTGATAGTTACTATGTGTCTCATTACAAGAGTACAAGAGAGTGGGTAACCTTATTTGGTCTCTTTTTGTAGACCATGTGAGGCCTGACATGAGACTTGCTTGGGAAGATTCTTTTGGTCCAGTAATACCTATCATTAGGATCAAATATTTTGAAAAATGAATTCATCATTACAATAGCAAAAATTTGGATTGTGAAATAGAAAGGACTATGCCATCACAACACCTAACTAGAAAAAATTAAATAAAAAGAGGCTTCAAATGAAAATATGCCTTAGATAAGTTGCAAATTGAGCCACAATGATGTAAACAATTTTTTAACAAGTATAAGAACCCTGTCACTAGTCAAAATTGAGTCTTGGACCAGTACACTACAACCAACCTTAGAGAAAATAATAGGAATACCAGAAATTCATTCCACCAACATCCTATGCTCAAATAAACCTTTATAGAAACTGAAATTGATTCCGACACAAGATGTTGAACAAAGAGTGTGCACAATTAAAAAATTGATTCCTGTAAAGAACACAAAGAGCTTGGTTTCATCTACTCTCTATAAAATTCATAAAAATCACATTTTACAGTAATTGCTTTCAATTGTTATTTTTTTTTTAACCATTACATCTTCTACAAACTATTGGTCAATAGATGAGCTTACAACAGTGTCACAATGTTACCCACATTACTTGGATATGACTATGGATTCACAACATAAACTTGCTTTGTCTTTGAATATTTGAAGTTTTTCACTTGATATCCAGGGTATTCCTTGCCCCCCTATTTTCCTTTGGCTTTTCTCTAACCATTAATTTGCAGCACTTGCCTTATGTCCCATCTATTGTTGGGTAGTTCCTCTCTACTTTATGTAACCAATTGGGTGCGGATATTGTCTTAATGTCTATTGAGCACTACCTTGAGACTGAAAAGGTGAACCAACAACGTGGATTCCTTGTATAAATTGGTTGTTTGATGTGCCACTATTTGTTCCAAGTTCCAAAGCACTATTCTCAACACTACTTCCAGTACTGTTGTAATAAGCAAACCTGGTTGTATTCTTACATTTTTGCACCTTAATATTTGTAGATGATTTGGAGCTATAATTTTCCATGTTATTAAGTATATTATTTGATGGAAAAACGGAGCTATTATTATTGTAACACCAAACAAATTTCAACTAGGGGCATAAAAAACCAAACCGAGCTTCCCAAGGCTATTAAGGAACACCAAACAAATTTCAACTAGGGGCATAAAAACCAAACCGAGCAACCGAATTCATTTTTGTTTCCTCTTGCAAGTGTGTTTGAGAAAGGGTGAGATGATTGCGATGCCCATACACTCGCTTGGCACATTTTAAAAAATATTAGCCTATCATGCAAAAATTGCACTACACGTCATTAAGAAAAAATGTAGTTTAAAAAACCGTCAAAATAGAAAACTTTCAGTCCATGAATCCATCGAGAAGGGGTGTTTCTAGTGGTACTTGGATGTCACGAATCTAATGTAATTGACGGTTTTTCCATCAGAGCCTCGGTTTTCAATTTATGGTGAGTTTCATCTCGCTTCTTAAGGCAATTCAGGGTCACCACACAAATATCGACTAGGGACATAAAAACAAAACCGAGCAATGGAATTGATTTCCTTTGCCTCCTCCAAGTTTGTTTAGGTAAGGTATATATGAATATGATTCCCATCCACTCGCTTGATGCATTTTCCAAAATATTTCCATGTTGTGCACAAATTGTACTCCACGTCATCGAGAAAAACTCTAGTTTAGAAAACCGTCAAAATAGACAAAATTTGGTCCATGAATTCACTAGATAGGGGTGTCCTTAGCGGTACTCAGATTCCATGAAACCACAGAGCTGACATTTTGTCCATCGAAACCTTGATTTTCGAGTTATCGTAAGTTCCTTCTCACTTCCCAAATTCATTTAGGGACACCACACAAATTTCAACCAAGAGCATAAAATCCAAATAGAGTAATGGAATTGAGTTTTGTTTCCTCATGGAAGTGTGTTTGGGAAAGAGAGAGATGACTGAGATTCCCACACATTCATTAGGCACATTTTTCAAAATCGTAGCCTATTGTTAGAAATTGCACTACGCGTCAATGATCAAAACCCTAGTATAGAAAATTTTCAAAATAGATAACATTCGATCCATGGAGCCACTCGAAAGGGATGTCCCAAGTAGTACTCGGATGTCATGAATTCAATGAAACTAGTGATTTGTCCATTGGAGCTTCAGTTTTTTAGTTATGGTGAGTTTTATCTCGCTTCTCAAGGCCATTCAGGGACACTAGACAAATTTCAACCGGGGGCATAAAAAACAAATTGAGCAACATAATTGAGTTTTGTTACCTCCTGCATGTGTGTTTGGGTAAGTTTGAGATGAATTTGATGCCCATGCACTCACATGACACATTTTTCAAAATCTTGGCCTATTGTGCAAAAATTGGACTTCGTGTCACTAAGCAAAACCCTAGTTTAAAAAACCTTTAAAATATACAATGTTTGGTCCATGAATCCAGCAAACAAGGGTGTCTCTAGTGGTCATCGGGTGTCATGAATCCAAAAAGTCTGATTTTTTTCCATTGGAGCCTCTATTTTCAAGTTATGGTGATTTTCGTCTTACTTACCAATGACCTTCGAGGACACTAGGAAAATTTCAAGCAAGAGCATAGAAACCAAACCAAGCAAGGGAATTGAGTTATGTTGCCTCCTACAAGTGTGTTTATGTAAGGGTGAGATGATTGCAATACCCACACACTTTGGGCACATTTTTCAAAATATTAGCCTATCGTACATAAATTGCACTACACGTCACTTAACAAAACAATAGTTTAGAAAACCAACAAAATAGACAACTTTCGGTCCATGAAGCAATCGGGAAAGAGTGTCCCTAGTGGTCCTCGGATGTCATGAATCCAACGGAATTGATAGTTTGTCGATTGGAGCCACGATTTTCTAGTTATAGTAAGTTCCATCCCGCTTCCCAAAGCCATTAACATACACGAGACAAATTTCAATCGGGGGAATAAACCAAATCGAACAATAAAATTGAGTTCCATTTCCTTTTGCAAATGTGTTTAGGAAAGGGTGATATGATTACATTGTCCATGTACTCGCTCAGTATATTCTTAAAAATCTTAGCTTATCATGCATAAATTGCACTGCACAACACTGAGCAAAACCTAAGTTTTAAAACCCATCAAGATAGACATTTTTCAGTCCATGAAACCATCGAGCATGGGTGTCCTTATCAATACTCGAATGTCACGAAACTAATGGAGCTTATGTTTTTTCCATCGGAGCCTCAATTTTCAAGTTATGGTGAGTTTCATCTTGCTTCTCAAGACCATTAGGGACACCAGGAAAATTTCAACCAGGAGTATAAAAACCAAACCAAACAACGGAATTAATTTTCGTTGCCTCCTGCAAGTGTGTTTGGGAAAGAGATATATGACTACAATTCCCATGCACTTGGTCACCCCATTATTCAAAATATTTCCCTATTGTGCAGAAATTGCACTGTACGTCATCAAGAAAAAACCTAGTTTAGAAAACCATCAAAATAGATAATTTTCGGTCCATGAAGCCACCAAACAGGGGTGTCCCTAGCGATACTTGGATGTCACAAATCCAACGGAATTGACAATTTTTCTATCAAATCCATGATTTTTTATTTATAGCAATTTTCATATTGCTTCCCAAGGCCATTAAGGGACACTAGGAAAATTTCAACCGGGAGCATAAAAACTAAACCGAGAAACATAATTGAGTTGCATTACATCCTGGAGGTGTGTTTGGGAAAGGGAGATATGATTGATATTTCCACACACTCTTTGGGCACATTTTTCAAAATCGTATCCTATTGTGCAAAAATTGCACTACATGTCAATGAACAAAACCCTAGTATAGAAAATTGTCAAAATAGACAATGTTCAATCCATAAATCCATCGAACAGGGGTGTACCAAATGGTACTCGAATGTCACAAATCCAATGGAACCAATTTTTTTTCCATCAGAGCTTTGGTTTTCAAGTTATGGCAAGTTTTATCTCACTTCTCAAATCCATTCAGGGACACCAGACAAATTAAAACCCGGGGCATAAAAACCAAACCGAGCAACATAATTGTGTTATGTTACCTCTTACTTGTGTGTTTGGGAAAGGGCGATGATGACTATGATTCCCATGCACTCACTTGATAAATTTTTCAAAATCTTGGCTTATTGTGCAGAAATTACACTGCACATCACTCAACAAAACCCTAGTTTAGAAAACCATCAAAATATACAACGTTCGGTGCATGAAGCCATCAAAAAGGGTATCTCTAGTGGTAATTGAATGTTACAAATCCAACAGAACTGAATTTTTTCCCATCAAAACCTTGATTTTCAAGTTATGGTGAGTTTCATCTTGCTTACTAGTGGCATTCAGGGAGACTAGGCAAATTTCAACCAGAAGCATAAAAACCAAACTGAATAATGGAATGGAGTTTTGTTTCCTCCAACAAGTGTGTTTGGGTAAGGGTGAGATGATTTTTATTCCCACACACTCGTTGCAAACATTTTTCAAAAGCTTATCCTATCTTATAGAAATTCCACTTCACGTCACTTATCAAAACCCTATTTTAGAAAACCAACAAAATATACAAATTTTGTTCCATGAAGCCACCAAATTGGGATGTCCCGAGTGGTATTCAAATGTCACAAATATAACGAAACTGAAATTTTGTCCATCAAAGCCACGATTTTTCATTTATAGCTATTTTCATCTTGCTTCCCAAGGCCATTAAGCTTCCCACGGCCATTAAGGGACACCAAACGAATTTCAACTAGGGGCATGAAAACCAAACCGAGCAACCAAATTCATTTTCGTTGCCTCCTACAATTGTGTTTGGCAAATGGAGAGATGATTTATATGCCCATGCACTTGCTTCACACATTTTTTAAAATATTAACCTATCATGCAGAAATTGCATCGCACGTCACTGAGTAAAACCCTAGTTTAAAAAACTGTCAAAATAGACAACTTTCAGTCCATGAATCCATTGATATGGGGTGCTCCTAGTGGTACTCAAATGTCATGAATCTAATGGAACTAACGGTTTTTCCATCAGAGCCTTGGTTTTCAAGTTATGGTGAGTTTCATTTCACTTCTTAAGGTCATTTAGGGACACCAGGACACTATCAACTAGGGTCATAAAAAACAAACAGAGCAATGGAATTGATTTTTGTTTCCTCCTTCAAGTGTGTTTGGGAAAGGGAGAGATGACTACGATTCCCATCCACTCACTTGCAACATTTTTCAAAATATTTCATTATTGTGCATAAATTGCGTTGCACATCATCGAGCAAAACCCTAGTTTAGAAAACCGTCAAAATAGACAACATTAGGCCCATGAAACCACCAGAGAAGGATGTCCCTAGTGGTACTCGAATGTCATGAAACCAACAGAACAAATAGTTTGTCCATCGAAGCCTTGGTTTTTGAGTTATGGTAAGTTCCTTCTCACTTTCCAAAGCCATTTAGGGACACCGGAAAAATTTCAAACGGGAGCATAAAATCCAAACCAAGAAATGAAATTGAGTTTTGTTTCCTCTTGGAAGTTTGTTTGGGAAAGAGAGATATGAATGAGATTCCCATGCACTCATTGGGCACATTTTTCAAAATCGTATCCTATCATGCAGAAATTGCACTGCACTCTAATGATTAAAACCCTAGTATAGAAAATTGTCAAAATATACAACATTTGGTCTATAGAGCCACCGAACAGGGGTGTCCCAAGAGGTACTTGAATGTCATGAATGAAATGGAAATGATAGTTTGTGCATAGAAGCTTCGGTTTTTTAGTTATGGTGAGTTTTATCTTGCTTTCCAAGGCCATTCAGGGACACTGGGAAAATTTCAATGGGGGGAATAAAAACAAAATTAAGCAACAAAATTGAGATTTGTTACCTCCTGCATGTATGTTAGGGAAAGGGTGAGATGATTCTGATGCCCATGCACTCACTTGACACATTTTTCAAAATGTTGGCTTATTGTGCAAAAATTGCACTTCATGTCACTAAGAAAAACTCCAGTTTAGAAAACCTTTAAAATATACAATGTTCGATCTATGAAGCCACCAAAAGGAGTGTCTCTAGTGGTAATCGGATGTTACAAATCCAACAGAACTGAAGTTTTGTCCATCAGAGCCTCTATTTTCAAGTTATGGTGAGTTTCATATTTCTTACCAATGTCATTCGGGGACACCAAACAAATTTCAACCGGGAGCATAAAAACCAAACCGAGCAACAAAATTGAGTTTTGTTGCCTCCTGCAAGTGTGTTTGGGTAAGGTCGAGATGGATGCGATGCTCACACACTCGTTGGGAACATTTTTCAAAATATTATCTTATCGTACAAAAATTGCACTACACGTCACTTAGAAAAACCCTAGTTTAGAAAACCAACAAAATACATAACTTTTGGTCCATGAAGCCACCTGACAAGGGTGTCTTGAGTGGTACTTGAATGCCACGAATCCAACAAAATTGATAGTTTGTCCATCAGATCCATGATTTTTGAGTTATAATGAGTTTATTCTCCTTTACCAAGGCCATTAAGGGACACCAGACAAGTTTCAACCAGGGGCATACAATCCAAACCGAGCAACAAAATTTAGTTTCGTTTCCTCCTACAATTATGTTTGGGAAAGGGCAAGATGACTGTGAATCCTATGCAATCACTCGGAACATTTTCAAAATATTATCCTATCATACAGAAATTCCACTACACGTCACTAAGAAAAAATCGTTTAAAAAGCTGCCAAAATAAACAACTTTTAGTCCATGAAACCACTGAGCAGGGATGTCCCTAGCAGTACTCAGATGTCACAAATTCAACTTAACTAACGTTTTATCCATTTGAGCCTTGTTTTTTTATTTATAGTGAGTTTCAACTTGCTTTCGATGGCCATGCAGGGATACCAACTGAATTCCAAGTAACGTAATTGAGTTTTGTTACTTCCTACAGGTACTTGGATAACATGACTCCAACGAAGCTTTGTGATTGTTATACCAATGATATGATTATTATGTTAAAAACTATATCTATGATTGTATTCTTTTAGTCATGTTTATGAGGGGATATTATCAAGCATGTTATATTAAATTTACTCTTAGATTACAATGTAAACAATTCTTGAACTTGATTGAGAGATGAAAACCATGGTTAATATGCTATTGAAGATGTAGATTGAACAACAAGTTATATATATATAGATAGATAGATTTAATGATATAACAACTTTAGGCAAAAATATGGTTCGAAGTGAGTAATATATATGTGATATTATATTTTTCTTCACTTTATATATAATCATGGGGATGTCTATTTTTCCTTGCCTCTACATCTTCTTCTATTGTGATATGAAAATTTATGGTTTACATGTGTGTATGCATGGTTGTGGATATACTTGATATGTGTGGTTACTATATTTTGATGAGATGATGTTTATATTCATGGTTGGAAAACTCATGAGAATGCATAAATTATCACACTAATATTTGCAATATAACACAGAATATGCATTATGTAATGAAATTGATACTAATGCTTTAAATTGATCATTTCTTGGTATTTGCAGAAAAATGGTGAAGATGACTACATAGGTGATGATCATTGATGTACCAAAGAAAGATATTGTTGGTAATGATACAAATGGATCAAATGAAAATGATGATGGATATGATGTTGGGATAGATGATGAGGATGAGGATGAGGATGAGGATAAGAATGATGATGATGATGGTAACTATTGATGCTACTATTGATATTGTGGATGTTTTTTGCTTTCTCCATGCTACTAGACCAATATTGTTATTTTTGTGATTATCCAAATTCATATTAGGTTTTGGGTCATTTTTATTTGTATGGTGGATACATGTTGACATATAAACTTTGATTATTGTTGATCATTTTGACTTTTCTAAATATGGATATAAAAAAAATATTTCTTGTGATATTGGTATTTTCACTATATATATAGTCCACTTGTTCTTTTAACGTTAATAGGATGATTTAAATGATAGGTTATTGATGCGATGATGTTTTATAATTTCACTTCTTTTTATATATTGGAATTGTTGATGATATTTTCATGGAAAATTAATATATATGATGATATTACTACTTTGGATAAATGTTGTATGTTTCTATTAAATTTCTCATAAATGCTATGCAATTAATTTTAATAATTGTATCTACAATTAATTTGAATATTTCATTGCATTATTTCAGAGCTATGAATTAAATGATATATGAGAACTATTGAAATTAATGAATAATTATAATAATTTGATATAATAAATACATTAGCACATAATTGGATATGGTTGTAGGCGTTAAATAGCAAGTGTAATGTGGTGCTAATAAGGAAGCAAAAACAAGAGCTAAAACAGAAGCTCACTATGTTCTAGATCTAGAAGCAACATTGGACGCAAAACTTGGCACTAAGTTGGAAGCCAATTTTGATGCTATTTTGGAAGCCAAAGTAGAAGCTAAACTAGTGGCCGACAAAGGAGCAAAATTGGATGCTGAATGAGAAGCTAAATTAGGTGCTCGTGAGGAAGAAAAATAACAAGAAATCCAAGGAGTTAAATGGGAAGAAAAATGTGGCACTAGTGTGGGAAGAAAAATGTGGCACTAGTGTGGGAATAAAAATGGATGATAAATTGGGCACTAAAGTAGCAGCAAAACATGGTGCTAATTTGGACATAAATAGAGATGTGAAACTAGGCATTAAAAAGGATGCAACACTTGTCGCTAATGATGAAGCCAAGCGAGGTGTTGATATGGTAGGAAGAAGACGTTCTTTGGATGCAAAACATGGCACTACATAGGAAGTAAAATATGGTGCAACAATAGAAGAAATATCTAGCGTCAATTTGGTAGCAAAACATGATGCAAAAAATGAAGCAAAAATTGGTGCAAATTTGGAAGTGAAAATTGGCACATATTTGGAAGTAAAACGTGGTGCAAAATGGGATACTAAAGTGGTAGCACAAATGGATGCAATATTGGATGCTAATTTGGATGCAAATATGGCTTGAACATAGATGCTAACATGGTGCTATTAAGGATGCAAATATGGCGCAAACGAGGATGTCATTTAGAAAGCAAAAGTGAATTCTCTCTAGGAAGCAAAATAGGACGTTATTTAGGAAGCAAATATCGACGTTGTTTAGGAAGCAAAGTTGGATGTTATTCTGGAAGCAAAAAAATAGACACTATTTTGGACATCATAAAAAATGCTATCTAGGAAGCAAATAAAGACATTTTTTGAGACACTTTAAGTTTTGTCCATGACGTGTGCCATTTAGCGTCTAGTTTGACCACTCAATGTAAAAAAAATACACTAAAAAGGGACGCTAAATGGGATGCTAATTCCAGAATTTGTTGTAGTGAAGGGAAGAGGGTTACAATCATAGTGGATGGAGGAGAAACCCATAACTTCATTGATTCAGCCTTGGTGGAGAGGATAAAGTTACCAACTGAGACATTTGATGGGTTTACAGTCATCACCCTCAGTAACAATTCTACGGACTGTAACACATGGATTCTACAAATACAACTTACCATAGGAAATTGCAATGTAGGCTGATAGTTTCTATATGGTGAATGTTTATAATACGAATGTGGTTTTGGGAGTCCATTGGGATAGTCATCTATGACAATGATCTGTTGTTTTCACCAGTGGAAAAAAGCATATATGAATGAAGAAGGTGCTCTTCCTCCTCCTAACCTATGCATCACCTCATTCTAGTAAGTCTGGTTTGGATCTTGTGGACAATGAGGAGGGACCTCAACCCTAGGACTAAGGATCGGTACTCTCTCAAAGAAGAAAGTGCATAGGATACTGGAGAACCCAAAATTCTTGATCTGACCAAGCTTACAGTCCGTAAGATGATGTTTCATGCTATCCAACAAGGAAGTTCTCCATTCATAAATAATGGGCCTCATACACTCTACCACATAGAACATGAGAGGTCGTGATTCCTAGTGTAGGGATGTTGATCCTTCTATTCTAGCCAAAACTAGAATGATCACTTTCAAACTGAGGCTCTAGATCGCATTGGTGAGGACTTGACTTCCCACCTTTTTAGTGTCATGAAGGAAATATGTATATCATAATTTCGACAGACACATGGCCACACAGGAAGGCTTTTTTTCCCCCGCATTTCTATGTCCCTACACGCGATCCAATGACTCGATGTCACCTGTGTGGGCCGAGAAACATACTTTCTGTGGAAAAAAAATTCAAAATTCACCATGGAAATTTGAAATGAAAGTAATGAATTGAAAGAGCATGGAATGAGAAATTACCTAGTCCTCACGGTTGTCGATTTTGTGGCACGTAGCTCCCAGAATATTCCTTTGAACTTCGAGGGTCCAAAGAGCTATAAAATCACTATTAGGGGTAAAAAACCAAATGGTATGGTAAATGGTCAATTTTTTAGTATTTATTTAAAAAAATACCCACTTTCCTATAGTTTAGACCCTCTATTTATTATTTACAGTTGTTTTGGACCAATATTGTTGTGCAAGGTCCATTTTTTTATGTAGTTTAGTTAATCCTTAGTGTATTTTTATCGTTTGTGAATTTGTTCATGCCCATGGAAGGTATACTTGAACTAGCATATAAGATAGGATCATATTCCGCATGCATTTTTGCATTATCCCATGACTATGTCACATTAACCATAGGTACGAACCCGCTTCCATGAAACCATCCCTCTACTACTAAAAGTATCATTATGTAAGCGGTAGAGCTCCCCCAACCATAGGTGCCCTAGTTAGATTTCGATTTGCCATATGTTACCCATGCTGAGATTCCTCCTTAGGTATGAGAGTCCCTGGTATCCCCATTATGCCTTCAAATAGAGACTTCATGTTATTTCTTATCCTTAATTATGTTGTCTATTTTCCTTAGGGACTCTCATTTTATATCATTTTGTAAATGCATCGCATGCGTTCACTTGCCTTATTGAGCTTAATGCCAACTCCCCGCTTCAAAATTATAAGACAAAATTTCCACTCTTGTCTGAATTCTAGCCAAGCAAAGCTTACTTTTTATCCTTTGCAACTTCATTACCCCTCACCCGAGAGGAAACATCCCCCTAAATGTCCTTATCCTGCACACACTTCCTTGCATGGAGCATAGGTATGTTCCACTGCTTGGAAGTAGATTGCTTGACCGCGACATTTGTTTCCTCTCCCTTGTACTATAAGAACATTTTATTCTTTTTTCAAGATTGATAATATGAAAAAGACAAAAAAAATAAATAAACATAAAAAATTTGGATGGGAAATGATATTGACTTATATTGGCAGTTGTCGTGTCGTCTTTAAACAAAGCATAGTTTATGAGTATATTCATCATGGGTCGGGTTTCTAATATGAACTTAGGAGTTGTACTCGCTATTCACAGTTTTCTCCCCCGAGTGGTTAAGCTTACAGTCCCCATGGAGCCTTTGTTGATGCCTCTTGTGTCATAGAGTCTTCCCATTTCACACATTGAGTATGTGTTTTCTAAGTGTCTCCATCTTCCTTATGCTCTTGTTCGAAGGAATTCTTTAGCTTGAGTCGGACATTCCTCAGTTATCTTGACCTTGTATGTTGGCCATTCCTAGTACATCATAGATTTTTGGTCCTACCTGGCACTTTGGGCCTACTTTCATCATTGGTAGGTGACCTTGAACTCAACAGATGACATCTCATCATTGGTCGTTGACTGAGTGGTTTCCCTTATGTTCGACAACAAGAAATATATTCCCACAATGAGATTCATTTCGTGTCTTTCATTCCATTAGACCCTATTGATGCTTTCCTCACCTCTGTCAGTACTTTTCATCATTGGATGTTATTCAGAAAGTCTCTTTTGCATGCTACTTGCACCCAGTATGCATGAGAGACACACATGGTTACTAGTTCATGTACATCTTATTCATCTGATTTATTCCAAGTTATCCATCCTTTTTGTGTACCTCATGTTGGTTGATGAGGAATTCATTAATTCCGTCCTTCTAGTAGATTCCATTCTATCAACTTAATATCATTTGTTCTGGAGTTGAGATCTATATTTAGTTGAGTGCCTTGAGACTTCTAGTCATCAGTGGCAAGTTCTCTCGCCATCGACAAATTTGGGAATACATCAATGTCCCCTAATCGATGGATTCTTCAAGTGTTTGACCTCAACGCCTATATTCACACTTATTGAATTCCCTTGGTATATTGACACCCATTTTCATCATCAGTGGGTTGTCTTTTGTTTGTTAACAGTATACATCAATGATCGGTAATCAGGCGATGTTTCATCATGTTCGACCTCAACACCTTTAATCATGTGATGAGACATGTACCATCGATGGTTTGTGTAGAATACCTCATAGTATGGTGGCATTCTATATATGATACTACCTTGATCGTGACAGTACCTATGAGATTATAGTTCTCATACCATAGTATTGTACCTTATCATGTACCATATGTCTTCATTCAGTATGAAGACTAGACTCCACTGTGTATTGTACATGTTTGTGACCACTTATGACATATGTCTATTATTCCTATTCATGGCCATTTTACTTATATGTATCCGGGACTACTATATGTACTCCTGATGTGTATTCATGTATACAGAATTATCATCATGCTGACGAGTGGCTAGTTCTTCCATCTGGATCTTCACTACTCCAGTCCTGGGACTATTATAATGTATTTCGACCATTGTGTACCCCTTTGACCTCACACATTAGGGGGGATTTGTTATAGTGTGATTTGTCACACGTTATGTGTCATGCCTTGATGGTCTTCCCTTGTCCCTATGTAAACTTAGTATACCCCCCTTACTCACTATAGCCTCGATGCTTGAATACAACCCTAAAGAAAGACATTTTTGAAGATACACACAGGTCAATAATTATACAGCTCATGTATACATAGCTTGCACCATTACAGCCTGCGTACACCGGGCTTTATGCTAAAAAACAAAAAATATTTGGTGTTTTCCTCATTAAGTAAAGAATACCTTAATCCTTGGCCTTCCATATGCCTAGAAATGCCCGATTCGACCCCCCATTTCCCATTTGAGGGATATCTATTGATCCATTGTGAAGCATTAGATGAGGAAGAAACTTGGAGAGTAAGGAACCTATAGCGATTTTTTTCCCCATTTCCATATACTTGACTCTGCATCCCTTTGTCATTGTTGATAGAACTCTTTATGTTCGTCTCCAAGCTCTCCATTGTCTTTGTCAACTTTCCTTGATATGGAGGATTGAAGTGGTGGAGGTCCAGGTGGAGGAACTCAATTTCTCAGTTTCAACGAGTTGCTGACAGAGGTTTTTACATTAATAGAAATATCCATTTCTCGTCCAAATTTCATGTGCAAGTGTTTATATTTGTATGTGTGGGTATAGTTGCTTTATACATGTTTAAATGGATTATGCTAGTTTGAATGCTAACATATAATATATTTTATGCTTGGATATATATTTGTTGTTGAAGGATAATTGTAGGGACAAGCATTTGATCGTGAGATGAACGATGGTCTTCTTCAAACATCCGATTGAGGTATGGTTTCTATCCCTTAGTTGTTAGCCTCTTTAATTTATCTAGCATATTTGAGAATGGATGTGATTTCTAGTGTCATCCTATCTATTGTGATCCACCCCAATCCATAGGAATATTTTCTCTGTAACACTCATCAAAGATATGTTTCCATAGTAAAGTGGTGAATCTTAACTAGGGTTTTAAATATATAGGCTATTATTTAAAGCTAAACTGTTATAGATTGGAAGATTGGAAATGGCTTGAGAAAAATATCAATCAAAGGATCAAGAATTGTACCTTTTGGTGGTTCTCCATTGGAGGGAGATTGGTTTTGGTTAACTCGGTGCTTCAAATCCTATCAGTTTATTGGTTTTCCCTTTTTGTGGTTCCTATGGTTGTGATAAATAACATTCACAAAAATATTTTTCATTTTTTATGATATGGAAGGCATCAAAGCTCTAAGGTTCATTTTTATTCTTGGGAGAGCTTAGCCCTTCCAAAAAATTTTGGGGGTTGGGGCACAAAAACTTGAGTGGTTCAGTCTTTCTCTATGGGCCAAAAGTCTGCGAAGAAGCCTGTTTGTTTCCGGTCTTTGGAGTAGAACCATTTAGGAACAATATTTAAAATGAGTGTTGGTTATTACGTGGATTAAGAAGCCGATATTTGTGGCATCAAATGCTTCCATTATATGGAAAGGGATCCTTGAGGTTTTTCCAGTACTTGGAAGTTGGCTAGGATGGCGAGTGGGCAATGGCATGCAAATCTTCTTGGGAATCGATCCTATTGTGGGTGTTGACAATAGCTCTAGTTTTTTGTGTAATTTGATTCTACAACTCCACAGTAGTAATATCTTTATGTTGGCTCAAGCTAGAAGGAAGGATAGTTGTGGTTTGAACTCTTCCTATTGGCGCTAGGCCAGTGGGTTCGATTTAATGGAGGAAGTTGCAAAGGAGTGGAACAACTTTACAAAGGCCCTAAATGTCGCGGGGATACTTTTGCCGAAGTAGAGTGATTATTTGGTATGGGATTGGGGTGATGTGAATGGAAAGATGACTGTAAAAACAGCTTATGAAGCCATTGTTGCTCAGGAGGGGATATTTTCCAGAGAGTGGTGGTATGCTAAGTTGTGGAAATGGAAGGTTCCACTTAAAATTATATGTTTTATTTGATTGTGTATTCATAACAAAATACTCTCTTAGGATAATTTATTAAAACGTGGGTTCGTCAAGCCTGGTAGATGTGTGTTATGCCTGGCAGAATCTAAGAATGTCAATCATTTATTTTGTCAGTGTATTTTTTTCGGAGGTAATTGGTAGGTGCTAAAACATAAACTCAGGCTTAAGGATAAGTGGGGCAATCATAACTTCGTTGATTGTCTTTATTATTGGTTTCATTCAAGAGTGAGATATAAAATATTTCCTATGCTCCTCATGTGGGAGATCTAGAAAGCTAGAAACCAGTGCATATTTGAAGATATAAAACCTTCAGTTTATTTTGTATGTATGTGAGTTCTCAATGCACTCAAATATTTTTCTTCTTTAAAGTCTAAAGAAAATATCTGATGCATGAGTCCATTGACTCTCCCCGATGACTTTGCAACTGGTTTCTTTGATGGAGCTACCAAGGATGGACTGTGTGGAGTTGGGATGATTCTAAACATCAAAAAGCATCATCAAATTCGGCTAAGGATGGTTGTGGGTAATGTCTCCAATACTAAGGCAGATTTTTTGGCCTGTTGGGGCCTTTTATGGTTTGCCAAAAAGAGGGGTGTTATTTGTATTAAAATCCTTGGAGACTCAAAGGTGGCCATCAACTGGGAAAATAGCCATTATGTGATGCATGTTTTGAACTTGTAACATTGGTTAAACAAGATTTTCTCTTTGAAGGAGGATTTTACAGTACTCACTTTTGAGCATGTCTTTAGGGAGCTAAATATGCAACCTTATTATCTCTCCAAAATGGCTATTGGCCCCATGGATGGTCAGACGTTTTTTGAGGAATGCTCTTCTAAGATCCTGGTGGATGTGGGTTCTTGTTCTTTGTTTTGAATGGGGGTTCCTTGTCCCTGCATTTTGGTAGTTTTTTACTTGGTTTTAATGTTGTTATTCATGATTGATGCCATTATGTATGGCTATATCTATTAGTGTATGTGTTGGATGTAAATTGTCAGTTGGAAGATGTAGAATGACTATTGATGCTATGGCATGGAGGTTATGTATTTTTCCTTGGATATTTGTAACTTTGATTTTTTATTAAATAACAAGTCATAGTTTTTCTTCTTGAAAAAAAAATATTGATACTTTTGGTACATGCGGTTAAGAAACTACCTACACCACAAGTGGATCTATGAGTCTAGTGATGCTACAAGAAGTAACTACCTTGGAGTTTTGTTGAAGATGTCATGCCTCTTGTTGAGAGGATAAGTGGATGTGTGCATCCAATGATGGAATATGGAGTGGAGGAGACTATCTATTCATATTCCCTCTTACATATGATTGTCATTGTAGTTTCATGTTATAAACATAGTCCCTTTATAGTCACTAATAGAAATGAATGGTTGATAGTAGAGTTTTTTTAAATTTAGATTATTTTCACTTTAATTCGTGTCTCTCCTTATTTTGTGTTGTAATTTTCTAATATGTTGTTCATCCTCCATGCTTTCATGATTTAGCCTATCATGTTGTGTCATTTCTTATATAAATATTGTATTATTGTTTGTTATTGTAGACTCTTCAAAAGAATGCCATTAAAAAAACCAAAGTCTAATTTGGACCCTTCATTCCCCTCATGAGTCCACTGCAGGCGTGAACACACCCTGGCACCTCTGGCAATAGAATCCCCTCCTTTCCTAACGAGCATCTCCAACCTCGCTAGATTCTCGTGAAGAGCTACATTATGGATATAGTGGAGTCACCTTGTGTTTCCAAAGAGTGGGACATTTGTAAAATTAAGTGGTTAAAAGTACTAATGAAAGCCCTACCAAAGCTGGGGTTCCAAAGAGGGTGTTTCTTCGTCTCCCTACAAAAGACCATGTACACTAAAATTAAATATTAACATTTGTGTTTTAAATATAGTAAGGCTTATCTTTCCATATTTTAAGAAATGAGAGTATACAATCTACATAATGTAATTTCATTAAAATTTCCAATTTTTTAATAAAAAAAACATGAACACATAAAATTATTTAAATATCATTGAAATGATTAATATATCTTATAACCATATAAAAAAAATAAAAATGTATAAATAAAAATTTAATAATTATTAATAACTAAATAATTTAATATTTTATTAATAAATGTTTGGCCTTTCAATATATCTATTCAAATATTATGTAAATACAATAATGATTTGGCATTTAAACAAAACAATTTCATTATAAATAATGTTCAATCGAAAGGCAATAAACTAAACTTTTAGAGATTCATACTAAATTTTTAGAGATTCCTATAAAAATATATAGTGGAAAGATTAAGTATTATACTTCAAAAGTAAGTATGCCTGCCAAAACTAGGTGTTGGCAAGCAATTGAAGATTGATACATAATATTAAAACATAGACTTTAGCTTTAAACAATGATGATATACTATTAAAATTGAAAAGTAACTTTGACCATTAATAACATGACATTGAAAAACTAAATCAACTTTGAAAATGATGAACTAGGTATGCTTGCCAAAACTAGGTCTTGGGCAACCCATTGAAGATTGATACATAATATATTAATAAATATTAAAACATAGGAATCAACTTTCAACATTGATGACATTCTATTAAAATAAAAAGGATAACTTTCAGCATTGACGACATAACATTAAAAACGAAATCAACTTTGAAAACGATGTTATTTTTGTGATTTTTTAATGGATAAATCAATGTATAATTTAATGTTTATTAAACATTGGCATTCGCATTTTAATATGAAAACTTTGGATAACTATTGACCAATTTTCTGCAACGTCAAAGATCCTAAACCGTAAAACAATATCCCGGTGTCCTTCACCTTCTAACAACACATGCACTGAATATTCTACACCCTAGACAATGGTTAAACATCGTTTATCTTAAAACAATACAATACTTCAAGGAGTATGCCAAAAACTAAATAACCTCACCTTTAAACAGTGACTTACACCTTCAAACAATAAAATACACTTAATATCGTAAATGGCTAAGATACCAATATGCCATATTGATGAGAATGAGAAGGAAACAAGCAGTAGAAACAGAGATAACTTTCTTCTTGGTTCGAGGAACTGTAAATAAAATGTTGATGATGAAGAATCCCTATCTATCCTATCCATGGATAACTGAAGCTCACTCCAGGAATGGATAGTCCGTGGAAAATTGAAGCTACATCCATAAATACTTCACTCCAGGAATGGATAGTCCGTGTAGCCAACTACAGGATCAGGAATGTAAAAAGTGTTTCTGTTGTATTTGTTGAGAGAGGCATTTAACTCAAATCTTCTTGGCAAATCTGGGTTCGCCAAGAAAATTCGACCATAAACTACAAGATCAGCCTTGCCGCTTGCAATCGCTGCATTACCGTCTTCTCTATCATAACCCCCTGCGACCAAGAATGATCCCTTGAATGCCTTCCGCATGGGAAGCAGACTTTTGTTTGTAGCAACAGGTTCAAATGAAGTTACCAGTCTGGGCTCTACATAGTGGGCATACAGGATCTTGTATTTATTTAAGTTCTCGGCCATGTAAACCCCAAGCGCCTCCGGATCTGAGTCACTGGACTCTAGAAATTGTGCAAATGGAGAGAGCCGTATCCCCACTCGCTCTGCTCCAATTTCATTTGCCACTGCTTCAACAACCTCCAGAGGAAACCTGCACCGATTCTCCAGTGTCCCACCATACTCATCGGTCCTGTCATTTATGCCGTCTTTCATAAACTGGTCAAGGAGAAATCCATGAGCACCATGAATTTCAACCCCATCAAAACCTGCCACAAAATCACTCAAACTATGAATGGACAAAAAGGTAGCACTTCCCTATTTGGTGGACAAAAATATGTATTTTAATGTAATGACAATTGAATCGGTTGAATTCAGCAAAGAAAAGCCATGTGGTCTATATTAACAATAAACAACTCAAGCTATTCCTGTAGCCGCAAATATCTAAATGCCAAATTTATTATTTCTTTAAAAACAGTCACCTGCTTTGATAGCATTCCTGGCAGCAAGACGAAAGTCATTAATAATCTGTGGAATCTCCTCAATTTTCAGAGCTCGAGGAGGGAAATAATCTGCAAGATCCTTGCCGTTGGGTAAAACAATCTGTCCCGATATTTTTCGATCTGTGGATGAAACGGGAGCCTGGCCATTGGGTTGATAATCTGCATTACATAAACCCACTCAGCCATGTCTATTCAAAGAAACGGACAGCAAATGTTCTACAAAATACATGCAATTACATCAATAAAAACTGACCTAATATAAGAGACTAAGAGTTATCACAGATACCATGGCCAAATGAAGCTAACAAACTATGGCATTCTAGTGGGAATCATGCTTTGGAAGCAAATCAACAGAACCCTATACACACAGATCTGCAAAGTGGGTACATGAAAGAATTAATGGATAGCAATGCGTAGAGACTTACCCACATGGGAAGCCCTTCCAGTATGCCAAATCTGACAGAAGAAAACGCCTCCTTTCTCGTGGACGCCATTGACAATGGGTTTCCACGCCTCCACCTGCTCGTCCGTCCAAATTCCAGGTGTATCCGGGTACCTGTTAGTTGCAAACCTCATTATTTGGGTTTCTAATAAAAAAAAGCTCATAACAAGCACCTGCTTATTATAGTTATTGATATAAAATATATATATGAAAAAAAAGTGTTACCCTACCCTTGGGCAGAGTCGGAGACGCCAGTAGCTTCTGCAATGAGAAGACCTCCAGGGCTGGTTCTCTGGGAATAGTACAGGATTGCGTGTGGTTGGGGTATGCAGTTGTAGGACCTCTGTCTGGTTAACGGTGCCAAAACCACCCTGCCAAACCCATTTCCAGTATTAGCAAACTCAAACTATGTTGTCAAAATGAGAGAAAAGGAAGAACAGAAGAATGATATACCTGTGAGACAAGCTGAAGGGACCCAATTGGTAAGGTGTTATCAATGGGATCTGCTGCTGCTTTGATTGGTTTCCTTCTGTGTTTTGTTTTCCTCCTCCCATTGTGTTTAGTGTCTGTACTCCTACTCTTGTTGTTGTTGTACAATTGAAATGAATAAGCTCCACCGATTTGATAAAAGAACAGGGTGATCGATGTGGATGAAGGTTTGATAGATTCAGAGTGTAGTGCCTAATGGGTTTATATAGAATTCCAATGTATGTCGGATTAGGTATGTCTAACGTCATGGATGATGAACGAAGTTGGAAGGTGCGTCACGGATGATGAACAACATTCATATCTACCAATGCGTCTGCGCCTTACTTCTTTCTGGGCTGGGCTGGGCTGGGCTGAGAAATCGGGAGCCGCAGGTGTGCATAGCTAGGGGTCCTGTGGAATTGTAAGGATTTTTAGTTTGGTGTGAACATCGAAGTGACGTAAGAGTTGGGCATGGCCCCCAAAAGCAATTTAAAGTTGCATACATTCATTTTACTGGTTGGGGTCCTGTCCAGCTAAGAAGCAGCCCACTGCGAGGATCCCTACCAATTTGGAATTGAAATAAAACCCTGGAGAAATTCAAATAAATCACGCACGGAAAGCGTCATGACAAAGTCAAACTGAACGGAAATCTTGTTAGCTGCCAGTACTTTATGACATTTGGCGACATTTTGGTGGTGCTTCGGGAAACTTCCAGAATATGAAGGCAAAGCAAAATTGGGACTGTGGGAGTCTCTTTGGTGTGAATCGGAGGACCAGATACATTGAACCAGTAGCATCCACACATTTTATCTTAACGGAGACGCTATCAAAGGAGCTGTATGAAAGGAGTTGTCTAACTATGGGAGGATTTTGACTTTTTCTCATATTTTTAGTTGGAATTCGGTGAATTTAATTCATACAATCTTGTAATTTATGTTGTTTGTTGGGCTATTTGAAGTGTAAAAATGAAATCACTTGACATGAAAACCCCCAAACATCCACACTCTGTAAATTTTATCAATGTTTTTGCAAGTTTTGAAAATTCCGTCAAGATTCATGACCAGAAACAAGTAAAAACCAGCCAAAAATAAGGGGAAAATCTTCCCCTAGTTAGACAACTCCGCTATGAAATAGCATCTTTGAATTAATTATGGTGGACTTGGGACCGTACACCCATTCGGGAAAACAAGGCTCAAGAACACGCCAGTAACATTATAATGGAATATATATATACAAGCAATTGCTCCAAGAAGGTGCAATAATACGCCGAAAGGTTATTGTTGGAGGGTAAAAATGACTAAAAAAGGAAGCTAAAATGAGTTGGTGTAGAGCTAGTATTGCACCTTGAGGAATGCAACGACAAGTTTTGTAAGGAAGGAAAATGAAGAGCCAACACTAAGAATGCTTTTTAGGATAACAATGTTAAAGCATACCACAATCACCTTTGATATTAACATAAAGAGTCACACCACACGACCATACATATGCAATCTACAAAAACTAGAAGCCGATGTAAACATCATATAAAACAAAAAAGAAGCATCATAGATCACAAGAAGCTCATTTGATTTTTTTTCAGAGGAAAAAATACCAGACTTTGTTATTCAATAAGAATCAAAAGACATCTTAAACAATAATCAACTTTCCTGGCAATAGAAAGCAGATATGTAACCACATCAAAGCAAGGACAGTATAGTACTGAGCATTCATACAACCATCCCATAGAGTAGGAGCACAAAGTTTGATCATAGCAGACTTTTCTCATCATCCCTGATAATACAGGTCAGAATATGCTGGATACGATCGAGAGTGATCATCAAACAGACAAGTCCTGAGCAAAACTTGCCGGCTGATAGTCTCTAACAAAGCAGATATAATATAATAGATATATCAATCGCTGAGTGCCAAAATAAAAAGAAACAGAAACTCAGCACAAACTAGAAAAGCATAAATCGGCCTCGATCTATGATCAATCCTTCCAGAGATTTAGAGAAGATTCCAGAACCCATATCCAACTTCAAAGCCTGTTTGGAGAGACCATCCGCCATCGAGTTATGCTCACGATATATATGTTTGAAGTTCATAAGAGGGGCATGTAACAACATAGAATGGAGATCATCACACCAATGATTCAGAGATGGAACATTTAGTGATGTGAGTCTGTTAAGCCAAGAAATAATAACAAGTGAGTCACCAAAAATCGAGTGCATGGGTAAAACCATCAGCGTACTCACTCTCAAAATAGCCCAAAGTGCCAATAATTCAGCTCTGGTGTTTGAGCTGCTACCACAACCCATGGAGAAGCTAAATAAATGATCATTATTGAGAAAGATCACAAAGCCAACACCACCCATATGCTCAGCAGCTGCCCCATCAAAGAAGCCACAAGGAAAAAACTTCATGGGACTTGGACCGATGTTCCTGAATTTTTGTTTTTTTTGTGGAACTAGGTATAAGTTCAGAAGGCTGTCAATCTGAGAGATAAGTATATGAACAGTAGGCACTCCAAAGTCAAATAGGCATCTGTTCCTGAGTTTCCAAATACACCAGAAGATGAAAATCAGAAGGTATCTGTAGGGAGCATAAGATGCAGTATGGTAGAACCAATAATCCAAAAAGGTAGATACAGATTCATTATGGGGGGAAGAATACCCAAAACAAGCTTCATAGTAAGAATGGATATCAAGAGAAAAAGAGCAGTCCAAAAAGAGGTGTTGAATATCCTCTGCATTCAACCCACAAAGAACACATCTACTAGGCCCCTGGAAACCGCGGTGTTGAAGTTGATCCCAGGTCAGAATCCGACCCCTACCCAGTAACCAGGTGAAGCAACCAATTTTCAGAGGTATATTGAGAGTCCAAATCAAATCAAATACCGAAGCCTGATCCTCAGAACAATACGAGGATGTGATACAATCATATCCCATAGCTGTTGTTAAGGGGCCCACATATTTTTTATGTGACCATAAAAGAGAGTCATAGTGTTCAGAGAGACGAATTCTTCCAAATCCCATCCCCCTAGTGAAGTTCTCCCATATAATCTTCCAGTCACCTTGGAGATCGAGATCATCTGTCGAGAACCAATAACTCGTAGCAAATGGAGTTTGATTTCTTGCCTGAGCTAGTGTACAGATACCATAATCTTCCAGATAGTCCCATAAATCACGTGGGAGAAGGAAGGTAGACCCCAGACCGACAATGGGATCCACACCCAATCGAATAGAAGAACCATTTTCAACTTGCCAGATTAACCCCCTGCCCAGCCAGGATATGGTTAGAAGGAAACCTCTCCATATAATCGATGCACTTCGAAGAGAGAAACACTTTTCTCAAAGCCACGAATGCAGAGGTAATTTTTTCATATATTTAACAAAGATAAGCTGATACCAGATTCCATTGCCATTAAGTGCAAGCCATAAGCTTTTTAATCTCAATGAAAGGCTGAACCAAGTAAGATGCTTGATGCCCCATCCACCCATGGATGTTGGGCACGCAAGGAGGTGCTAGTCCACAAGGTGGAACTTCTTATTCTTTGGTGAAGAACCCCACAAAAAGGTAAAATCCAAACGTCTGAGCTTATCAATTATGGATTGAGGAATCGGGACTAATGCCATCCAGTAGACAGGAAGACTGGAAAGTACAGATCTAATAAGGACAAGACGACCACCAAGGGATAAGAGCCGGTTGGTCCAGTGGAGGATTCGCTTTTCATATTTAGATATAATCCATAGCCAGTCTTTGACCATGTACCCCGATGGCTTAAGAAAGCATCCAAGATAGTTAAATCCATGATTTATGTGCTCAAATCTGTAAGGAAGCAGTCCTGTGATTCTACGAAGTAGATCAGCTTCTAGGTCATTATGGAGAAAGCAAGATTTGTCCATGTTAATCCGCATACCAGAGGCCTCACAAAAAATATCTAGTATAACTTTAAAAGCCAGCCATTCCTCAAAGGAGCCCATTCCAAACATAATCACGTCATCTACAAAGAGTAGATGTGTGAGGAATAGCTGTGGCGAAATCTTGATGCCTCTAATTCTGCCATTGACTTTGGCATCTTTAATCAGTAATCTTAGACCTTCTATAACCATAATGAACCACAGAGGAGACAAAGGACAACCCTGCCTAATTCCACGAGAGGCAGTGAAGAAGCTCATTTGATTTTAATATAGTGATGGTCCACTACTATTGATTCAAATAAGTCAGAATTTCCTATATAAATTAGAGCAAGGAAAAAGTAGAGTTTTCTTGAAGCCTTGATTACCTTGCCATCATATTCTTTATTGGACAAAACTTCAAGAGCAATGTATGCAAGTGTCCCAACATTTGAGTTGGGATGAGAATGAAGCACAAAAGACTAAAAGAAAATGGTAGTCATTTAGAAGCCACCCTCCAAACTCCAATTATTTAAAAATGAACTACAAGGTATATTTCTACCAGCTCAAGAAATTTTCCAATTGTAGGTACAAGAAAGTATTTTCGAATAAGCCAAAATCAAAGATCTTTAGATGAGGTGCAAGACTTCCATCCAAAAGTAGTGTTTTCCATCTTCAAGTCATGATGATGAACTTGATGCATAGTTTACAAGTCAAAGTTGAATGGATTTAGATCAATTTTAAGACTAATAGAAAATGAGAACACTTGTACACTTCAAAAGAGTCTAAAAGAGAATGAGAACACTTGTGCAAGAAATCTATCCAAAAGAGCGTTTTCAGCTTGCAGTCACATTGATAGACTTGCTACATACTTTCCATGTCAAAATTCAACCCCTTCAGATATAATTCAAGCTTAAACGAAAATGTTCACTTGTACACTTCAAATATGATAACATCTTTATGAGATCTAATTCTGTGTAAATGTAAGAACAAGGGCGTTAATCACATAAAATTATTGTTGGCCCTACGTATGTTTTAGATATTTTGGGTACCATTTTTCAATTTCCATGTGAAGTGTGCCACAAAGCTGCGACAGAGTGGTCAAGAAAGCAATGAGCTCTGATGTTTTAGGCGAAGATAAAGGAAAACCAGTTGTTTTGACGAAGTCCAACCACAAGTTGGTTAGACGGTTAACAAATGTGTCTACATGCATTTATGGGATCAGGTAGTGTGTGCGGGTTGTAAAACGACCATTAGAGCATATAAATTTGTAATGAGTTGGGATTTTTGGGGTTAGCTAATTTTGAAGATGAGAAGAGAATTTTTGTATCATGTCAAAAATCTATGTATTGTTTTTGTTGAACTCTAAGTTGAGTTAGAGTTGCAAGTACGAGGGTTGATCTATAGGTTGTGTGTGCAGATCCGTTGTAATGTAGTTTGGAGAAATGGTCATAGGTTGTGTGCACAAACCTAAAGAGTTCAAGTGGTGACTCTTCCATATTAACAAGTATTTTTGTGGTTTTCCCATCTTGGGTTTTCATGTTAAAATCCCAGTGTCTATTGTGCATGATGAATTATTGTTTTTATTAATGCATAAATGAATAACTGTGAATGGATGAATGGATCAAAATGTTACTGTAATGGATATTTATGTTGTTATGAAGTTGGTTAATGGCGTCGATAAATTTGTGGATCTCCATCATAATCTCTGATCTGTTAAATTTAGTTCTATCCTAGTTATTTATGACGAAATTCCCCTTCATCACTACAGAAACCTGGTTCCTGCAACTCCCATAGGTACTTCGGGTGAGACTTCATTGGCTATGTAGGTGTTACCGAAAGGGCTAAAACCATTTCGATCTGGTATCTTGGGTTTTGTTGGTATGGTGGTGTGAACCTAGGTTTTGTTAAGATTGTGCCAACAAATATTCACTGAACATTAGTATTTGATGCAAGGATGAAAGCAGGGGAAATATTATAAGAAAGAAATATTTGATGCAAGCATAGTTGATTGTTAAACTTCAGTATTTCAAGATATGTGATTGCTTTTTATAAAGACACTATTGCACATAGTTTTCCAAGAAAAGTAGCATTTACTATTAGCTTGTACAAAAAGTCAAATATAACACGCTGTAGAAAACATTTAAAATGGAATTAACTATAAAACGTTATGGGAATATCTCAAAAAATGTTGGTAGATTAATAAGTTGTATATATGAAATCATTGAATTCCAAATTGCACATAAGATATTTCCTTGATGAAATGGTATGCCTACAAATGTGAAGAGCAAAAGTTTTTTTTATCAATGCATCAATTAACATGGGTCAACAAGGTCAACCTAAGCATTTCATTTGTGTGAAGTGGTTGCATAGATTTTTGTTAGCTACATTTTGTAGAATTAGAAGAATCAATGTAAAAAGAGGCATCTAATTCTAAAATAGGCTTTTGTTTTTGCAGTGTAAGTCTTTGACTATTCTTCAAACATTCACGCAAACTCTCACTGATACCACCAAGATCAATAGAGGTGAAAAATTTGATGGCAAATCATGAGTTCCTAAGAGTGTCCTTTAGGGAAATTGACTCAAGTGAATCATGCATTGTACAATGATTAGACCTTCCATTGAGAAATTGTATGCCAAACTACTCTACCAGCTCCTGCAATGCCATCAAATTCAAATAATATTACTTAGCCAATGATGTAGACTCAAAAAACAATGGCAATCTTTCAAGCATTATGCGATTGTTTCCCACCCCTCATAGAACTCCTCCTCGATTTAGTTGGTGTTCTAAGTGTATTCAGTTGCATTATGCTGTAAAACTCTGTGAAATCAAGTCAATATAAGAGGAACTTCAAATCAACATGTTGTTGAAGTGGCAGTTGAGCAATGAACCCCTCTAATAGAGATGAACACTCAATAGCGAAAACATCCATCTCTTCTCCCATGACACGCAATAACTATCCTATAAGTTGTAATGAGGACTTTCTGTGTCCACTAACCCAAGCCCCCAACTTTTGAGGTTCTCTCTTGGACTTCTGCCTTGAATATGTTTCAACTATATAGCAAATACGTGAAAAAATTCACACGTTAGTGTGGAATACCTGGAAGAAATATGTCAAATATCTAACAAAAATGTTGGCCATATGACCTACTATTATCAACAAAGACACCAAATTACATGGACAAGGAAAAGGGAAACAATATACCTCGTTTCAATTTCACAGGAACTTTCATATAATCTATCCATGTGGCTCCAAAAGCGTAAAATGAGATCAAACAATGAAAACAATGTTTTATATAAATGATGAGATCATTCCCCATAAGTGACTTCTCTATAATTGCAGTAAGGTACCTTTCATGAGAAACTATAAGTTCACTAAGGTCTCTTGCTTCTTCCATTTCATCCGAAAATTCCACCCATGAGTAATCAAGAACTTTGAACATGAGATAGTATTGCAGATTTGTGAAAAACTGGTTCATTTCATTTCTTAGTGTTTGACATCATCTTAAAATGGATACAAATTGTTGCTTCCCACCACCATCCCTAGTGGAAAATTGGCGAGTAATAGAGCATTTTGGTTTCATAGTCTTACATGTAGCGCTCATTGCATGTTCCACAGGTTTAAGCTTCCAAAGATAGTTATAAATTTTAAGGTACCTCGCCATCAAAGACTCTGTAAAATGGTATTTAGAGGATCTCTTGCATTATATTCCAGTGAGAAAACATCCCACCCCCTGTCTCCACTATGATGTGGCATCATCTTCACTCTCAGATTATTTAATATATTTGGGTCATCATATTGGGCATTAGAGGCAGGAATTGTAGTCTCCAGTAGCCTTGAAAGCTTGAAGGAGCTTATAGTGTTAACTAGTTGAGAGAGATCAAGGCCCACAATGTCCATGAGATACTAAATGAAGTCACCTTCGATAATAAGCAAGGAACTCTTGATTGCAAGGCAATTTACTTTGAACTTGAATTGACCATACATTATTTCTATCAAATGCCGACATATCCTCTTAGTTGCTTCTACAACCAATATTTCCAATCGAACAAAGCACCCACCTTGATAATTCCTTTATTTAAAAGGCATTTGGCTAAGAGTATTGCCATATGATAAAGACCGCCCCTAAACTTGCCAAACCCCCTCCTGATTGACCAATAGGTCTTTATCTCAAAAAAAGGCATCGACTACATTTTCCCATGAAACCGTCAAGGGATCAAATCCCTTGCTAACTACCACATAATTCCTCAGTTCCCAGAGAAATCATTTCCCACTACCCTCTAACTCGATAAAAAGTTCGTGATCTGAGGGTCCAACATGGTCAATGTGCTACCAAAGCTCGCGTACACCACCGATTGAGCGAGTTGCAAGTCCAACCATTGCAGGCATCCCTGTGCAGTAGCATCATCATTGTCATGGTCATTGGATTGCTTCATTGATATCGATGGCATAAATAACGGTCCAATCAAATACATGGGAGGTAATTTCTCCATCACTTGTCTGCTTCGGAGATTTGAGCAAATCGATCATGAGGATATGTTCAAGGGCGTCCATGGAAT
>LPNX010963062.1:184771-211225 GCA_001517045.1 Pseudotsuga menziesii | reverse complement strand
TTAGGGTGAACGTTAATTTATTTGATATTAATTAATGGTAATTTATTGTAATAACAATTATTAATTATTAAATTATTTATTAAGGAATGTTAATGTTCAATAATTATTAAGTACTTATTTATCAAATATAATATTTATTTAATAATAATTAATATTATTTATTAAAAATAAGGATTGTGTGTTTAGTGATTATTTATCAATTAAGGATAATGTTGATTTAATTACATATTTAAGTTTAATGTTGATTTAATGTTTAAAGTGGATGTTAATGTTTTAGGGAATGAATGATGGGTTTCAGAGTTAGGTCATCATCCATATTAAAATTGGTCAACCCTGCCATGGATAATATCAACATAGACACATTTTTTAAGCTTGGGATCAAGTGGGTCTTTTGCTTTTAAGTGGGAGGAATGTTGTTTTTATTTGTTTTGTTTTTAAAACTTTAGCAATGTTATCAATGGTCCCTTGAATATATGGGAGAAAATATTTTATCTTGTCATCTTGCTTAGGGTGTTTATGTTCATTAAGTGACCTCTTTGATTTATTAATAGCTCTTATGATATCATTCTTTTAATAACCATTATTTTGGAGAGCATTCACCTGATACCTTAGTTCTTCATTTAAGTGTTCCTTATCTGAAATTCTAACAGCTCTCATTGCAAGCATATGTAAAACACTAAGCTTCTTAGTAGGGTGATGGTGTGAATCAACATGTACGTATCTACAAGGGGGCCATCTTCCTTTTTTGTGATTAGGACATCTAGGAATGAGAGGCAACTATTTTCTTGGGTTTCCATAGTACACTTAATATTCTCAAACTGGTTGTTCATGTGTTCCAAGAAATTGCCTAGACTCTCTTTCCCATGTGGCAAGATGAAGTTTGTGTCGTCAATAAACTTTGTAAATAATTAAATTAACTTATTAAATAATTAAATTAACATCAACTTAATATATAATCAAAATTAACATTAAATTTAATGATATTAATTAGTTAAGAATTAAGAATCATCAAATAAAATTATTAATTATCATAAATAATTAAATAATTATTATTTATTTAATTAACTATTAACTATTAATATTAAATGAATAATCTTTGAATAATTAAATATTATGGTAAAGCTGACTAGAGTATTAATTACATAAAAGAGATACTTATTTATTGAAACATGATTTTGTGTATTCCATTGAGGCATTCATTCTCCCGATGATGGACTCCACTCCTAAGTCTGAAACGGATCAAGTAGATTTAAATGTTACACAGGTTTCCAAATCACCTTCAAAAATACATTCTTCATGTGAAAACCTAAATCAAACCAAAGAGTAAGTCACTTATCTTTCTATCTTCACATTTCCACATAATAACTATTAACAACAAACTTCAAAATCTGTATTTGATAACATACGTACTAAATGTGGTTTTTTTTCCATGAATACAATAGGGAATTTAGAAATTGATGCAATCAATAAATTCATTCTCTACAACATGGAGGCAACAAAATCATGGGTTGCATTGTATGAAGAGAAGAGGAGGAAATAGGACATTGACAGAAAATAATTCAGGCAGTTGCATGATAGAAGCATGGCTTTTCCAGATCATTTAAAAGAAAATATGGCAATGTGCATCTGGTCGACCCGCTTGAAGAGGAGGATGCACTAAACATTGGGATTGCGTGTAGCAACTTGGTAATAATATATTTTTGTACATTTTTAACTTTATAATGCAACTTTGAATTATAGAATCTATGTTTAATATATTAATGGCTAGGTTATTAGACATATGACACCATGATTTGTTAACATTTTTAACATGTGCATTCATTCCCATCTATGTGGGATTATGAATATCATTTTCACACTAAGGATGTCGATGATTGACATATTACACAAAACGGTGGAGTGGAAGACGAGTTTGACCAATCTAGTTGTGTTAGCCACCGCGAACACAATGTGATAGGAGGGATCTTGGGTTATGTCAAAAGATATAGGAGGTCATTCAAGTGGACTTCTCATATTTCCAATGTGTTATTTTTAGGTGCAGGTGGTGGGACACATTTGAATGTATCAACTTTAGAAATATGTATCAACTTTAGAATAATGTAAAAGAAGGTTGTGACAGTGGGTTGATATGTATCAACTTTAGAAATATGTGGGATGAAATTAAGGAGCCTTATGTTTTCAAAAAACACTACAACCAAGTGTTCTTTTACCCAAATGTGTTGGATAAATATTGGTGGTTCATATTAAGACACAACCCTAGATCTAAACATGTTTTTAAGAATAACAATGCTATCCTGCCAACCGAGGAATATAATGAGGGTGATGGCAACAAAGAGTGATATATACATGTGCTATTTCATCATTTATAGATTGAGATATCATTTTTTTTAATGTTATCTTTGATTGTCTAATTATTTTGTTTATTTTTCATGTTATGATGGTGGAAATTGAAAGTTGATTACTGGATGCAGTGTTTAAACAATTTGAGTTGGTTAACAACTAATATGATGTGAAATATGTTTCATGTATATCAAGTAATTTGTGTTTGTATGGAATGATTGTATATCGTTCTCCATAATTAGAGATGATCTTTGTTGCTTTCCATTTAGTTCATTGTAGTGTGGGTTTTATCATTTAATTTTTTGTATTGTTACAACTGGATAAAAATCACCTAATTAGAATGCAAATTATCATTGATGTTAATCATATTTATTGTTTGTTGTAATTTCAAATACTCTCATTTGAATGTAACAAGGTCGATTTAATGAATATATTATACTTAGACACTTATATTTTATAATTTAGATTCTTAGACACATATATTTCGTTAAGGAAGAAAAAAAATATGGCAAGAATGAAAGATGTGTATCCTGTAAAATTACGATATAATAAATTAAAAATAACAAACAATAATTTTTTTAAATCCTATATTTGGAATATGCATAATCATATCTATATGGATTTGAGGTTTCATTGTTGATGGCTTATCCCATCATTTGGCCTTGATTAGCATGGGTCAAGATATCATTATCATTAATATCAAGATATCGGGATCGATATCATCAACTCAACAAAATATCAATATATCAATAACATTATTATCAAATCATCAATACCACAACAAGTCAACATCAATATCATTAACATATTTACAACATTTACATAATTTGAGTAAGTACATGTGAGGAGTCAAAGTTAAGGTATTACACAAGAATATGTGAATATACAATTTTCCTTTCAATTGACTGAACCAAACTTTTAGCAAGAAAGAACCATATGTGTGGCCAAGTTACTATAGTGAAGTGTTCCTTCATCTAAATGTTTTAGAGGGTATAAAATGAGTTCCTTGAATGTGGACTAATGTTATATTATATAATGAAGATCATGAATAATAATAATAAGTTTGGAGAATGCAACTTTTGACTTTACGATTGAGAGAAAAAAGTGTTCTTTTAATTAAGTATTGTTTTCTTACTATTAGAGATTTGATATTTGTCATTGTAAAGTGAGTTATTGTCAAAAACAAAATCTTGAATGATACATTGATAGGTCATATTGATGTTCATATCAAAGTAGATGATGTAGAAGGTGGTATAGGAGGTTGAGGATCTCCTCCCTCATCTGACGGTGAACTGCCATGAAATATAACATCTAAGAAAATGTAATCACCAATAATGTGCTAAATAAAGATCCTCATATCAAGAGGAAGCATCCTCCATAGCTCTACGAGGCAAGGGTCCCTCACAATGTACCTCACCCATATAGGATGAATCCCTCGATCTACCAATAACCTCATCAACCTATCTGCGATGTCCTATCTGAACCTCTCATCTGGACTAAGTCAAAGGCTAGGTATAGATAAGTGGAGCACCTCAGGATGAACATCCAACTCCATCTCCTCCTCATCCCGAGCTAGAAGAGGTGGCACATCATCATCAAATATCCCAGTATCTATAAAATATATAGTACAAAATAATAATTAGACAATTTCATTAAACATGAATTTAATATAACAATTTAAAATATATTTCATTTGCATTAAGTATAAAGAGAATAAAATGCAAGTAGATTAATTTAAATAGAAATCTAAATTTACCTCTATCATATGGTGGCTCGTCCTAGGTGAAGAAGATGTTGGGACACCCTCTTTGATCCAAGCCCGCGTATGGATATGGAACCATGTATATTCGAGGCTCATCCTTTCCACCTAGCATCTGAAGTTCCTATGTGGTGATCCTAACTCAAAATTCTGGTTTCCCCCTATTCAATATCATTGACCCCCACATACGTATACGCACATTTGTCATCAACCTAGGAGGGTGATGGTCAAAATATAGCATGGTGGCTGAAATATCTCAAAAAGTAGACAAACAACTCTAAACCAAAAGGGAAGTTCACGCTCTCACCAATAGAAACACAACATCGAATAAGAGAATAACAAAACTATCATAAAAAATAGCATACCACCTAATGCATCTAGGTGCCTGCACTAGAGAATCAACATAATATAATAGAGGGTAGCTAATGTGTTTCCCATCAACGGTGAATTGTACAATGGTAATCACCAACAAAGAAATGAACCTCACATCCTCTCTACCTAAAGAAGTAATGGAAAATTTTCCATCACTGACCTAAAATTGAGTAAGATCGACTATGTTGGGATCAACATATCTTTGAACGTAGACTAGTTGAGTCTCTACTACAGCTCCAACTGGGACCTCAGGGAATTGAGGAAAGATATCACCTCTCCTAGAGAGCCCAATTATAAAATATATGTCCTCATCAATGGGTTGAAACTATTGATAAACTCAAAATGTTTTCCTATGATAATCCTAGTGCCCGATCAACTAGGTGAGGAATGTATTTTCCCCTTGAGTGATGTTGCCTCCTCATAGAACTTGAGGAGGCTGACAACTCTCAATAGGTGTCTCATTTGAGGAGTAATGAGATGAGGGTATAAATCTATCTCCCTATTTGTGGTCTCCCACTCTCTCTGAAAGTTGTATTGATCAACTTGTGCTTCCTACTATTGCCTAGCCTTGCGATGCTCACATCTCTGTTTCACATATAACTTCAATTAGTCTCATAAATATACATATAAAATAATTATATGAGAATTATATCTACTAAAATCAAATATTATTTTTTTTGCAAAAAATAACACATGATGCCCAATATAATATTAACGCATGACCAGTGGTGCGCTTTAATTAGTTAAGCACCACTACCAATGCACTCCAATAAAAAAACACATAGCTAATATATTTCTATAAATTTAAAATTGTATTATCAATCCGATGTGCCTAAATACAAATGCACTGGTGCATTTCCAAAATTTGGTTCAAGGTGTGCCTACTTCACATCATAGCACCAAAAACCGGTCCACTAACGTACACTAGGAGAACTGTTGATTTATGAAATTTAGGATATAGTAAAAAAAATAATTTGTTGGAGGTGATGTGCCTATATCAAGTAAACCCCCTAGAAACAATGAGCTTACCTAAACTGGGAGAACTTCGGTTTATTTATCTTTATTAACAATAAATAATGTGATCATGGTGTGCTTACTACACACCAATGCACCAAATTTTGGTACACTAATGTGCACTAGGAGCACTGTTGAAATCATATTTTTTATGGTAAGAGATTCTTTTTAAAGTTTAGGAGTCAATGTGTCATTAACAAGTCAGCACACCATGATCGGTGCGATGACCTTACCTAGAAGCACCATTGTTTATTTTATTTGATTGTGGTTTCTAAGGAATGTGTCCCCAGCATTCGTACAACACATCAAAGCACCAACATCGGTGCACTGATGCGCACTAGGAGCACCGTTGAATTATGATCGGTGAGTTTATGCCATGTCAATGCACCATTTTATGCATGCTAATGTGATCTAAAAGCATCGTGTTTTATTTAATTTAGAGTTGATGGGGAATTTGTTCACGATGTGCCTATTGAATGTCAGAGCACCAAAAATCGGTGTGTTGACGTGGACTAGGAGTACCATTGAATTATGATTATTTAACAAGGAAAAATTTAGCCCATGGGCTATTTTTCAACTTTTTTTTCCAAAAAGAGATGTGCCAATTTAGCTGTTTTTCAAAGGGGATTCACCCAAATTCCTTTAGATAAGTTTTTTTACTCTAAAAATCGCCAAAATTGTTCAAAAACTATATAAAGTCCTTAGAAATTTGAATATAATTTAAAAAAAAATTGCCAAACATTTAATGGTTTTAAATTTAAGAATTAGTAAGATTCGCTAAGGTTTCTACACTTTGAGAAAATTATGGATCCTTAAAATTTTCCCTGTTGTTTAAGGTCTGTAAATTTTAAATTTCCTAAGACGATCTATTTAGATCACGTCAACGACATGTCACTGGTGCGCTGATGTGAACTAAAAAAGTCGTATAATTTATTTTAATTTTTTCTTGTTAATGTTCACCGGTGTGTTTGATACATGTAAGGGCACCGAAAGGTCGATGCGCTTCTATGTCTGGAATGCACCGTACATTAGTTCATAATTTTTAAAATAAAAATTATGCTATGGTGGTGCACTATGAAGGCATATCACACATTTTACACTGTGCATTAAAGCTCTTTGACTCGCCCTACCAGTGGTGCACCTTGTAACATTTTACAGAGAGCATCGAATGCCAATGCAAGCTGAAAGCATCGAATGTGCTACATGATTTTTCAATTATTTTTAATAAAAATGGAAAATAATAGCTCAATTTAAATAATTAAACCACTAAAAATTTAAATTATCAAGTAACAATTAATTTACCTACTGAACCGTATGTTAGGGAGGAAACTTAGCCATGTATGGAGAATTTGATTTTTTTCCACGGTATGGAAAAATTCAAACTCAACTCAGCAGCCAATAAGAATGAGTAACATGTCAGGAACCAATGAGGAATGAGCATTAGTGGCAGGGCGTCCAGTTGAGTGTTGTACGCCACAAGTGCAAATGTCTCAAGCACTATACTGGGGTAAAAATAAGTTTGACTATGTGGTATTTTTTTTAATAAAACCATATTTCGGTGCACCTGACAATAGGCCGCATTGGGACATTATAAAATATAACCATACCATCATTAGGTTTTTAAATCAAATTTTTTTTTTTTAATGTTTTTTATTTTTTCATGAAATACAAGCCAATATGTTTAGCTATATTACACACACATGGGCGTTTCTAATTAAATAAAATGTAATGATTTTTTTAATAAAATAATAAATAATTTATTTTTTAATAACACATAAACTGGTGAGTTCGTTTCTATTAGATGCACCGTGGTGTGGTTTATTAGGTAACACACCGAGTTAAGGATTTTAAAATAAAATTTAACCAGATTTAGAAAAAAAACTTCATAAAATATATGTTAGTGTGTTCATTTCTACAACACACACAGGGGAGTTTAGTATTATAAAATGCACCACGATTAGGTTTTTAAATAGAATTTAACAATATTTTCTAATAAAATAATATATACATTTTTTAATTTTAATAAAATATAAGATGGTGAATTCATGTCTAAGACAAGCACCGAGGCATTAGTATTAGAAAACACATTGTGAATAAGCTTCTAAACAAAATTTTACATGTATTTTAACCAGCGTAGATCCAAATCCTAGGCTCTATCAAGCGCCGAAATGGATCAAATCTCTCGAGCTCTTCTTAGGAATCCATTGATTTGATTCAAACCAAAAGACACATCTTTTTATTTAAGGTCGACATAATATTTTTATTATTAATATTTAATATTATTTATTGCCTACATATAATATTTTTTATTATTTTGTATTTTGTTAGGAACAGACATTGCATCATTTCCCCACACATGGTTTTAAAACCATATGCAAGGCCCTCCTACAACCATGGGTTGTTTAGGAGGCCTCGCACATGGTCTTAAAACCATTTGCAAGGCCCTCCTAAACCATGGGTTGTTTAGGAGGCCTTGCACATTATTTAAAAACCATGTGCAAAGCCTCTTCAACCATGTACAAAAAAACCATGGGTTGTTTAGAATGCCTTGCACATGGTTTTAAAACCATGTGCAAGACCAACATTTTTTTGCGGATAATTCAATTTTTTGTTTTTTTCTTGACCCACATATTTTTTTTACGGATAATTAAATTTTTACTTTTTTATTGTTTTGTTAGGTAGGAAGATTACAACATCTCCCCCATATTAGATTGTTTTTGTGGCCAACATTTATTTTGGCCTATTAGAAAATTTATTTTTTATTAATAAAAATAAGGTTACGAAAGTGATATTATCTTTTATTTTTTGTTACAAAATCTCTCCCATAATATTTACTATCACTATTATTTTTTGCTGGCATGTTACAAACTTTACATAAGTTACAATATCTCTCCCACAATATTCACTATCACTATTATTTTTTGCCGACATGTCACAAACGTTACTAACGTTACATCATGTTATAAGATCTCTACCATAATATTCACTATCACTATTATTTTTTTCCGACATGTTACAAACGTTACTAACGTTACATCACGTTACAAGATCTCCTCCATACTGGGCTGTAGAGAGCCTCTCGGCGCAATTACACCAGCATAGATCCAAATCCTAGGCTCTATCAAGCGCCGATATGGATCAAATCTCTTGAGGTGCAAACCTCTTCTTAGGTATACATTGATTTGATTCAAACCAAAAGACACATCTTTTTATTTAAAGTCCACATATAATATTTTTATTATTAATATTTAATATTGTTTATGGCCCACATGTAATATTTTTTATTATTTTTTATTTTGGTAGAAACGAACATTGCATCATTTCCCCACACATGGTTTTAAAACCATATGCAAGGCCCACCTACAACCATGGTTTGTTTAGGAGGCCTTGCACATGGTCTTAAAACCATTTACAAGGCCCTCCTAAACCATGTACAATAAAACCATGGGTTGTTTAGGAGGCCTTGCAAGCCTCCTAAACCATGTACAATAAAACCATGGGTTGTTTAGAATGTTTTGGGGGATAATTAAATTTTGTGTTTTTTTCTTGACCCACATTTTTTTTACGGATAATTAAATTTTTACTTTTTTATTGTTTTGTTAGGTAGGGAGATTACAACATCTCCCCCATATTAGATTGTTTTATTTTGGCCTATTAGAAAATTTATTTTTCATTAATAAAAATAACGTTAAGAAAGTGATATTATTTTTTATTTTGTGTTACAAAATCTCTCCCATAATATTCACTATCACTATTATTTTTTGCAAACATGTTACAAACGTTACATCACGTTACAATATCTCTCCCATAATATTCACTATCACTATTATTTTTTGCCTACGTGTAACAAACATTACTAACCTTACACCACGTTACAAGATCTCTCCCATAATATTCACTATCACTATTTTTTTTTGCCGACATGTTACAAACTTTACTAACGTTACATCACGTTACAAGATCTCCCCCATACTGGGCTGTAGAGAGCCTCTCGGTGCAATAGAATAATATGTTTTATTTTTTATTTTTTAATAAAATATAATATGACGTGTTTGTTGAAACTTCATGCACTGGGGTGTTCTTTATTTAAAAACACGTTGCAATGGCTGTAGAAAATTATTGCACACCTCATATAATGTTTTTCACTAATGGTTTTTTCTCGTGGTGGGACATGATTTTTGGCGGACCTAGTGTGGTTTGTTTACAAATGCATCAGTGCATTTATAATGATAAACACACCCAAAAAAACATCTGCTAAAACCTTCGGTCACTCGCCTCCACTATTGACCTCCACTAGAAATGAATATTTGAGCTCTTTTGAGAGGAGAATCCGCTATAACCTTCACCAAATGGCCTTTTCCTTGAAGTGCATGGATTTCCATCACCTCCATATCGATTCATTCTATCTTTAAGATCGCGACCCGAATAAAAATACAAAATTGTACAAGGTGGTCACAACAAATTAGATCTCTGGTCGATGTGCTCTAGTATTCCATTAGTAGCCAATAATAATAATGGAATGGAAATAGAGCTCAATTATCAAAATGAAACACGGTCTACCATGGGTAGTTGTACACCGCAAACTCCTTCCTCTTCCACAAATGTTCTCTTAAGATAATACCGTCTCAATAGTATTTGTTGCAACCCGAAGTGAAATGAATCTTATACAACAACTCAGCTTTCCCATGATGGAAAGAGGTTTTCTTCACGAGCGTTATGACCTCCTTTTCACAATTGCAAAACCCATTTTGCTCCTTACACACTGTAACCGACCATTCCACAACAATCAAATATATGCATATGGTCATAACATAAAGTGTATAGAATCATATGTGACTTGAATCATAACCCTCGAAAATATATTGATATAAATAGCGAGAAGTCACAACCTAGCTTCAAATGAGGTTTTAACACTAGAGATCACATTAAGGAGATCATTGTTGTGCAATACACCCATGACATATTGAAACCAAATCATTTGTGAATGTTTTGAGATCTACTGTGGCAACAACAACTTGGCCTTTATATAGATATGACCTATGGTGCTTCTGCATGACCAATCCAAACAATAAAATGGAGTCTAGGAATAGTCATACCATTTTCTATAGTATTTCTGCAATTAGGGTTGAAATCCTAGCCATTAATAATGTGTGCAACATGTAGGTTAATGGATCCACATATTATGAGGATAATGGGATACGAAGCATTATGTTGATGGAAACATTCTTTCAATCCTCCCTTCATTTTCATCACCAATGGCTTGCAAAATATGCATATGCACTTAGTGACCTTATCAAATCTATAGATTTATGCTCTACAACTTTTTAAAACATTCACTGCCATTGGATCCATGGTCACAACCTTCATTACATCCATCGGGAAGAGTAATTAGGTAGATTGGAGTAAATATGGAACTGCTTTTAGAAATGCAATAAACATATTAAACAAAGTTCCAGGCTTCAGGAAATGACTACATTCTTTTCTAAGGTTTCTACAAACTACTAGAGACATGGAAGTTGAAATCAAATTTTTACATAGTACTACAAAAACCCTTTCAAAACCATTAAATTCAATCAACAAAACAAGCAACATGTCAAAATACCTACCAATGGCCAAAGGAAAAGAATTATCCAAGACAGTGAGATTCCAGGTTGCTCCACCCATGGCCTACCCAAAAAAGGAGAACAAAAACACAATTAGAAACAAAATGGAAGTAGTTATAAGTACCATCATGAACCCTTACATGCCTACATATGCGACTATGAATGAAGTTATATTCCCCATGCATGATGCCACAAATACCCACATAAACACTATTTTCGCATCGTTGATTGCATGCTTCACAATCCCCATGTTTCGTGGGGAAGATTTGTATAATCTGAGGCAATGGGATTCTAAAGTATCCTAGATGCAAATGGGTCGTTATAAGACTTGATAGTAAATATCAACTTCCCTTCTCATGTGGACGTTAAGCAACTTGCAAAATGAGATTCAACCCATAAAATCTGGACGAATGTAACTTCGACTTCAATTTCCATGATCGATAGAGGGAGAAAGAGCCCCTAGCAACTGCCATTTATAGATATTGAGAGCGATTGGGAGTTGCCTAGCAATTTTCGTGGGTGAACACAGGTTTGAATCAATTTTTGGAGGGGCGAAATTGCTTTATCATGGATCCGATTCCTAAATTCAATGGGGCTAAACTCCCATTCATTAAAACTAAATAAATAAAATGTGGGGTAATCATACCTAACCAGTGTTTAATAAAAATAATTATCCCATTAAAAATTTTAAATCCCTAAATTCATGTGTTTTCTTATTTTGTGTTGGTGTTTATGTGCATTCATGAATTATATTTAGTTTATTTTTTACCATTCTTACATTATGTATGTTACTTGGACTCTTATCCAATTACATGCCATATAGTTAAAATGAAAATAAAATAAGATCAAAAGGCTATTTTTGACAACAAGGAAATGCACTTAAACAAGGGACTAATACAATGTACACTACAACTCATTGCATATGGATATATAGAATTTAAACATAAAAACTAACCACTTAAAAAAATGATATTGTCAAATTAAACTTGATGTTATTTTGATCTAAATATTTTGAACATAGTACATTGATTAAATATCTTACACCTTACAACAATGAAAATGAATACATTGAATATCCTATACCTTGAAACAATGGCTAAATATGTCATAACCCCAAAATTTCATAAAAAATTAAAAATTTTAAGATAACATAAAATGTTTGAATACGCAGTTTACTAACTGCTAGCGGTTAGCGGAAAATGAAATAGTTTAACATATAATATTAATTAGTTTCATAATACAATGACTAATACAACTTTCATTTTCATAAGGTATATAAGAATGACCTGCATCCAGATTTCTTTTAGCTTTACTAATAATTTAACTTTTTGGCAAGTAGGTAAAATCTATCTTTGAAAACTTGGGCTTACATAGCATTATGCTAACGCAGATGGACTGCTAGTTCTTACAGGTTCAACAGGTAACGATCGATCAAGTAGGAGTTTAATTCATAAGGTAGCAAGAAGTATTTTTGTTTCATGTTAATATGATAGTAAATAAATTGCTTATTTAAAAGAAAGCTTTGATGAGGTAAACTAATTGTCTTCCATAATTTTTGTTTCTAAGACAATATTCAATGCTTAGTGTTACGGAGAGAAATTTCTATGGCTTGGGGTACCACAACAGACAACTTGACTCCAGAAATCAATCTTTTCCAATATGCAAGAGAAATCAAATATCTAACACTAAAGGATCAGACCTCGTACCTTATTCGGGATGGTTGAAGTAGATCCTCGTTGAGCTTTCCAACTTCAGCTTGAATAGATGAATCACTTCCTCAACAACAAGTAAACAAGACAAGCATACTATATATATTGGTGTTAGATCTACTCTAGCATATATAATTAACAATGTATAAGCATTTGAAATCATCCATGGATAAAATTTTCATTCAAACATACATTATTGGACAGGAAAAGATATTTCTATTAATATAAAATCAGAGATTACAATGAATACAACCTTTGTCGGCACATCTATGAATAGGAGAAACTGAATCCCCCACTTGGGCCTCCACCACCTCAATCCTTCATCTTTCGATAGCAAGCTCACAAGTAAAAGGAAAGCTTGGGAAGAACACCAAAGTGCTCCAAGGGACAAAGGGATGCAGACTCAAGCACAAGTTCCGTCAACAATGGACTATAATTTCTTTGCTCTCAATTCTCTCATGCCTTCAATGTATCCAAAGAGTTCCTTATATAGCTTTTCAATGGGGTAATGAAAGGTCGAATCCGAGCGATCTCAAGGCATATGGAAGGCCAGGAGATAGGTGAGTCGGATCCATGTCAAGGAAAACTCCAAAAGGATTTGGATTTTGTACACATCCCGATGTATGTAGTTTTAGGGGTCAAACCCGCGTATATACGCGATAAGGGGTTAAAAATTCATGTATAGCAATTTTCACATGTTTTTAGGGATGGTCTAGGAAACATCAAAGGACAAAAAATGGTCCAAGGGTTCTAAGGAGTCTGCAGAGGGATAGGGGAATGCCATACAAGTGTGATTCACCTGGTGTGGTAAAATCAGCTATAACAGATGCCCCCTAATGTGTGAGGTCAGAGGGGTCATACGATGGCCGAAATACATTATAAGTCCATCCCAGAAGTGGAGTGATGAAGAATCCCAAATGGAAGGCCAGCCGCCCAATCAGACTCGTACAACGATACAACTTTGCACATAACTACAAATACATATAGCAGTCCCGAATACATAAGAGTACAATGGCCATGAATAGGCATGATACAAAATATCACATAAGTGGTCATCACCACGTACAATATACATAGATCAAAATATCCATGATGAAGATATATAAAGGATCATGATCTCCATAATGGTTGAAGATATACAATGGATCAAGATCTCCATAATAGTTGGAAATGTCTGACATATACTGGAATCAAGTCATGAGAGCTGAAATCTCATGAACAATGGCACGATCAAGGATGTAGCATATAAGAGATGCCACCAATATGGAAGGTCTTCTACACAAACTGCTACGAGTACAACTCCTACTATGTGAATATAGGTGTTGAGGTCGAACATTGTAGTCCATCATCTGATTATCGGTCATTGATGTATACCATTAACAGACGCGAGGTCACCCACCGATAATGATAATGGGAATCAAGGTACTAGAGTGAAAACTAACAAGTGTGAATAAATGTGTTGAGGTTGAACACTTGAGAGGATCCATCGATCAGAGGACATTAATGCATTCCCAAAAACTGTCGATGGCGAGAGAACCTGCCACTGATGACTGCAAGTCTCAAGGCATTAAAAAATGACTCTAGATTCCAATCCCATAATAAATGATCTGAAGTCGATGGGATGAAATCTGCTGGAAGGAGGAATTAAGGCATCCCCCATCATCCAACACGAGGTACTCAGCAAAGCTATATAATGTGGAAGGACTCGATCATAAGGTGCATGAACCAGTAACTGTACTAGGAATGGTCGACATGCAAAGTCAAGATAAATGAGGAATGGCCGACTCAGGTTTCAACTTCCTTTGAACAAGAGCATAATGGTGAATGGTGACTAAATAAAGGCAGCATAGACTTGATATACAAAATTGGGACATCTCTGCGACACAAGAGGCATCGACAGAGGCTCCATAAGGACTGGAAGCTTAACCAGTCGGTGGAGATAAACTCAGATAAAACGACTACAGTTCCTAAAGTCAAACTATAAAACCAACCAATGGATGTGATATACAGTGCTTTGTTCAAAGGTGACATGACTCGACAGCTGCCAAAAGATAACATCTTTCCTTGTCCGGCTTTTTGGTTTTTTTAATTTTTTTTTTTTTACTTTTTCAAATATTTAAAAATCTTGAAAAAGAATAAAACTGCTTTATAGTTACAGACTAGGAGGAGATGAGTGTCATATGGGAAAACAAACTAGTTCCAAGCAGTGGAACACACCTATGCTCAATGCAAGGATACATGTGTAGGATAGTGACACTTGGGGGAAAGTCCCCTCCCAGTAAAAATAGGGGATCAAGCTGCAAAGGATATATAAAATCGCTCTGCATGGCTAGACATGAGACAAGTTTAGGCTATATGGCTGAAACTCAATGTCAGGGAAGCCGACGTAAGGCTCAATAAGGCAGACAAAGCTCATGATAATTCAATTACAACTTGACATAAGGGAGTCCTGAGGGAAATAGGCCAACAAAATATCAAGAGGAGTATGAGGCTCTTACGAAATGTCATGGAAATACTATACAACGGACTCCCACACCCTAAAGGGACAAAATGTCGACATGGGAACCAAATGAAAATAAGGCGCTAACTAGGTTACCCATGTAAGGTCAAGCTCTACCACTCATATCATGCCACTTCTAAAACAACAAGAAGGTTCCGTGACATAATAGAGTGGGTTCGTACCTAAGGCTATAATGAAATGGTCATAAGATCATGCAAAATGCAAATCGTGATGAAACCTAACCAATATTCCAGTTTAGACATGATACCTGAAATTGGCATGAACGGGTCAATCCAACGGCTGAAACAGTGCTAAAAACGGTCTCCTACATCATAAATTAGTCCAAAAACGGTCCAAACTATAGAAAAGGGGGTAAAAATTTTCAAAAATTTGAAAAATTTCTATAAATAGTAAAAGATTCAAAACATTATAAAACATTTGAAATTTTTACCCATTTGAGCTCAGAACTTCAACAGCGAATTCCAGGAGATCTAGCTGGCAGAATCCACTACCGTTTTTTCTAGGTACTTACCCATGCTCTACTCTTTCATTTTGATGCAAATTTTTTCAATTTCCATGGTGTATTTAGGATTCTAGGCCAGTCTAAGATGCACGCCATGGACCACGTGAAAATCAAGGGTTTTTTCACATATAGGGCTGGATATACGTGGAAAACACCCTCAAAGTCACGTACATACGTGACTATTTACCAAACAGTCGCGTATGCGGCCGTGCTCAATGATTTTTAAGTGTTCTAATGAATCAAACTCAAATTTTATGCATAGGATGGTCCTAGAATGGAGAGAACGTGAACATGGTGATGTAGAAGAGGCAGTAGAGGCAGATCTAATGGCTCAACAAGCGTTACGTGCATGCAGGCTTTACAAATTTTGGTGTCTTGGTGGCTTAAGATCCAAACCAAGACTATTGCAGATGCTAGTGGACTATTGGGATCTATACTCAGAGTCATTCCAGATAGACGGGATGTCCCTCACCATAGAAGTGGAGGACATATATTTTATTACTAGACTTTCCCGACGGGGGGAATTGGTGAACCTACGCTCTCGCGGGCCCGGAGGTGGCTTGACTATAGATGAGTACATTGCGGTGTACTGCTATCCAGACACAGAGAAGGTGGGGATTCAGATCCCAACTAACTCCATATAGGCGATGGGCCTAAAGGCCATCCTACTGACACTCGGTAGGATAACAGGCTTAGCTTCACTCCACCAAGCCTTGTGGCCTCTAATGTTCTATGCAGTGGAGTGCATGAGACCCACTGTGTACGATTGGTGAACTGCTCTACTGGGCAACATGAAACACTAGCTCAGTGAGTGCAAGACAGGTAGAGTGTGAAACTTTGGTTTTAGTAGCATATTGAGCATGTTTTTCTTTGAGTGTGTTCTGGGATTGAGCCCTAGAGTTGATGTTCCTCTACACGGGGTTTGAGATCCAGCCCAACGGAGTTGGGCGGATGCGATGCACAGACTGGGTGGAGGTAGGGTGTCCAACCCCTATCTAGCTGATTTCTTTCCATGGTGGCGACGACAGATAGTTGCCATTGATGACTACCCCTATGCAGGGATAGATTTCTAGGGAGACCCGGACATGCCACAACCACCAATATCGGCATACAGTGACATTGGTAACGAATCTCGACCCTCTTTTTAAAAATTTTGAGTTATTAAATTTTTTTGTGTTTTTTGATTATGTGGAATCACAAGACATGTTTTTGGGTGACAATACATAGTGACATCTACCATATGCATGTAGATGTGATACCACGATGGCCTGAAGGCTTCCCTCATCATAGATAGAGGGGAAGAGGGGACGATATCATGGGTGTGGATGCGGAGCAGACGCTCCAAAGCATTCATACCAACTTTGTGAGACTGACACACAGAGTACCCATGGCACAAGTCGAGGACTTGCATGAGGCCATGCAGCACCAGGTGGTGGGTGTACCACGAGCATGGGTGTGGCTATTTCGATGGCTAGCTAGAGCCGTAGTGACATTCCATGATCACAACCCCCCTCCTCCTCCATAGGCTTAGATACCTGGGAGTGATACATTTTGTACTACCGTGTATTTATATTTTGGTGGCTCGGGAGCCCCATTTTTGTATTATGACACTATGTATTACCAAATTTTGGATGTTTATAAATTTTTTTATGATGATCGATTTATTTATTCACAAGTGTAAAAATTTATGTTTGTGATGAGCTTATTGTGTATGAAACAAATGCCAATCTAACACGTAGTTAGCATATGAGTCAGCAACTTGATTATTAATTCTTGGAACATGTATGTATGTTATATTGTCAAATTGTCGTTCTAGCAATTTCACACGTAAGAATATTCTTAATAATGTTGGATCTCTAACATGGTACAAACCATTAAGTCGTGACACTACTAAATCCGAATTAAGACATACCTCAAGAGAGAGAATGCCATGTAAAATGGCATCCCGTAGAAGCTCAATAACGACACTATATTCAGCAACATTGTTTGAAGATGGCCGTAAACATACGCCTCCATACCTAACCCATAGGAGTATAAATCACCCAACCAGCAGAGGCTGAGTGTTGAGTGTGACGACTTGCACCATCCACGAATCCTATGAAGGTGGAAGATTCCATTGACATCTACCAAAAGAAATGGAAACTAATCACAAACCTGATCATCATTAGAAAAAGACCTAGCTATGGAAAACTATACAATAATATACAATAACCAACCTTGGCTGAAAATCATGCATAGTACTTTTTGAGATAGAGCCCATTTCAAGGCTCCGCCAAGGTCGTTCCCTCATAATCCACTAACTCATAAGCGCCCTTCTCTAACACATGTTTAACGAGGTAAGGACCACGCCACATGGGGTTAAACTTTCTTTCCCTCAAGGGTTCTTTCGGTTGATCCCACAAAAGGACCAAGTCTCCCTCACTAAACCTCCTTGGACAGATAGACTTATCATACTGGACCTTAACGCGATGCTTATTTACTTCTAGAGCCACCAAGGCATCTCGGCGCTGCTCATCAAGTTTCTCAAGGTGGACCAAACGCTCCTCCAAGGTGAAGTGTCTGGTAAGAGTTCTATCGCTAGCTTCAAAGAAGGAATCTCGCGCTCAACCGGCAATACCGACTCCACTCCATGTACAAGTTGATATGGACAAAAACCCATAGCAGTCTTAACAACGGTTCTGTAAGCCCACAAAGTAGGATATAACATAATGTGCCAATTATTCTTGCTTTGTGCGATGGTTTGTTGGAGAGTGGATTTGAGTGATTTGTTCACTACTTCTACCTGTCCATTCGCTTGAGGGTAGTAAGAGGAGGAATGCTCTTGTTTATACCCTAACTTTGCTTCTAACTCTTCCATCATACGATTTTGAAAGTGCGAGCCATGGTCAGTGACAAGCTCTTTTAGAATACCGAACCGAGTAATAATATAGTTGAATACAAAGTGTGCGGCTGTCTCATCGTCGAATTTAACTATAGGCATAGTTTCATCCCATTTCGTGAAGTAGTCAACAGCCACTATGATATGATGATGCCCCCCAGCTGAAGCTGGGTTACAATCCATAAAATCAAGCCCCTACTTAGTGAAGGGACCAGCGGTGATGATGGGATGTAACGGGGCAAGTTTTAAGTGCATATTACGTGCAAACACCTGGCAAGGATGGCACCTCTTGACCGCATCTACACAATCCTTAAAGATTGACGGCCAGAAATAACACGCTCTTAAGATTTTTTGGGCTGTAGAAAGCCCAGATAAATGACCACCACACGCCCCTCCATGGCAATCATTCAACACAAGCTCAGCCTCCTCGTGAGTTAAACAACGACATAAAATGGAATCTACCCCATGACAGTACAAAGTGTTATCCACTATGAGGTAATTCTTGGATACATGATGTAATCATCGTCGTTCATCCTGTGAGAGGTGAGTAGGGACCTTCAATGTTTGTAAATATATAATAATATCCCCATACCATGGGTCCAAAGTTGAGATTAAGAAGATGTGCTCATCGATAAACGTATCTTCAGAAACCAACTCCTCGGCCTCGCTTGGGAAATCCGATATAAGCTCCGCAAAAATTAACGATTTCTTCGATTTTGCCGCAACAAACTTGAGATCGAATTCTTGCAAGATGACAATCCATTTATTATATTTTTCCCCAATCATCCTTCGAGTGAGGACAAATTGAAATGGATTGACATGGGCTACAACCAAGGTCTGGTGAAGGAGAATATAATGTCTCAACCGTTGAACCGCATGTACGGTAGCTAAGGCAAGCTTCTCAACATGGGAATAATGGATCTCTGCGTCAATAAGATTTCGACTCAGATAGTATATGACATGCTCTTGGAGCTCCTCATCCTCTTGAACCAAAACCATACCAATCGTCTCCATGGATGTGGCCACATAAAGTAGAAAATCACGGCTATAGTCTGGGGGACTAATCACCGGGGCCAATGCTAGGGATCGATTAAGCACATCGAAGGATTCTTGGTGTCCTTCGATGGTGTCCTTTTTCAAAATACGCATAAGGCCTCTAGTCAAATTGGCAAAAGGTGGTGTCCTTTTTCAAAAGACGCATAAGGCCTCTAGTCAAATTGGCAAAATTGACAACGAATCTCCATAAGAAGTTTTCCATGCCTTGCAAACATTGAAGATGTCTAATGTTTTTCAGGGGAGACAACTGAAGTATTGCCTCAACCTTCAAAGGGTCGACTCTTATACCCTCTTTAGAAACAATGAATCCTAATAAGCGACCAAAATTCACACAAAAGATGCACTTGTGAGTATTTAACCTGACCAAATAATGGCAACACCTTTCGAATACTAATCTCAAATGATAGGAATGACGCATTCTCATACGAGAATGAGCAGCAAGGTCATCCAAAAACACTTCGATAATCGATTTGAGATCATGGAAGATCAAGGTCATAGCCCACTGAAAAGTAGCTTCGGCGTTCTTATGACCAAAAGGAATTTTTCGATATGCAAAATTTCCCCAAGGACAAATAAATGTAGTCTTATGTTGGTCCTCAGGTTTAATTTGTATCTTATTGTATCTGAAAAAGCTGTCCATAAAGGAAAAGACTTCGCTACCTGCACACTCATCCAAAATTTGATCAATAAATGGTGTGGAGAAATTGTCCTTAGGATAGGCACGATTCAAATCACAGAAATCAGTACATATGAGGATCGCTCCCTGCTTCTTATCAACCGGAATGGGGTTTGAAACCCACTTCGTCAAGGGAATGGGATAGATAAAACTGACTTTCAACAGTTTCTCTATCTCTGCCTTAATCGCAGGTGCTTTCCTAGGATTCACTGCATGCAAGCATTGTCGAACAGGCTTAGCATTGGGATAAGTCTTAATATCATGTTCAACAATGCAAGGATCGATACTTGGCATTTCATCGTAAGACCAAGCAAAGATATCACAAAATTCTTTAAACAGCTCGGTGTATTCCTGAATCTCAGCATGGGAACATTCTGCTCCAATATAGACATTCTCTATCCTGCCAGGATCACGAGAGATATTGATAGAAATCGTTGGAGATATATTTTCCATGTTCCCATAAGCCATCGGACTAGGAGAGCTTAATGGAACCATGGGACTACCAATTCTCTCACTAAGAACCTCCCTAAAGCCCTCACACTCCAAGCGGTCAAGCTCAGGAAGAAAGTAAGATCTATGATGCAACTCTTTCCATGGTGGCTCAACTCCCGACATGGCCTCAATAATCGCTTCGTATGAAGGAAAAACACTATCAAGGCAGTTGTGCGCATGAGAATACTGAACTGCCCATGCATGTAGCACATATGGGTCCTCCTCCTCTATCCGTGGAGAGGAAGGACTAGGCTCTGCAACACATCCAAGATTAGCTTGATAAGCTACCATAGTTGCAAGCAACATCACTTCTGTCACGATGGGATCACTCAAAGTATTCAGTGTAGGAAGAATCCAAGGATATTCCATATGACTCGTGTGAAAAGACACCGATCTCACATATGTCGAAGCCTCACCGGACCTAGACCCTATCATAAGGATAGGTGCAGGACCTAGACCCACACCCACACTCCCAGCTGCTGGCTGAGAGTGCTCTACAATCAGGATCGAAGCTCCAGAAGATGCGGTAACTGACGGATTCTTGAATGATGTTTGATCAATCATAACTATCTTCCCATTAAATGGAAAGCATACAACGTGAAATAGTGAAGAAGCTACGGCTTGCATACTGTACATCTAATTCCAACCCAACAAGAGATTGTAGTCAAGGGGCACATCAACCACCTCAACCTCTATCGCAACGGTCTTCCCTCCCAAATGGACTTTAAGGGAAGGAAGGATCCCGTGTGGCCTAAATGATCTCCCATCAAATGCAGTCAACATCGTACTAGATTTATACAATTGAGGGGAACCAAAACCCTTCCAACACGGTAAAGACATCACAGAAGCAGCAGCGCCTTCGTCAATCACAGTGCGCTTGACGGTTATGTTAAGACATTCTACATGAATCAAAAGAGACACATAGTAAGGCAAGCGAGGCTAAAGTCCTGCGGTTTCAAATTTAATCATAGGGGAAGAATTATCATCATTCACACCAAGGGAAGAAAGCAAAGCCTTCCTTTGCGAAGGAAAACTCTGAAGTACTTCTAGTGCAGACATCGCACAAGTAGTGTGGCCCAAATCCTTGACAACAGAATAGTTCTGGGCGGCTTAGGAATTAGGATTGTGCCCCGAACGCTTAAGTACTTCCTTAGGAATGCGAGGTGCAACTTCAAGTTTATCCATAGGTTTTTCAATACGCAAAGGATCCCCTGGTGGATCAGGTTCCTTTCCTGGGTTGGGTTGTGACGAACCATAGTCCTTCGCATGGGTCACAACCTTCGTAGCACGCACCATGTTGATACAACCATGAACACTAGCCTTCGGCGGATCTTGATCCTCACCAGACTAATCATGGGTCCTCGAGTTCATGTTTTGATTGTGAGGTAAAGGGTTAGTCAGCACAGCTGGGCCCTACGCTAAGAATCTCGAGGCTTCATCGATACAAGGGCACAAGTAAGTGAGGTGATCGTCCTTACATAAATTGCAAGGAAATTTAACCTAACGTTTAGATTGTTTGTCACCCCCAGCATTATGGGCATTCTTGTCATTAGTATTACCCTTTTCATTCCTATTCCCACCCTTACGATTATTCTTACCTTTCTTTCTATTCCTTTCAGGTTGCTGGTTACCCTTCTAGTCCGACGATTGTACCGAAAGCACACTCGCCGTTTGGGTGGGTTGAGACGAAGCCGTGGCTTGTCCCAAAGCAGATTGGTTGATTGACAATTGTTTGACCTATTGTACAACAAAATCCATAGGTTTAGCACTCACACAACCAACAATGCCATCGACATGTGGTCCAGGTTTAACTTTGGGGTCGAAACTAGAACACGGAGCATTGGAAATGATCTCATATAACAAACTGGATTGAGCATAAATCAAATCCAGATATTGCGCCCTAAAAATGGCTTGTTCCTCACAGATTGAGCATAAATCAAATCTAGTTCCTGCGCCCTAAAAATGGCTTGTTCCTCATTTTGCACTCCGAATGTAGAAACATCCTTCGCTATATAAGGAAATAACGACTTAAGGAACCATTCTAGGAGGAATTTCGGTAGTATAAAGGTTTTAATCAACCTCTTATGTCTACGCCACTCTTGGATATGGTCTGAGATATGCGTGGCTTTATCCTGCCAAAATGTCGACAAGAGTTCCGTACCAATGTCGTAACGCAATGGTAGCTGGAAGTGGTTAAGAAAAGTCATCACTAGGTCATCGAACAAAGCAAATGTCTCCCTAGGTAACTATATATACCATTTCATGGCAGGCCCTATAAGGGTGCGTTGAAACAGCCTTAAATGAATCGAATCTTGGTGTAAGGAATTTGAAGAGCACCATAGGTGAAAGGTAGTAACATGTTTGCTCGGATCCTCTCCCGGTTTTCCCTCAAATTTAGGTATGTCTGAGGGAAGCTTAGTAGGGACACTAGCCAAGCCAGGTCATGAGATATAGGATCATTCGTCAATCTCGACAAGTCAGGAAGATTTAGCGCTGCGAGGAAAGGGAGCCTAGGATGAGCAGGTTGGTGCACTGCTCCCTGATAATTTTGATTCATATAGGTCTGATTACCATAACCACCATGGCCTTGACCATAGTTCCCTCCTCACATGTGACCCATGTAGGGTGGCATGGAAGCACCATAGTGTGGTGTACCTTGACTATTCAGGGATAAAAAGCCGTAATTTGGAGAGTAAGTGGGTTTTTGATACCTGTACCCATAAGGTGAAGAACCCTTTCCATATTTCATCCCATAATAAGGTCCATAAGTCATCACATGAGATGTCCCATGAGACACTCCGTAAGTAGGAATATACGCTTTGAAATTAGGAATATACATTCCAGAAGTAGGAATATACACTCTGGAAGTAGTAACATGACCTCTAATAGTATGAACATGACTTCCCGAAAGAACGGGCGGTACTTGAACCTGAGACACAACTGGTCAAGAAGCAATAGTATGGACATGACTCATAGCAACATTCCGGCCTGAAGGACCACATGAATGAGGTGGAGGGTGCACGTTCGAAGAAATAGGGACAGAGGATGAAGGGACCTATGAAATTATGTACGTGTTGTTCCCTATAGTCACTCATCTTGGATCTAGTATCCTAATAGGATCATTAACCCTAGGCATAGCAGGAATATGTGATGTCACTTCCACCGCCAGGATGGAAGGTGCAATGTGACTTGTGCTCGCAAACCTCTCCACATGGTAATGAATGAGAGTGCCCCCAGGCGTAGTGTTAGGCTCAAACTTAGTCTCGACATGAAATGCCAAATCATTTGTGGGAAACCCAGACATACCATAACTACCATAACTAATGCTCGCAGGTTCAAAATGAGTCTCATCATCTTCCAGCGTTCCATACCGGCAATGCATCAATGGGGGATCAATGCTAGAGTAAGTAGGTCTATCATGAAAAGTACCTATCTCAGAAATTATAGGACCTAACTCAATCATATCAGGTGAAGGATCATAAGTAGAAGTAAACTCCCCATCTTCCACTTGAATGGGAGAGGGTGGTTTAAGAATACCTTCAACATGGTCTCCCATCGTGTGTGAATCAATGTGTGAAGTAGTTCACCTGGAATTTCTATCTCTCTCTCCCAAAGGAGGAGGATATGTAGAAGGCGGAAGTCCTACTAAATGACGAGAACAACGAGGAGCCGCACCCGAATCCACAATGACTCAAAAAATATAAAAGACTCTCTAATTACGCAAACCCTAGGAAAGCTAACGTGCACAGAGCATACACCCATAAAATCTAAATCCAAACAAAAGCAATCAAGGGTAGGATAAGTGAGCTCTCAAATGAAGCAGGTATGTCTCGCCTAGGAGAGGCTTGAGACTCCCATACACAACAACCGGAGGTATGTAACCAATTATTGTGGCCCTAAGCTTCAACGCATAAAGCGGCTGTGCTGTCCGACCCCAACCTAGCCGAGACACCTGCAGAATAACCCCTACAGAGTACCCCCTCGATATCCTAGTTAAGGCCACTAAGGTCACCTCAATATAATCACTGCTCAGGCAGATAGTCGCAGGCAGGATTGACTGTATGGGTAGGGTAGCAAAGCCCAAAACTCTCGAAAGAGCCCCCAGATACGAATACAATCCTGGAAATATCTCCAGTGCTACTCAATTATGACTAGGGGTCATCCCAATAAATAACTACTCACACTACCTTGTGCTTAACTCCCTTTTGAGAGGAGGATCCTAAGAAACATTGGTTATACCAAGGAATTTCACACACTCACCTGGACAAACACATACATGTTGTTGTTTAGTGTTCTTGGAGAATTTACTCACAATGAACTATTCCAAGACCCTAAAACCTAATCTTGTTGGTGAACCCTATCAAATAAAATAGTGTAGTTCATTTTAATTAAGTGTTGATTTTAATTGGCTTTATTATTCAAAAGAGGTATATGGCCGTGCAACTAATGGCATTATGACACAACATGAAGCAAAATGCACACCTAACAATCAATGCAAATGCATTGTGTCCATGAAAAATAGGGTATGCTACTACGTGAAATGCACAATTTTCTTCAAATGATAAATGCAAGATTTCCTATATGAAATCCTAACTAATACTTCAAAGCAAATCTAGTGCAAATACTATGCAAAATGCAAGATGCAATGCATAATGATAATAAAATATTTTTGGATTTTTTGAAATAAAAATGAGATATTAAAGAAAAAGAATGATTCTACAACCCCCAGACTTTGCAAGCACAATTAAGCAGCACTCCAGCAAAGTACTAAGGTAAAATAAATCTAATGCACTAATCCCAAAACAAAAAATTGAAAATGCAATGACAAGAACATTCTTCAAAAAATAAATTTTACCCTAAAAAAATGTCTTTGGTTAGAAACAGAGGTGTTATAGACTCTAGCAGTATCAAAGGAGACTCAATAATTATCCAAATTTGCCCAGCAACAATAAATCTTCCTCTAGAAGGAAAAACTAAGGGCATACAGGACTGTTCATAGTAAACCCGTGTGTGTACGCAGAAATAGCAGTGAAACCCGCGTATATATGTGACTGTGAGTTAAAAACTTGTGTATAGGAAGAAAGGTGCATAAAAATAAAGGCAAACAGACAAGCTGAGACAAACTTCACACCAATCAGACACTACTAGGCAAACATACCCCCATACCCGACATAAAAACAAAGAAATAAGAGCAATTCAAAGTCATTGAATGCCGATAGCAAATCCCCAAAGGAGAACTACTAGGAACTCCCCAGTAGAGTCACCAATTCTGCTATGGAGAGAAATTCCTATGGCTTGGGGTACCACAACAGACAGCTTGACTCTAGAAATCAATCCTTTCCAATATGCAAGAGAAATAAAATATCTAACGCTAAAGGATTAGACCTTGTACCTTATTCTGGACGGTTGAAGTAGATCCTCGTTGAGCTTTCCAACTTCAGCTTGAATAGATGAATCACTTCCTCAACAACAAGTAAACAAGACAAGCATACTATATATATTGGTGTTAGATCTACTCTAGCATATATAATT
>LPNX010963062.1:43122-184749 GCA_001517045.1 Pseudotsuga menziesii | reverse complement strand
GGATAAAATATTCATTCAAACATACATTATTGGACAGGAAAAGATATTTCTATTAATATAAAATCAGAGATTACAATGAATACAACCTCTGTTGGCACATCTGTGAATCGGAGAAACTGAATTCCCTAGTTGGGCCTCCACCACCTCAATCCTCCATCTCTCGATAGCAAGCTCACAAGCAAAAGGCAATCTTGGGAATAACACCAAAGTGCTCCAAGGGACAAAGGGATGCAAACTCAAGCACAAGTTCTGGAAACAATGGACTATAATTTCTTTGCTCTCAATTCTCTCATGCCTTCAATGTATCCAAAGAGTTCCTTATATAGATTTTCAATGGGGTAATGAAAGGTCGAACCCAAGAGATCTCAAGGCATATGGAAGGCTAGGAGACAGGTGATTTGGATCCATGTCAAGGAAAACTCCAAAAGGATTTGGATTTTGTACACATCCCGATGTACATAGTTTTAGGGGTCAAACCCACGTATATACGCGATAAGGGGTTAAAAAGTCTCATATAGCAATTTTCACATGTTTTTAGGGATGGTCTAGGAAACATCAAAGGACAAAAAATGGTCCAAGGGGTCTAAGGAGTCTACAGAGGGACAGGGGAAGGCCATACAAGTGTGATTCACCTGGTGTGGTAAAATCAGCTATAACACTTAGTCATAAAGATTGTTAACTTTATCATACTTAGCTAAACAAAAAGATACTTACTGTGATCTTAGAGCTCAATTTCTTCATCATACAATTAATTCTAATTTAACATGCTTATATCGCTAATATTATGTTTAAATGTACTATCTTTTATTCATGAAAGTACTTCTATCAACATCGAAGGTAAGGATTTCCAATAGAGTGCATGTTTCTATTTTGTCTCTATCTTGTCTCTATCTTATTAGCCACATAAATTATTAACCTGATGTATGCATGTACATATGCTAAACATCAAGTTATAAACTTCAGTACTTAAATTATCTCCTTGCTGCATGTATTATTGTAACAACATACAATACCACATTATTTTATAATGTACCGATCTAATTGTTACCTGCATCCTGTAGAGATCTTACTACCTGGAAATTTCCATGACATTATAAGTTTGGTTCTTGTAACTAGATACATTATCTTAAGATGGAATACTACCTACCACCACTTTTATAAAATTTAAATCATAGGTAAATACATTATCAGTGTTATTCCTATAATTTATAAACCTTCTGCATGGTTTACACCATAGTAAAATTACTATTATCATGTTGCCTCACTTATAATAAGTTGTAGTTTATAATAACTACTATGGTAGATTTTGCTACCTAAAACTTCTAATCTAAGGTCTATATCAATGAAACATTATAACAAAGATTCCTATACTATGCTAGAACCCAGTAAGCACAATTGACTTTATAAATAATGATAACATTCATTATTATTGTCATTGGCAAGTTGAGCATACAAAACATTATTTGTACAAGTTTACATTAAGGTCGAGCCTTGTGATTGTTTATTTGACATGGTTTAAAACAACTTTACTCTATAGTCAAATGACATATATTAGTTAATAGCAATTCTAACTAACCTTAAACCATCGATTGCAAATAGTATAGTTTAAGATTCAAATAATATGTAAATGTTTTAAAGTCGTTTTGCAAAGTGAACATACAAATTGTTATTTGGAAATGTTTATTCTATGGTCAACGACATAGAATCATTGTTAACAATTATCCCAAACCTCGATACGGTCGATTACAATGATATAGTTTCTGTTTTCATTAGTGAATATATATATATACACAATCCATAGTCGATTAAATAGTTTGTTTATTCATCATTGCAATAATAAATTGATATTGGAATGCATATTGACTATAGACAAGACCCTTGCGTGGTTGAAATATTTGGATGGCACATGGTCTGCCCTCGTCCATGCATTGGTGACTTAAAAGACAGAAAATCCCTATTCACCTGTCATTTTACTCCAAGGGTTGCGCTGGCTTGTGGGATGCTTTGTGTATTTTTCTTGACGGCCATGAGAGGTTGTTCCTCTACTTTCTTGCTTCGTAGCTTGTGTTTGTTACTGTTGTAGTATCAATACTCAGTTTTTAGGTCATGAATCTTCGCGGTTGTGAGCCTTACTGTACGAGTGGTTATTTGTCAAGTCTTTGGCTCGTGGCCTGTCCATGGTTTCAGTTCTGTTCTTTTCTTACAGCTCGTCACGACTTTGTGAATTTTAAGCTTGTTGACACTGTATCCACTCCAGGGTCGGCGTATGGGTTTGAATACTCCTCTGGGTAATTTGCTAAAGCTGGTGATAGCTTCTTCACTGCTCGAATTCTCTTCTTACTTGTAGGTAAAGACAACTCAATTCTTTATTATGAAAAACTCTTAGTTAAGTTATTTACACAATTAGGGTTTAAGCTTAGAAGTTGAGCATTATTCTAACGCTCGATAATGTGCTCTTTACAGGAACCCATCACGGCTCTAATCTTCAGTGGAAAAAAAACAACGGCCGGCTTTAGTGGACTCGTGGCCCCAACCGGTAAGCCCTGATTTCAAATATGGGTTTTGCCCTACTTGCAATGAGGGTTAATGAAGGAAAAACACAGTGCTTGGAAGTCTGTTTCGGTTTCTTCGTTAGTTAAGAAGTTTTATCATGTTGCTTTCTAGTTTTACTTACATAACCTTGCTGTTAAGCAGGGTAATACCGGCCTTTGACCCGTGATATGTATTTTTGTTAAGTCTTATCCTTACGGCTCGACAATGTAATACAGTTGTTTTTAATTAAAGAAAGACTTCGTCAATTTTTGAGCTCTGTCTCATTTTTTTTTATAGTGGTTTTGTTAACCTGTAAATAATGTGTTATTTTACTATTTTAAAAGGTTTATAAAAGTTATTTGTTTGTAAAAGGACTATAGTTAGTCTATTGCATGAATTCTAGCCTTCTTGATAATTTCGTTACATAGTTAATAATGTAAAAGATTAAAACTTAAATAGATTAATTTATAATTGGATAAATTAATTGTTAGGGTTTTGACCCTCAGGTTTTTCTTTCACAGGTTATAAGCCTATTTGTTAAAAATAATTAGCTCCTAAATATGAAATTATGAGTTTTATTTCATTTAATGTTTATATTTACATTTAGTTTTTATTTACTACTCTGTAAATTATAATTATTTAGATCTTTGCAAAGAATAAAAGGTTACTATCTAGAACTCTATTTATTTTTCATAAATAAAGGGTTTATAAAACTAACCCTAATCTGGTTTTTATTAAGTAATAGTTTTAAGATTTAGTTAATAGTTTAAAAGAAGTATTGTTTGGTTAATAACTTGTTTAAATACGTAGCTATTATCTTCTATAAACTTTTATTTGTAACAGTATACTATTACTGTAACTCTAGTGTAGTTTACTATTTCTTTTCTTGCATTTTTATTTAGTTATACTAAAATAAAACAGTAATACAAACAAACCCTAACACTACTTTTTCATTGTATTCTAAACATTGAAATAAAATTTTACTCTGCTATCAACAGATACAAAATCCTATCTTCATTCTCTTAAGAATTCTTTCATTTACTTAAAGCATTCTAACTGTGCTAGAGTATGACCTGGTTTCCAGGTGTGGAAAAACAAAATTTAGAAATTTATTTCCATTCTATTTCACTATTCTCTAAACCAATTTATTTTCTATAACAATCTAATAAGAATAATAAATCTAACAATTCACGAACTTTGAACTTTTAACATTCATATAACAGATAAACTAGGTTTTATTTAACTAAAACAATAAAATAAAATAACATAGAACCTGTTGAGGACAAGATGAAAACAGATTTAGGAGGTCGGTCCTCCCTACCAATCTCCTAGAGAGCGCTCAAACAACACTTCCTCAGGACCCTCGAGCCTGTTGTTGGTCTTCTTGGCTGAGAACTGGGTGGAGAATTGTTATAGCTGATTTTACCACTCCAGGTGAATCACACTTGTATGGCCTTCCCATGTCCCTTTGCAGACTCCTTAGACCCCTTGGACCATTTTTTGTCCTTTGATGTTTCCTTGACCATCCCTAAAAACATGTGAAAATTAATACACGCGACTTTTAAACCCCTAATCGCGTATATACGTGGGTTTGACCCCTAAAACCGGGTACATCGGGATGTGTGCATAATCCAAATCCTTTTGGAGTTTTCGTTGACATGGATCCAACTCACTTGACTCCTGGCCTTCCATATGCCTTGAGATCACTTGGATTCGACCTTTGATTACCCCTTTGAAAATCTATATAAGGAACTCTTTGGTACATTGAAGGCATATGAGAGAATTGAGAGCAAAGAAATTGTAGTCCATTGTTGTTGGAACTTGTGCTTGATTCTGCATCCCTTTCTCCCTTGGAGCACTTTTGTGTTCTTCCCAAGCTTGCCTTTTTCTTGTGAGATTGCTATCAAGAGATGGAGGATTAAAGTGGTGGAGGCCCAAGTGGGGGATTCATTTTCTCCGATTCACAGACGTGCCGACAGAGGTTGTATCCATTGTAATCTCTGATTTTATATTAATAATTATCTTTTCCTGTCCAATAATGTATGTTTGAATGAATATTTTATCCATGGATGATTTCAAATGCTTATACATTGTTGATTATATATGCTAGAATAGATCTAACACCAATATATATAGTATGCTTCTCTTGTTTACTTGTTGTTGAGGAAGTGATTTATCAATTCAAGCTGAAGTTGGAAAGCTCAACAGGGATCTACTTCAACTGTCTGGAATAAGGTATGAGGTATGATCCTTTAGTGTTAGATGTTTAATCTCTATTGCATATTGGAAAGGATTGATTTATGGAGTCAAGCTGTCTGTTGTGGTACCCCAAGCCATAGGAATTTCTCTCTGTAATAGAATTGGCGACTCTACTGGGGAGTTCCTAGTAGTTGTCCTTTGGGGGTTTTCTATCGACATTCAATGACTTTGAATTGCTCTTTTTCTCTTGTTTCTGTGTCGGGTCTGGGGGCATGTTTTCCTGGTAGTATCTAATTGGTGTGAAATTTGTCTTAGCTTGTCTGTTTTCCTTTATTTTTATGCACCTTTCTTCCTGTACGTGAGTTTTTAACTCATAGTCACGTATATATGAGGGTTTCACTGCTATTTCCGTGCACACATGCAGGTTTACTGTGAACAGTCGTGTATGCCCTTAGTTTTTCCTTCTAGAGGAAGATGGATAGTTGTTGGGTGAAGTTTGATGATTGCTGAGTCTCCTTTGATACTGCTAGAGTCTGTATACACCTCTGTTTCTGACTAGAGACGTTTTTTTTAGGGTAGATTTCTTTTTGAAGAATGTTCTTGTCATTACATTTTCGATTTTTTGTTTTGGGATTAGTGCATTAGATTTGTTTTACCTTAGTACTTTGCTTGAGTGCTGCTTGAGTGTGCTTGCAGAGTCTGGGGGTTCTAGAGCCATTCTTTTGCTTTTATATCTCATTTTTATTTCAAAAAATCCAAAAATATTTGCTTATCATCATGCATTGCATCTTGCATTTTGCATAGTACTTGCATTAGATTTGCTTTGGAGTATTAGTCAGGATTTCATATTTGAAAGCTTGCATTTATCAGTTGAAGAAAATTGTGCATTTCACATAGTAGCTTGCCCTGTTTTTCATGGACACAATGCATTTGCATTGATTGTTAGGTGTGCGTTTTGCTTCATGTTGTGTCATAACACCATTAGTTGCACGGCCATATACCTCTTTTGAGTAATAAATCCAATTAAAATCAACGCTTAATTAAAATGAACTACATTATTTTATTTGATAGGGTTCACCAACAAGATTAGGTTTTAGGGTCTTGGAATAGTTCATTATGAGTAAATTCTCCAAGACCACTAAACAACAACATGTATGTGTCTGTCCAGGTGAGTGTGTGAAATTCCTTGGTATAACCAGTGTTTCTCAGGATCCTCCTCTCAAAAGGGAGTTAAGCATGAGGCAGTGTGAGCGATTATTGATTGGGATGACCCCTAGTCATAACTGAGTAGCACCGGAGATATTTCCAGGATTGTATTCATATCTGGGGGTTCTTTCGATAGTTTCGGGCTTTGCTACCTTGCCCATATGGTTAATCCCGCCTGCGACTGTCTGCCTGAGCATTGATTATATTGAGGTGACCTTAGTGGCCTTACCTAGGATATCGAGGGGGTACTTTTCAAGGGTTATTATGTGGGTGTCTCGGCCAGGTTGGGGTCGGACAACACAGTCGTTTTACCCGTTGAAGCTGAGGGCCACAATAATTGGTTACGTACCTCCGCTTGTTGTGTATGAGAGTCTCAAGCCTCTCCTAGGCGAGACATAATTTCTTCATTCGAGAGCTCACTTATCCTACCCTTGATTGCTTGTGTTTGGATTTAGATTTTCTTGGTGATTTCTTTGTGCATGTTAGCTTGCCTAGGGTTTGCGTAGATAGAGAGTGTTTTATATTTTTTGAGTCATTGTGGATTCGGGTGCGGCTCCTCACCGTTCTCACCATTCAGCAGGACTTCCACCTTCTACATCTCCTCCTCCATTGGGAGAGAGAAATAGACATTCCATGCGGACTACTTCGCACATTGATTCACACACCATGGGAGACCATATAGAAGGTATTCCTGAACCACCTTCTCCCATTCATGTGGAAGATGGGGAATTTACTCCTAACTATGATCCTTCACCTGATTTGACTGATTTAGGTCCTGTGATTTCTGAGATAGGAACTTTTCATGATAGACCTACTTACTCTAGGGTTGATTCCACATTGATGCATCACCGGTATGGAATGCCGGAGGATGATGAGACTCATTTTGAACTAGCAAACACTAGTTATGGTAGTTATGATATGTCTAGTTTTCCCACACATGATTTGGCATTCCATGTCGAATATGAGTTTGAGCCTAACACTATGCCTGGGGGCACTCTCATTCCTTACCATGTGGAGAGGTTTGGGAGCAAAAGTCACATTGCACCTTCCATCCTGACGGTGGAATCTACATCACATATTCCTCATAGGTCTAGGGTTAGTGATCCTATTAGGATACCAGATCCGAGATGAGTGACTATAGGGAATAGAACATACATAATTACACAGGTCCCTTCATCCTTTGTACCTAGTTCTTCGAATGTTCACCCTCCACCTCATTCACGTGGTCCTTCGGGCCGAAACGTTGCTATGAGTCATGTCTATATTGCGGTTACTAGACCAGTTTTGTCTCAGGTTCAGGCACCGCCCGTTGTTTCAGGAGGTCATGTTCATACTTCTAGAGGTCATATTCCTACTTTCAGAATGTATCATACTTCTAGAGGTCATATTCTTACTTCTGGAATGCAAATTCCTACTTCTGAAGCGTATATTCCTACTTATGGAGTGTCGCATGGGACATCTCATGCGATGACTTATGGACTTTATTATGGGACACAGTATGGATAGGGTTCTTCACCTTATGGGTGTGAGTATCAACAACCCACTTACTCTCCAAATTATGGCTTTGTAGCTCCGAATAGTCAAGGTACACCATACTATGGTGCTTCCATGCCACCTTATACGGGTCAAACAGGAGGAGGGCACTATGGCCAAGGCCATGGTGGTTATGGTAATTAGACCTATGTGAATCAGAACTATCAGGGAGTGGTCCGTCGACCTAATCATCCTAGGCTCCCTTTCCTCACAACGCTGAATCTTCCTGACTTGTTGATATTGACGAACAATCCTATAGCTCATGACCCGGCTTGGCTGGCTGTCCCTACTAAGCTTCCCTTGGACATAGCCAAATTCGAGGGCAAACCAGGAGAGGATCTAAGCAAACATGTTACTACCTTTCACCTATGGTGCTCTTCGAATTCCTTACACCAGGACTCAATCCGTTTAAGGCTGTTTCAATGCACCCTTATAGGGCCTGCCGCGAAATGGTATATAGAGCTACCTAGGGGGGCATTCACTTTGTTTAATGACCTAGCGGTGAATTTTCTTAACCACTTCCAGCTACCAGTGCGTTATGACGTTGGTACTGAATTCTTGTCGACATTTCGGTAGGATAAAGCCACACATATCTTGGATCATATCCAAGAGTGGTGGAGATGGAAGAGGTTGATTAAAGCCTTTATACCACCAGAATTCCTCCTCGAATGGTTCCTTAAGTCATTATTTTCGTATATAGCGAAGGATGTCTCTACATCTGGAGTGCAAAATGAGGAACAAGCCATTTTTAGGTTGTAGGAACTGGATTTGATTTATGCTCAATCCGGTTTGTTATATGAGATTATTCCCAATTCTCTGCATTCTAGTTTCGACCCCAAAGTTAAACCTGGACCACATGCCGATGGCATTGTTGGTTGTGCGAGTGCTAAACCTATGGATTTGGTTGCAAAACAAGTCAGTCAATTGTCAATCAACCAATTTTCTTTAGGACAAGCCACGACTTTGTCTCAACCCACCCAAACGGCGAGTGTGCTTTCAGTGCAATTATCGGACTAGAAGGGTAACCAGCAGCCCAGATGAAATAAAAAGAAGGGCAAGAATAATCGTAAGGGTGGGAATAGGAATGAAAATGCTAATAATAATGACAAGAATTCTCGTAATGTTGGGGGGACAAGCAAGCTAAACGTAAGGTTAAATTCCCTTGCAAGTTGTGTAAGGACGATCACCTCACTTACTTGTGCCCTCGTATCAATGAAGCCTCGAGAGTCTTAGCACAGGGCCTAGTTGTGCTGACTAACCCTTTACCTCACAATCAAAATATGAACTCAAGGACCCATGATCAGTCTGGTGGTGATCAAGATCCACTGGAGGATAGTGGTCATGGTTGCATTAACATGGTACATGCTGTGAAAGTTGTGACCCATACGAAAGACTATGGTTCGTCACAACCCATCCCAGGAAAGGAACCTGATCCACTGGGACTCCTTTGCATATTGAAAAACCTATGGATAAACCTGAAGTTGCACCTCGCATTCCTAAGGGAGTCCTTAAGCGTTCGGGGCACAATCCTAATGCCGGAGCCGCCCAGAACTATTCTGTTGTCGAGGATTTGGGCCACACTCCTTGTGCGATGTCTGCACTAGAAGTAATTTAGAGTTGTCCTTCACAAAGGAAGCCTTTGCTTTCTTCCCTTGGTGTGAATGATGATAATTATTCCTCCATGATTAAATTTGAAATCGCAGGACTTCAGCCTCGCTTGCCTTACTATGTGTCTCTTTTGATTCACGTAGAATGTCTTAACATGACCTTCAAGCACACTATGATTAACGAAGGCACTGCTACTTCTGTGATGTCTTTATCGTGTTGGAAGGGTTTAGGTTCCCTTGAGTTGTCTAAATCAGCAACCATGTTAACTGCATTTGATGGGAGATCGTTTAGGCCACATAGGATCCTTCCTTCCCTTAAGGTCCCTTTGGGAGGGAAGACCATTGCGATAGAGGTCGAGGTGGTTGATTCACCCCTTGACTACAATATCTTGCTGGGTAGGAATTGGATGTATAGTATGCAAGCCGTAGCTTCTTCCCTATTTCACGTTGTATGCTTTCCATTTAACGGGAAGATAGTCACGATTGATCAAACGTCATTTAAGAATCCGTCAGTTACCACATCTTCAGGAGCTTCGATTATGATTGTAGAGCACTCTCAGCTGGCAACTGGGAGTGTGGGTGTGGGCATGATTCCATCCCTCATGTAAAGTTTTAGTTGTCCTACACCGATCCTTATGATAGGGTCTAGTTCTGGTGAGGCTTCGACATCTATGATATCGGTGTCTTTTCGCACAAGTTATATGGAAGATCCTTGGATTCTTCCTACACCAAATACTTTGAGTGAGCCCATCGTGACGGACGTGTCATTGCTTGCAACTATGGTAGCTTATCAAGCTAATCATGAGTGTGTTGCAGATCCCAGTCCTTCCTCTTCGCGGACAGAGGAGGAGGACCCTTATGTGCTTCCTGCATGGGTAGTACAGTATTTTCATGCGCACGACTACCTTGATAGTGTTTTCCCTTCAGATGAAGCGATTATTGAGGCCATGTCGGGAGTTGAGCCACCATGGGAAGAGCTCCATCATAGATCTTACTTTCTTCTCGAGCTTGACCGCTTGGAGCGTGAGGAATTTAGGGAGGTTCTTAGTGAGATAATTGATATTCCTATGGTTCCATTAAGCTCTCCTGGTCTGATGGCTGATGGAAACATGGAAAATATATCTTCAACGATTCCTATCAATATCTCTCGCAATCCTTGCAGGATAGAGAATCTCTATATTGGGGCAGAATGTTCCCATGCTGAGATTCAAGAATACACAGAGTTGTTTAAAGAATTATGTGATATCTTTGCTTGGTCTTACGATGAAATGACAGGTATCGACCCTCGTATTATCGATTACGAGATTAAGACTTATCCCAAAGCTAAGTCTGTTTGGCAATGCTTGCATGCGGTGAATCCTAGGAAAGCACCCGTGATTAAGGCAGAGATAGAGAAACCGTTGAAAGCTAGTTTTATCTATCCAATTCCCTTGATGAAGTGGGTTTCAAACCCCATTCCAGTGGATAAGAAGCATGGAGCGATCCACATATGTACTGATTTCCATGATTTGAATCGTGCCTATCCTAAGGACAATTTCCCCACACCATTTATTGATTATATTTTGGATGAGTGTGCGGGTAGCGAGGTTTTTTCCTTGATGGATGACTTTTCTAGATATAATTAGATACAAATTAAACCTGAGGACCAACATAAGACTGCATTTATTTGTCCTTGGGGAACTTTTGCATAACGAAAAATGCCTTTTGGCCTTAAGAACGCCGAAGCTACTTTTCAGCGGGCCATGACCTTGATCTTCCACGATCTCAAATCGATTATTGAAGTATTTTTGGATGACCTTGCTGCTCATTCTCATATGAGAATGCGTCATTCCTATCATTTGAGATTGGTGTTCGAAAGATGCTACCATTATTTGGTCAGGTTAAATCCTCACAAATGCATATTTTGTGTGAAGTTAGGTCACTTGTTAGGATTCATCGTTTCTAAAGAGGGTATAAGAGTTGACCCTTTGAAGGTAGAGGCAATACTTCAGTTGTATCCCCCAAAAAATATTCATCATCTTCAATGTTTGCAAGGCATGGGAAACTTCTTACGGAGATTCACTGTCAATTTTGCCAATTTGACTAGAGGCTTCATGCGTCTTTTGAAGAAGGACACTACCTTTTGTTGGGATGAGCGAGCCCAGGAGTCTTTTGATGTGCTCAAGCGATCCCTAGCATTGGCCCCAGTGATTAGTCCCCCAGACTATAGCCGTGATTTTCTACTTTATGTGGCCACGTCCATGGAGAATATTGGTATGGTTTTGGTTCAAGAGGATGAGGAGATCCAAGAGCGTGTCATATATTATTTGAGCTTAAATCTTATTGATGTAGAGATTTGTTATTCTCATGTTGAGAAGATTGCTTTAGCTACCGTACATGCGGTTCAATGGTTGAGACATTATATTCTCCTTCGCCAGACCTTGGTTGAAGCCCATGTCAATCCGTTTCAATTCATCCTCACTCGAAGGATGATTGGGAGAAAATATAATAAATGGATTGTCATCCTGCAAGAATTCAATCTCGAGTTTGTTTCGGCAAAATCGAAGAAATTGTTAATTTTTGTAGAGCTTATATTGGATTTCCAAAGCGAGGCCGAGGAGTTGGTTTGTGAAGATACGTTTATCGATGAACACATCTTCTTAATCTCAACTTTAGACCCATGGTATGGGAATATCATTATATATTTACAAACATTGAAGGTCCCTACTCACCTCTCATGGGATGAACGACGACGATTACGTCACGTGTCTAAGAATTACCTCATAGTGGATAATGCTTTGTACCATCATGGGGTAGATTCCATTTTATGACGTTGTTTAACTCATGAGGAGGCTGAGGTAGTGCTGAATGATTGCGACAGAGGGGCGTGTGGTGGTCATTTATCTGGGCTTTCTACAGCCCAAAAAATATTTAAGGATTGTATAGATGCGTTCAAGAGGTTCCACTCTTGCCAGGTGTTTGCACGTAATATGCGCTCGAAACCTGCCCCGTTACATCCCATCATCACCGCCGGTCCCTTCACTAAGTGGGGGATTGATTTTATGGATTGCAACCCAGCTTCAGTTGGGGGGAATCATCATATCATAGTGGCTATTGATTACTTCATGAAATGGGATGAGGCTATGCCTACAATTAAATTCGATGGTGAGACAGTCGCACACTTCGTATTCAACCAGATTATTACTCGGTTTGGGATTCCAAAAGAGCTTGTCACTGAACATGGCTCGCACTTTCAGAATCATATGATGGAAGAGTTGGCATCAAAGTTAGGGTACAAACAAGAGCATTCCTCCTCTTACTACCCTCAAGTGAATGGACAGGTAGAAGCAGTGAACAAATCACTCAAATCCATTCTCCAACGAACCATTGCACAAAGCAAGAATAATTGGCATATTATGTTATATCCTGCTTTGTGGGCATATAGAACCACTGTTAAGACTGCCACAGGTTTTTCTCCATATCAACTTGTACATGGAGTGGAGTCGGTATTGCCGGTTGAATGTGAGATTCCTTCTTTGAAGCTAGCCATAGAGCTCTTACCGGACACTTCACCATTGGAAGAGTGTTTGGTCCACCTTGAGCAACTTGATGAGCAACATCGAGATGCCTTGGTAGCTCTAGAAGTAAATAAATGCCACGTAAAGGTCCAGTATGATAAGTTTGTCTGTCCAAGGAGGTTTAGTGAGGGAGACTTGGTCCTTTTGTGGGATCAACTGAAAGAACCCTTGGGGGGAGGAAAGTTTAACCCCATGTGGCATGGTCCTTATGTCGTCAAATGTGTGTTGGAGAAGGGCACTTATGAGTTAGTTGATTATGAGGGAATGGCATTGGCAGAGCCTAGGAATGGGCTCTATCTCAAAAATTACTATGCATGATTTTCAGCCAAGGCTGGTTATTGTATATTATTGTATAGTTTTGGATAGTTAGGTATTTTTCTTATAGTGATCGGGTTTGTGATTAGTTTCCATTTCTTTTGGCAGATATCAATGGAATCTTCCACCTACATAGGATTTGCGGATGGTGCAAGCCGTCACACTCAACACTCAGCCTCTGCTGCTTGGGTGATTTATACTCCTATGGGTCAGGTATTGTCTTCAGTTTGCATATGTTTATGGCCATATTCAAACAATGTTGTTGAATATAGTGCCGTTATTGAGCTTCTACGGGATGCCATTTTACATGGTGTTCTCTCTCTTGAGGTACATTTTGATTCGGAGTTAGTAGTGTCACAAATCAATGGTTTTTACCATGTTAGAGATCCGACGTTATTAAGAAGATTCTTACGTGTGAGATTATTAGAACGATAATTTAACAATATAACATACATACATATTCCAAGAATTAGTAATCAAGTTGCTGACTCACATGCTAACTACGTGTTAGATTTCCATTTGTTTCATACACAATAAATTCATCACAAATTTTTATACATGTAAATAAATAAACCGATCATCATAAAAAAATTTATAAACATCCAAAATGTGGTAATACATAGTGTCATGATACAAAATTGGGGCTCTTGAGCCACCAAAATATAATACACGGTAATACAAAGCGTATCACTCCCAGGAATCTAAGCCTGTGGAGGAGGAGGGGGGTTGTTATCATGGAATGTCACTATGGCTCTAGCTAGCCGTCAAAATAATTTCACCCATGATCGTGGTACACCCACCACCTGGCACTGCATGGCCTCAGGCAAGTCCTCGACTTGCGCTATGGGAACTCTATGGGTCAGCCTCACAAAGTTGGTATGAATGCTCTGGAGCATCCACTCTGCATCCACACCCATGATATCGTCTCCTCTTCCCCTTCGTCTATGATGAGGGAAGTATTCAGGTCACCATGGTCCCACATCTGCATGCATATGGTAGATGTCACTATGTATTGTCACCCAAAACATGTCTTTTGATTCCATATAATCAGAAAACACAAAAAAATCAAATAACTCAAAAATTTAAAGAGAGGGTCGAGATTCGTTACCTATGTCACCGTATGCCAATCATGGTGGTAGCGGCATGTCCGGGTCCCCCCGAAAATCTATCCCTACATAGGGGTAGTCATCGATGGCAACTATCTGTCATTGCCACCATAGAAAGAAATCAGTTGGATAGGGGTTGGACACCCTAACTCCACCCAATCTGTGCATCGCATCTGCCCAACACCGTTGGGCCGGATCTCGAATCCAATGTAGAGGAAATTCAACTCTGGGGCTCAATCCTGGAACACGCTCAAAGAAAAACGTGCTTAGTATGCTGCTGAAACCGAAGTTTCAAACTCTGCCCATCTTACACTCACCGAGCTGATGTTTCATGTTGCCCAATAGTTCAGTGCTCCAATCATATACCATGGGTCTCATGCACTCCACTGCATAGAACATCAGAGGCCATGAGGCTTGGTGGAGTGAAGCCAAGCTTGCTATCCTGCCCATTGTTAATAGGATGGCCTTTTTGCCCAGCACCTGTATGGAGTTTGTTGGGATCTGACTCCCCACCTTCTCCGTGTCCGGATAGCAGTACACTGCAATGTACTCATCTATATTCATGCCACCTCCAGGCCCATGAGAATGTAGGTTCACTACTTCCCCCCATCAGGAAAGTCTAGTAATAAAGTATATGTCCTCCACCTCTATGGTGAGGGACATCCCATCTATCTGGAATGACTCTGAGTCTGGATCCCAGTAATCCACAAGCATCTGCAATAGTCCTGGTTTGGCCCTTAAGCCACCAAGACACTAAAATTTGTAGATCCCACATGCATGTAGCGTTTATTGAGCCATTAAATCGGCCCTTACTGCTTCTTCTACATCACCATGTTCACGTTCTCTCCATTCTATGACCATCATGCACAAAAATTGGAAGTTTACCCATTATAACACTTAAAAAACCTTATGCACGGCCGCATACGTGACTGTTTTCCAAACAACCACGTATGTACACGACTGTGTGGGCATTTTCCGCATATATCCAGCCCTATACATGGAAAAAACCTCAATTTTCGTGTGGGCCGTAGTGCCTATTTTGGATTGGCCTAGAAATCCAAAAACACCATGGAATTTGACAAAAATTGCATCAAAATGGAAGAGTAGAGCATGGGTAAGTACCTGGAAGAAACGGTAGTGGATTCCGCCATTGAAAATCTGAGCTTAAATGGGTAAAAATTTCAAATGTTTTATAATGTTTTGAATTTTTTACTATTTATAGAAATTTTTCAAAATTTTGAAATTTTTTACCCCCTTTCCTATAGTTTGGACCATTTCTAATCCTTTTGGACCATTTTTGGACTGATTTATGATGTAGGACACCTTTTTTAGTGTCGTTTCAGTCGTTGGATTTACCCGTTCGTGCCGATCTCAGGTATCATGTCTAAACTAGCATATAGGTTAGGTTTCATCACCGTTTGCATTTTGCATGACCTTATGACCTTTTCATTATAGCCTTAGGTATGAACCCACTCTATTATGTCACAGAACCTTCTTGTTGTTTTAGAAGTGGCATGATATGAGTGGTAAAGCTTGACCTTACATGGGTACCCTAGTTAGCGCCTTATCTGCATTTGGTGCCCATGCTGATGTTTTGTCCTTTAGGGTGTGGGAGTCTGTTGTATAGTATTTCCATGACATTTCGCAAGATACTCATACTCCTCTTGATATTTTGTTGGCCTATTTCCCTTAGGACTTCCTTATTTCAAGTTGTAATTGCATTATCATGAGCTTTTCCTGCCTTATTGAGCCTTATGATGGCTTCCCTGACATTGAGTTTCAGCCATATAGCCCGATCTTGTCTCATGTCTAGCCACGCAAAGAAATTTTATATATCCTTTGCAACTTGATTCCCTATTTTTACCAGGAGGGAATTTTCCCCCGAGTGTCGCTATCCTACGCATGTATCCTTGCATTGAGCATAGGTATGTTCCATTGCCTGGAACTAGTTTGTTTTCCACTATGACACTCGTCTCCTCCTAGTCTATAACTATTAAGCAATTTTATTCTTTTTCAAGATTTTTAAATATTTGAAAAAGTCCAAAAAAATAAAAAAACCAAAAAGCCGGACAAGGAAAGATGTTATCTTTGGCAGATGTTGAGTCGTGTTGCCTTCGAACAGAGCACTGTATATCACATCCATTGGTTGGGTTTATAGTTTGACTTTAGGAGTTGTACTCGTGTATCTGAGTTTATCTCCACCGAATGGTTAAGCTTCCAGTCCCCATGGAGCCTCTGTCGATGCCTCCTGTGTTGCAGAGATGTCCCAGTTTTGTATATCAAGTCTATGCTGCCTTTATTCAGTCACCATTCACCGTTATGCTCTTGTTGGAAGGAAGTTGAAACCTGAGTCGGCCATTCCTCAGTTATCTTGTCTTTTTATGTCGGCCATTCCTGGTACAGTTACTGGTTCATGCACCTTATGATTGAGTCCTTCCACATTATACAGTGTTGCTGAGTACCTCATGTTGGATGATGGGGGACACCTTAATTCCCTCCTTCCAGCGGATTTCATCCCATCAACTTCAGATCATTTATTCTGGGATTGGAATCTAGAGTCATTTTTGAGTTCCTTGAGACTTGTAGTCATCAGTGGCAGGTTCTCTCGCCATCGATAGTATTTGGGAATACATCAATGTCCCCTGATTGATGGATCCTCTCAAGTGTTTGACTTCAACACATTTATTCACACTTGTTAGTTTGCACTCTAGTGCCTTGATTCCCATTTTCATTATCGGTGGGTGATCTCGCGTCTATTAATGGTCTACATCAATGACCAGTAATCAGATGATGTACTACTATGATCGACCTCAACACCTCTATTCACATAGTAGGACATGTACTCATAGCGGTTTGTGTAGAAGACCTTCCAGATTGGTGGCATCTCTTATATGATACCTCCTTGATCGTGCTAGTGTTCATGATATTTCAGCTCTCGTGACTTGATTCTAGTATATGTCAGACATTTCCAACTATTATGGAGATCTTGATACATCATATATATCTTCAGCCATTATGGAGATCATGATCCTTTGTATATCTTCATCATGGAGATTCCGATCTATGTACGTGGTGATGACCACTTATGTGATATCTTGTATCATTCCTATTCATGGCCTTGTACTCTTATGTATCTGGGACTGCTATATGTATTTGCAGTTATATACAGAGTTGTATCATTGTACTATGCTGATTGGGTGGCTGGTCTTCCATTTGGGATCCTTCATCACTCCACTTCTGGGATGGACTTATAATGTATTTCGGCCATCGTATGACCCCTCTAAACTCACACATTAGGGGGCATCTGTTATAGCTGAATTTACCACTCCAGGTGAATCACACTTGTATGGCCTTCCCCTGTCCCTCTGTAGACTCCTTAGACCCCTTGGACCATTTTTTTTCCTTTGATGTTTCCTTAACCATCCCTAAAAACATGTGAAAATTAATACATGCGACTTTTAAACCCCTAATCGTGTATATAAGTAGGTTTGACCCCTAAAACTGAGTACATCGGGATGTGTGCATAATCCAAATCCTTTTGGAGTTTTCCTTGACATGGATCCGACTCACTTGACTCTTGGCCTTCCATATTCCTTGAGATTGCTCGGATTCGACCTTTCATTACTCCTTTGAAAAGCTATATAAGGAACTCTTTGGCACATTGAAGGCATATGAGAGAATTGAGAGCAAAGAAATTATAGTCCATTGTTGCCAAAACTTGTGCTTGAGTCTGCATCCCTTTGTCCCTTGGATCACTTTTGTGTTCTTCCCAAGATTTCCTTTTGCTTGTGAGCTTGCTATCGAGAGATGGAGGATTGAGGTGGTGGAGACCCAAGTGGGGGATTCAGTTTCTACGATTCGCAGACGTGCCGACAGAGGTTGTATCCATTGTAATATCTGATTTTATATTAATAGAAATATATTTTCCTGTCCAATAATGTATGTTTGAATGAATATTTTATCCATGGATGATTTCAAATTCTTATACATTGTTGATTATATATGCTAGAATAGATCTAACACCAATATATATAGTATGCTTGTCTTGTTTACTTATTGTTGAGGTTGTGATTTACCAATTCAAGATGAAGTTGGAAAGCTCAACGGGGATCTACTTCAACTGTCCGGAATAAGGTATGAGGTTTGATCCTTTAGTGTTAGATGTTTAATTTCTATTGTATATTGGAAAGGATTGATTTCTAGAGTCAAGCTGTCTATTGTGGTACCCCAAGCCATAGGAATTTATCTCCGTAACAAGAATGCAACTGTAGAACCTTTTGTCAATTGACTAGTTCAATACCTCAGTAAAACACTTTTCTCTCAGTAGTATGATCTTCAGCTTAAAAGCTGCTACTAGATCGATCAGCAGTTATCCCCTCAAACACTTTCCATATTTCCCCTCCATTGAATTTCTCCGAAGTACATTCATTCACCCTGAATGATCTCTTCTCTAGAATGAGTAGCCTCAGCTCTCTTCAATGGGAATTTTTATAAAGATTTCTAGTTCTTCTAGGTCAGTTTTCATTAATTGAGCCACCTACTCTGATTCCACTTTCTTGAGGAATCATGACCACAAATGTAGGTAGGTTTCCACCTGCAACAGTTGGAAGTGGTTTGAGGATGCTTCCACATGTCAGTTTGCTCTCCACCCAGTCTCTTTCACCAATTTGACCAGTAAACACTCTTTTAACAGCTCTCATAAGCTGTTGTCTCCTCATTTATTTATTTATAATTAAAATATTCAGAATTTACATTAAATATCCTTGACCTCTCTGGTCATCAATTACAACTTAGCATAAAATTTAACATATTGTTCCTCAAATAATATAATTTTTTTTTTGCAAAATTGGGACATGTGACATACACACCCCCTTAAATTATAATATCATCCTCGATGTTATTTATTCCTCGTCCTCAGAATTCCCCTAGAACAGAATTGTATATGCATCCTGCATGTGACTTTCCAATTCTCAGGTGGCTTCCTCTAGACTAAGGTGCTTCCATTGCACCTTCACCTGACCAATGGTGTGGTTCTGAAGTGTGATCTCCCTCCACTCGAGGATACAGTTCGGTTCCACTAGAAAATCGCCTTCAGGTTCCACCTATACATCATTCCAGTTAATAACATGAGTAGCATCATGCAAATATTTCTTTAATATAGAAATTTGAAAAACATTGTGAACTCTTAAATTCAATGATAAGGTTAACTGATAGGCTATCTGTCCAATCCTAGATAGTATTTCAAAAAGACCACAGTAACGAGGTGCTAATTTTGCACAACTACCCAACTTCAGAGAGCTCTTTTTGGGTCTCACCTTGATGAACACATGTTCACCTACCTGAAACTCTTTTGGAGTTATTTTAAGGTCTGCTTGACTTTTCTTTCGATCTTGCTCAATTTTCAGATTACCTTGTACCTGCTTTACAATCTTTTCCATTTCTTTCAATAATTCAGGACCTAATACTAATCTATCCACCGGATTACTCCAAGAGATAGTAGTGTTACACTTCCTTCCATACAAGATTTCGAAAGGACTAAATATGGCTTAAGCTTGATAATTATTATTATAAGCAAATTCTACCAGGTGCAAATAATCCTCCCATTTACTTGGTTGATCCTTTACATACACTCTTAGTAAATCTTCCAGTACTTGGTTTACTCTTTCAGTATGTCCATCAGTTTGAGGATGGAATGAAGTACTAAAATTTAGTGTAGTGTTTAATTCTTTAAATAGAGATTTCCAAAAGTTACCTATAAATTTAGGGTCTTGATATGAGATTATAACTTTCGGTATCCCATGCAGTCGAAAAATTTTCTTTAAAAATATATCAGCTGTGTTTGTAAATTTATAAGTAGTTTTTACGGGTATAAAATTGGTTGCTTTAGTCAATTTGTCAACTACTACCATTATAGAATCATTTAAGTTCTTGATTTTTAGGCAGTCCAGTAACAAAATCAAGACTAATTATCTCCCATTTCCAGCTAGGAATGGGAAATGGCTGAAGTAATCCAGCCGGATGTTGATGTTCAGTTTTTACTTGCTGACATTCAAAACATCGAGCGATATATTTTTCTAGTTCAGTCTTCATGCTTAGCCAAAAATATTATTTTCCTAACATAGTTATAGTCTTTTGATAACCCGGATGGCCTGAGTATGGAGTTTTATGGACTTTGTATAAAATTAATAACTTAAATTTAGGTACGTTAGGTACATACATTCTGTCTTTATACAGCAAAAATCCTTTTTCACTCAAGCTATACCCTTTACTTAAACTTTCTGTTAGATTTTCTTTTTCTTTTACTTGTAATTTTTGGTAAATTTCATCTTGTTCTAACCCTGGTTTAAGTTATTCTTCCAGATCTATTGTATAAGTGTTGACAATTGCTGTAAAGTTCAGCTTTGCATTTCTACTTAATGAATCAACAACTTTATTTTCTTTCCCTTTAATATGCTGAATTTTGAAATCATACTCACTTAGAAAAGCTAGCCACCTAGCTTGTCTAGCATTCATATTAGGTTGATCTAACGGATATTTTAGTCCTTTATTATCTGCCATTAGAATAAATTTTCTTCCAATTAAATGATGACACCACATCTTTAGAGCATGTATGATAGCAGCTAATTCCAGGTCATAATTTGCATAATTCTTTTCATGAATTTTTTAATTCCTAGACTCATAAGCAATAACATACCCTTCTTGAGTCAATACTCCACGTAAACCATCATTGTAGGCGTCAGTACACACTATAAAATATTTATTTGGATCATCTATTATTAAAATAGGTGCGCTAGTCAATAAGGTTTTTAACTTTATAAAACTCTCCTCGCACTTCTGATTCCAGTCAAAATTCTTTCCCTTTTTCTACAAGGAGGTTATCGGATTTGCAATTCTCGAAAACCCTTCAATGAACCTTCGGTAATAACCGATAATTCCCATGAAGGATCGAACATCAGTTACGTCTTTAGGAACTGGCCAATCTTCAATCACCTTCATCTTTTCAGGATCCACCGAAATTCCTTCTTTAGTCACCACATGACCTAAGTACTGGATTTTATCCTTAAAGAAGTCACATTTACTAAACTTTGCAAAGAGTTGATGATCTCATAACTCTTGCAAAACAATTTTTAAATATTCTTTATGCTCTTATTCAGATTTCTTATAGATTAATATGTCGTTGATAAACATGACCATAAACTTATCCAGATATTTATGCATTACATTATTCGTTAGACACATAAAAATAGCTGGAGCATTAGTTAGCCTGAATGGCATGACAACAAACTCGTAATGGCCATATCGAGTCCTAAAAGTTGTTTTAAAGATGTCCTCATCTTTAATTCTAACTTGGTGATATCCAGACCTTAAATCAATTTTTGAAAACACCGTGGCTCCACATAGTTGATCAAACAGATCATCTATGCAAGACAATGGGTATCTATTTTTAATAGTCATCTTATTCAAATGTCGGTAATCTATGCAAAGTCGTAGAGTTTCGTCCTTTTTATTAACAAAGATGACATGTGCCCCCTAGGGAGACACATTGGGTCGAATATACTTCTTGTCAATAAGTTCTTTTAATTATGAATTAAGTTCATTAAGTTCAAGCATGTTCATCCGATAAGGGGCCTTTGAGCTGGGTACTGCACTAGGTACCAGCTCAATGGTAAAATCTAGTTCCCTTTTTGGAGGTAGTCCCATAATTTCTTCTAGAAATACATATGCATACTCTTTTAAACCTGGTATATCCTCCAACTTTAATTTATCGATGTTATTTAAATTTTCTTCATTAGTTACCATTACTGCGTAAGCCTTACAACCTTTCTTAACAACTCTCTTAAGATGCAGAGCAGAAATCTTCCTTATGGTTATTTTTCTAGGGATTCCCTTTACACTTAATGATTTTCCATCATTATTTATACAAGTAAAGGTTTTATCATAGCAGTTAAAGATCACCCTATGTTGCTTTAACCAATCCATACCGATTAGTATGTCGTAAGAACTCATAGGTAGTACATTAAGCTTTACAAAAGTTTCAAATTGATCCATAACTACTGCACAATCCTTTACAAAACTAGTTACCTTCCTCTTTGCACCAGTAGCTAACTGAACCAACCAAGAAATTACAAACTTTTCAATAGGCAGTTTACATTTTTCTACCAAATTAGGTGAAATATAACTTAAGCTAGCTCCTAGATCAATTAAAATAGCTATGGGTGTTTGGTTTATTTTACCTTCTACTTCGACCATGGAAGCTTGATAGTCTGCTTGTCAATTCTCCAAGGCTGCATTGATCCTATGCATAGTCCTCGTTAAATCTCCAACAGTCATCTCCTCCTGTATTGTATGGATATTACTGACAGTCTTTTTCCAATTAGGATAGACTGAGGCATAATGTGGGCCATTACACTCCCAACACTTTATGGGTTCTTTTCGTTCAAAGTTTTTTGTGTAATTACCATGATTATTAGCAGACTCTTTACTCTTTTGATTGTTCTGATTGTTCGGTGAATTATTCTTATTCCCTTGGAAATTCTTATTAGGAAAATTTTTGGCCCTATTATTTTCAGAATTCCGATTGGGAACAAACTCTTTCTTCTTTTGATCATAATTATTATTCTTTTTGGCCTTCTAGTTGGCCATACTATCCTTTTTTTGATTATGTTCATAACAGAAATTAGTTTTCCTCATAGCTTCTTCCATAGTTTTTGGATTGTCATACTCAATCCTATCCTTTATGTGATAAGGTAAAGAGTTGAGAAACCGTTGTACCTTTGGTTTTTCATCTACAAGGTATGGCACATACCTAAGCAGACTTAAAAAATTATTGTTTAAATCTTTCATAGTCATTGTACCCATTTTTAATTCATAGAATTCTTTAGCCCTTTCTTCATAGTACTGTTCAGATAAAAAATTTCTTTTAAAGTACTTCTTGAAAGTACTCCAATTTATGTTTTTCTCTTTTATTCCTTTCACTCTTTTTAAATCTTGCCACCATATATCAACTTTCCCTGAAATATTATAGATAGACATTCTAGCCTTTAATTGGTTAGAATAGTTATAAATCTAGAAGTACTTCTTCATCCCGAATAACTAGGATTCTGCTTCCTCCCCCTTTTCAGTTTCCCCATTGAATGTTGGCGGTTTGATCTTTTTAAACTCTCCAGAAATTTATTCATAAGGTTTATATTTTATTTTTCTAGAGTGGTGGTTATCCTCACTACTATCACTAGTAGAGTGAAAATTACGTTGATCACCAAATACTTCGGAAGATAAGCTGCTTTCATTTTTAGTCTGTTTAGTCTTTTTATACTTATGTTGGTAACTCATATCTTCTGAATCAGCTCGTTTACCCTTTCCCTCAGTATGAAATCTTTCTATTAGGATCTGATTCAGCTCCTCCCGAGCTCTCAGAATCCTCTCATTTTCTTTTTTAACAGATTCCATTTCAGATTTTAATTCTTTTACTCTTTGTAAAAGTTCTGAGGAATTAGTGGTTATGTCTTCTTGTATAGGTTCTCTTTGTAAGTTTTCTTGTTCAGTAAAGGGAGATTCCTCCTCCGCATATTCCTCCAGTCTTTCCATACCTATTGTTAAACTCATAAACAAATTTCTCCGTTGAATAACATTAAAAGAAAACAACATTAGAAAAATGATTTAAATTCACTGTTTCATATAAGCAAGTTGAGCTTCATCAAGGCCTAGTGTTTGAACCTTGTGCTCTGATACCACATGTCATAACCCCAAAATTTCATAAAAATTTAAAAATTTTAAGATAACATAAAATGTCTGAATAAAATGAAATAGTTTAACATTTAATATTAATTAGTTTCATAATACAATAACTAATACAACTTTCATTTTGATAAGGTATATAAGAATGACCTGCGTCCAGATTTATTTTAGCTTTACTAATAATTTTATTTTTTGGCAAGTAGGTGAAATATATCTTTGAAAACTTGGGCTTACTTAGCATTATGCTAATGCAAATGGACTGCTGGTTCTTACAGGTTCAACAGGTAATGATCGATCAAGTAGGAGTTTAATTCATAAGGTAGCAAAAAGTATTTATGTTGCATATTAATATGATAGTTACTAAATTGATTATTTAAAATGAAGCTCTGATGAGGTAAAGTAATTGTCTTCCATAGTTTTTGTTTCTAAGACAGTATTCAATGCTTAGTCATAAAGATTGTTAACTTTATCATACTTAGCTAAACAAAAAGATACTTACTGTGAGCTTAGAGCTCAAGTTCTTCATCATACAATTACTTCTAATTTAACATGCTTATATCGCTAATATTATGTTTAAATGTACTGTCTTTTATTCATGAAGTACTTCTATCAATATCTAAGGTAAGGATTTCCAATAGAGTGCATGTTTGTATTTTGTCTCTATCTTACTAGCCACAAAAATTATCAACCTGATGTATGTATGTACATATGCTAAACATCAAGTTATAAACTTCAGTACTTAAATTATCGCTTTGCTGCATGTATTATTGTAACAACATACAATACCACATTATTTTTTAATGTACCGATCTAATTATTACTTGCATCCTATAGAGATAGTTTCTGTTTTCATTAGTGAATATATATATATATATATATATATATATATATATATATACATTCCATAGCCAATTACATAGTTTGTTTATTGATCATTGCAATAATAAATTGATAATTGGAATGCAGATTGACTATAGACAAGACCCTTGCATGGTTGAAAGATTTGGAGGGAACGTGGTTTGCTTTCGTCCATGCATTGGTGACTTAAAAGACAGAGAAACCCTATTCACCTGTCATTTTACTCTGAGGGTTTCGCTGGCCTATGGGCTACTCTGTGTATTTTTCTTGATGGCCATGAGAGGCTGTTCCTCTACTTGCTTGCTTCGTAGCTTGTGTTTGTTACTGATGTAGTATCAATACTCAGTTTTTAGGTCACGAATCTTCACGGTTGTGATCCTTACTGTACAAGTGGTTATTTGGCAATGTTTGGCTTGCAACCTGTCCATGGTTTCAATTATGTTTTTTTCTTGCAGCTCATCACGGCTTTGTGAATTTTAAGCTTGTTGACACTGTCTCCACTCCAGGGTCGGCGTAGGGGTTTGAATACTCCTCTGGGTAATTTGCTAAAGTTGGTGATAGCTTCTTCACTGCTTGAATTCTCTTCTTACTTGCAGGTAAAGACAACTCAATTCTTTATTATGAAAAACTCTTACTTAAGTTATTTACACAGTTAGGGTTTAAGATTAGAAGCTGAGCATTATTCTAACGCTCGATAATGTGCTCTTTACAGGAACCCATGACAGCTCCAATATTCAGTGGAAAGAAAACAACGGTTTTCTTCAGTGGACTCGTGACCCCAATTGGTAATCCCTGATTTCAAATATGGGTTTTTCCCTACTTGCAATGAGGGTTAATGAAGGAAAAACATAATGCTTGGAAGCCTATTTCGGTTTCTTCGTTAGTTAAGAAGTTTTATCATGTTGCTTTCCAGTTTTACTTACAGACCCTTGCTGTTATGCTAGGTAATACCAACGCTTGAGCTGTGATATGTATTTTTGTTAAGTCTTAGCCTTACGGCCCGACAATGTAATACATTTGTTTTTAATTAAAGAAAGATTTCGTTAATTTTGGAGCTCTGTCTCATTTTTTTTTTACAGTGGTTTTGTTAACCTGTAAATAATGTGTTATTTTATTTCGGTTTCTTTGTTAGTTAAGAAGTTTTATCATGTTGCTTTCCAGTTTTACTGACAGACCCTTGCTGTTATGCTGGGTAATACCAGTGCTTGAGCTGTGATATGTATTTTTGTTAAGTCTTAGCCTTATGGCCTGACAATGTAATACAATTGTTTTTAATTAAAGAAAGACTTCGTCAATTTTGGAGCTCTGACTCATTTTTTTTTTACAGTGGTTTTGTTAACTTGTAAATAATGTGTTATTTTACTATTTTAAATGGTTTATAAAAGTTATTTGTTTGTAAAAAGACTATGGCCAGTCTATTGAATAAATTATAGCCTTCTTGATAATTTCATTACACAGTTAATAATGTAAAAGGTTAAATAAATAGATTAATTTATAATTGGATAAATTAGTTGTTAGGGTTTCAACCCTCATGTTTTTCTTTCACAGGTTATAAGCCTGTTTGTTAAAAATAATTAGCTCCTAAATATGAAATTCTGAGTTTTATTTCGTTTAATGTTTATATTTACATTTAATTTTTATTTACTACTCTGTAAATTATAATTATTTAGAGCTCTGCAAAGAATAAAAGGTTAACTCGAGAACTCTATTTATTTTTCATAAATAAAGGGTTTATAAATGTAACCCTAATCTGGTTTTTATTAAGTAATAGTTTTAAGATTTAGTTATTAGTTTAAAAGAAGTATTGTTTGGTTAATAACTTGTTTAAATACTTAGCTATTATCTCCTATAAAATTTTATTGTAACAGTATACTATTACTGTAACTCTAGTGTACTTTATTATTTCTTTTCCTGTATTTTTATTTAGTTATACTAAAATAAAACAGTAATACAAACAAAACCTAACACTGCCTTTTCATTGTATTCTAAACATTGAAATAAAATTTTACTCTGCTATCAACAGATACAAAATCCTATCTTCATTCTCTTAAGAATTCTTTCATTTACCTAAAGCATTCTAACTATGCTAGAGTACGACCTGGTTTCCAGGTGTGGAAAAACACAATTTAGAAATTTATTTCTATTCTATTCACTATTCTCTAAACCAATTTCTTTTCTATAACAATATAATAAGCATACTAAATCTAACAATTCACGAACTCTGAACTTTTAACATTCATATAACAGATAAACTAGGATTTATTTAACTAAAACAGTAAAATAAAATAACATAGAACCTATTGAGGACAAGATGACAATAGCTTTAGGAGGCCGTTCCTCCCTACCAATCTCCTGGAGAGCGCTCAAACAATGTTTCCTCAGGACCCCCGAGCTTGTTCCTAGTCTTCTTGGCTAAGAACTGGGTAGAGAATGCAACTGTAGAACCCTCTGTCAACTGACTAGTTCAATACCTCAGAAGAACACTCTGCTCTCAACAGTATGATCTCTATCTTAAAAGCTGCTACTAGATCTATCAGCAGTTATCCCCTCAAACACTTTCCAGATTTCCCCTCCATTGAATTTCTATGAAGTACATTCATTCACCTTGAATAATCACCTCTCTAGAATGAGCAGCCTCAACTCTCTTCAATGGGAATTTTTATAAAGATGCCTAGGTATTCTGGGTCAGTTTTCATTAATTGAGCCACCTGTTGTGATTCCACTTTCTTGGGGAACCATGACCACAAATGTATGGAGGTTGCCACCTACAACAGTTGGAAGTGGTTTGAGGATGTTGCCACATGTCAGTTTTCTCTCCACCCAATCTCCTCCACCAATTTGACCAATAAACACTCTTTTAACAGCTCTCCTAAGCTGTTGTCTCCTCATTTATTTATTTATAATTAAAATATTCAGAATTTACATTAAATATCCTTGACCTCTCTGGTCATCAATTACAACTTAGCATAAAATTTAACATATTGTTCCTCAAATAATATAAAATTGTTTTTGCAAAATTGGGGCATGTGACAAAATTTCCTCCACCTTGCTATAAGACTATCAAAATAGACTCCACCTTAAAACAAGGATGGTCTACATTCTACAATAATGGATAAATATCCTCAACATTATGTTGATGTAATTGTAACTTCGGAATGTATTCACTTGTATTTCTCATGTATTGTACCCCGATGTTTATTCCGGGAAGTGCTTGTAATGTAATTGAGTCATGTCATGCCCTGATGTTCCGATCGAGAGTTTCTATAATGTAAAAAAGTCATGTCAAGTCATTATGGGTAACCCTCCTATTGATAAAGTGTTAAAGTCCCCGTAGTTGCGGGACCCTAGGGTTATTAGACTCTCCTAGTGAAGTTGGCCCTAGTGAGTTATTGTTAAGTTGAGAATTAGTATAAATAGAGAGTGAGCCTCTCTATTTATCACACACTCACTCACACTCAGTTGTAGCGCATAGTTGAGGGAGAAGAAGTTGTTGGGGCTAGAAAGAAAGAGGCTACTGCTGTCGGGAGATCATCTTACTGTTTTGGGGTTTTACTTTTGGTGTTGATTCTATCTCTGAGGAAGTTGTAGGGTTCTCTCCATTTATGGTTTCCCTGAGGAAAAACACTATGTTCATTGTCTCTTGTGTTTGATTGTTGTGCTTGTTATTCTCTCAGTTAAAGATCCTAATATAATGCTAGCTTAAATGTTAAAAATATAACATGGTATCGGAGCTAACCTGAGAAGAAGACATATGCAACTACGGGAACTAGGGTTTCCTACTTTTTGGATCTCTCTCAACAGATTTTTAGAAAAGGAAGGTTGGGTTGACTCTCCTCCCTGGGGTGCATCTTTCTATCAAAACATAATCTAATTCTGAGCTTTTTCTATTTTGGACTCGACACTGCTACTGGAAATTAGGGATTTCCACAGAAGTGGAATTTTTTAGTGATCCTAGACCTGTATTGATCTCCTCCTCAAAATCAAAGTTTAGAGATCAAGATCAAAGCATTTGGTTGGACAGAACTCTAGGAAAGTCAAACCCTAATTTTCTCCTAAACAAACACTGCAGAAATTCAACTCCAAATCCAGATCCGACATCTTGACCTGGTAAGATCTAAATATTTTGTATTTCCATTTGATTTTCTTAGTTAAGATGTCTCATCGAACCAAGCTTGATGAAAATCTTGAGGGAGCTGATAACTTTCAAGCCTGGAAGTATAGGATCTCCCTGGTCCTGGAAGAAAATGAGTTGGGCTCCTACATCAATGAGGAGGTTCCAGTTCCAGAGGAAGATGAAGCTAAGGCCTTACATAAGAAGAATTTGGTTATGGATAAGAGGATTATTGCTGATTCAATCAAGGATCACCTCAGACCATAGTTGTCCTCCCTCAAGACACCTAAATCTATGTTTGATGCCCTAACCAAAATGTTTGAAGGGAAGAACATAAACCGAAAGATGAATTTAAGGAACCAGTTGAAGAATGTAAAGGTCCAGAATGAGGAGATCATCCAGTCATACTTTACAAGGGTCTCCCAGATCAAAGAACAACTTGAAGCAGTAGACGAAGAAGTGGAGAATGCATAAATTGTGATGACAACCTTGAATGGTATCCCTAGGTCATGGGATTCTTTCATCCAAGGAATATGTGCTAGGAAGAAGCTAATCAAGTTTAGAAGACTGTGGAAATAATTATCACAAGAAGAAGATCGAATAGCAACTCGAGAAGAAAAGATGGGAAGTGAAGATCAAGCTCTCACAGTACACTCCAAGAAAGGCAGAAGGGAAAATCATCATCACCAAGGTAAGCATTCTCATCAGAAAGATAATTTTGTGAAAAAGGATCCATCCAAACTCAGATGTTATACATGTGATGAAAGATGACACTTTTCTAGAAATTGTCCCATGAATAAGAGTGGATCTAAGAAGAATAAGAACTCTAAAAGAAGACATTATGCTCACACTGCTGAGGATGATGATCCTCCCAAAAAGAGAGTAAAACAAGAAAGTGAAGACTCTTCAAGTGATGAAGAATATGTTATGATCTCCGCTTTCACGGGAACTGTCACACATGGAAGCAAAGATTGGTTTATTGACAGTGGGGATTCCAAACACATGACATGATTCAAGGAATATTTTGAGAAACTATCCAAACATAATTCACCCCATAAGGTGAAACTTGGGGATGACTACCAATATCCCATAAAAGGTAGTGGTGAATCCTACTACAAACTAGACTCTGGAAAGTATATGAAAATGAAGGATGTCTTGTTTGTACCATGACTAAAGAAGAATATTCTCTCCATATCGGCACTGGATGCAAAAGGCATGAGGGTTTCATTTGTAGATGGCAATAGTAATTGGAGAACAAGAAGGAGGATTATACAAATTGAAGGGCCATCCAGAACAAGCTTTGGTTCATGACACAGCAGAGCCAAATGAACTTTGGCATAGAAGGCTTGCACATGTGCATTACAGAGCACTACCACTTGCAAGCAAAGTGGTTGAAGGTCTTCCAGAAATTTAGGCAAAACATGAAGGACTCTGCAAATGATGTGCAAAAGGAAAGAACACAAAGAAGACATTTCCAAGTAGTGAAAGCAAAGCAAAGGGAATCTTGGAAATCATTCACTTCGATGTATGCAGTCCAATGTCATCCAATTCTTTAAGCGGGTATGTATACTATGTTTCTTTTATTGATGATTTTTCTAGGAAGACATGGATATACTTTATGAAGAACAAAGATGAACTAGTTTTCAGCAAATTCAAGGAATTCAAAGCCTTGATCGAGAACCACACTGAAAATAAGATCAAGACCTTTCGATTAGATAATGGCAGAGAATTCACATCAAATGAATTCAAAGAGTTATGAAAATATTCAGGGATTAAGAGGGAGTTATCCACTCCATATAATCCACAATAGAATGGGGTTGCAGAAAGGAAGAATAGAACGATCATGGAAGCTGAAAAGAAATGCTTCATGATCAGGATCTTCCCATGCATATATGGGCAGAAGCTTCCAGAACAGCGGTGTATGTACAGAACCATACTCCACACAGAGCACTCGAGAACAAGACACCTAAAGAAGTATTTTCTTGCAAGAAACCAAAAGTCATCCATCTCAGAATATTCAGCTGTCCAGTGTACATACACATTTCGAAAGAAAAGAGGACAAAGTTAGATCCTTTAGGAAAGAAGGGTATATTTGTGGGATACTCTGAAAGATCGAAGGCTTATAGAATATACTTCCCAGGATTCAAGAAGATTGACATCAGCAGGGATGTAACATTTGACAAAGATTCAGCTTACAATAAATCCATCAAGAGACCTGCTGAAGATCCTAAAGAAACAAAAGAACCTAGAATTCATGACACAACCATGAACAAAGAAACTAAAGAAGAAGATCAAGAATTTGAAGAACCTCAAGAACCTGTAGATCCACCTTAGGAGAAGAATCCTCACAAGGGGAAACCTGCTTGGGTATGAGAAGCTATCCAAGATGCAGAAAGATATGGGGCTCCATAAGAAAATCACAGAGAAGGAAAGAGGACCAGGTCCTGCTCCAGGTATGTAGCTTTATTATGTGACTTTATCAATAAAGAGCCTTCCAACTATGAAGAAGCGGCAGAAAGGAAATAATGGAAGGATGCTATGATCGAAAAGTATCAATTGATCATGAAGAATTATGTTTGGGATGTTGTCCCAATACCAGAAGGGAAGTCTGTTGGAACTTCCAAATGGATCTACAAGATCAAGCATGCAGCAGATGGAAGCATAGAGAAATATAAAGCAAGATTTATGGCTCGTGGCTTCTCATAGAAAGAAGGAATAGATTATGAAGAAACCTTTGCCTCTGTAGCCAGATACACTTCCATCAGATTAGTACTTGCTCTGGCTGTAGTGATGAAATGGAAGATACACCAAATGGATGTCAAGACTGCTTTCTTGAATGGTGTAGTGGAAGAGGAAGTGTATGTAGAGCATCCACTCAGTTATGAGACACATGATAGGGACTCTCATGTGTGTAAATTGAATAAATCCCTGTACAGTTTGAAAGAGGCACCCGGGACATGGTATGATAGAATTGATGGCTTTCTATCCAATTTCTACTTTACCAAAAGTAAACCAGATTCCAACCTTTACTACAAGGTTGAAGATGGTAACCCAGTGATACTCCTACTGTATGTAGATTATCTATTTGTAATAGGTATGGATCGGTTGATTGCTGATATGAAGAGGAAGCTTGCTACTGAGTTCAAAATGAAGGACTTGGGTATGATGCACTATTTTCTAGGCATGGAGGTGTGGCAGAATACAGATGGAATCTCCCTCGGACAAGGGAAGTATGCAGTATAGATCTTAAAGAGGTTTGGGATGATGGACTGCAAGGCCATGACCACACCTATGGCATCGAACCTGAAGGTATTGAGTGATGCTTCATTAGAAGCAGTTGATGCTACGATGTATTGTCAGGTGATTGGGTCCTTGATGTACCTGATGAACACGAGACCATATATTTGTTTTGCTGTTAACACCTTGAGCTAGTTCCTGACAGATCCGAGACATGTTCACTTGATTGTTGCAAAGCATATTCTCAAGTACCTGAGGGGTACAATTGATTATGGGCTCAAGTATGAGGCGAATCAGAATATTAACTTGGAGGGTTATGTTTAGATTGGGTAGGCAGTGCCATTGATAGGAAGAGCACTTTAGGGTGTTTCTTTAGTATGGGATCAGGTGTGATCTCTTGGTTTAGCAGGAAGCAATTATGTGTGGCACTAAGTATAGATGAAGCAGAGTATGTCGCAGCCTATTCAGCTAGTTGTGAGGCAGTATGGATAAGGAAGCTACTGTATGAATTAATTGATCTCCAATTGGATGCTATTTGTATACATTGTGACAACCAGAGCTGTGTAAAGTTGTCGAAGAACTCGGTGTTCCATGACAAGTCGAAGCATATCGAGATCAAGTATCACTATATCATGGATATGGTGTAGAGAGGAGCAGTGAAGCTCCAGTATGTTGCGACAGATGAACAGATAGCTGATGTGTTGACGAAGCCAATAGCTAGAGTGAAATTTGAGTACTTCATGGAGAATCTTGGTGTTCTCCAGATCGAGGTTCCCTCCAAAGGGAAGTGATGAGTCTATGAGCCATTCTGACATGGTGAGAGGATTGATTCCTTCCATGTTCAAAAGTAAGGGCTGAGCCATTCTGTCATGATGAGAGGATTGGTTCCTCGCATGTCAAATGAGTGCTAAGCCATTCTGATGTGACTGTAGGATTGGTTCCTACATGATTAGATATAAGCGTTGAATTCCATTCTTGGAATGGAGGTACCTGGTTAGTTAACAGGAATACTTAGTTTGGGACTGAGGGCAATTTTGATGTGACTGTAGGATTGGTTCCTACATGATCAGATATAAGTTCAGAGCCCTTTCGACATGTACATAGGATTGGTTCCTCACATGGTCAAATGTAAGTGCAGAGCCCTTTCGACATGTACATAGGATTGGTTCCTCGCATTGTTGAATGTAAGTGTTGGGAATTTATGACATTGGTTGTCAGATGTGAGTGCTGGGATTTTATGACAGGCTTGTGGGATGTGTTCCCACATGGTCAGATGTGAGTGCTGGGTGTGACTTTCTGATATGATTATAGGATTGGTTCCTACATGATCAGATGTAAGTGCTGGGCGGGCCATTCTGACTTAGGGTCAGATATAAGTGCTGGAAAAGACCTACATGGAGGCTAGGCCTACAACCAGCATGAAAAAGGGATGGCTCTGTAGAACTTACTATGACGAGAAGAATCAAGAGATAACACCTGGGATGATCCAGCAGAGATGTTCCAGAACCAGAGATGATCTAGATCGAGTGATGATTCAGATCTAGTGGTGATGATCCAGATCAAATGATGATCCAGATCCAGATGAAGATGACTTGAAGATGAAGATGATTTGAAGATGACGAGGACTTGATGATGATCTAGATGATACAGAGAAGAAGACTTGTGTTGCTAAATTGTGTCGAGATAATACCTTCCTAGTTAAGAGGGAGTGTTGATGTAATTGTCACTTTAGAATGTATTCACTTGTATTTCTTATGTATTGTACCTCAATGTTTATTTTGGGAAGTGTTTGTAATGTAATTGAGTCATGTCATGCCCTGATGTTCCGATCGGGAGTTTCTATAACGTAAACAAGTCATTTCAAGTCATTGTGGGTAACACTCCTATTGATCAAGGGTTAAAGTCCCCGCAGTTGCAAGGCCCTAGAGTTATTAGACTCTCCTAGTGAAGTTGGCCCTAGTGAGTTATTCTCAAGTCAGGAATTAGTATAAATAGAGAGTGAGCCTCTCTATTTATCACACACTCACTCACACTCAATTTTAGTGCATAGCTGAGGGAGAAAAAGTTTCTGGAGCTAGAAAGAAAGATGCTACTATTGTCAGGAGATCAGCTTACTGTTTTGAGGTTTTAATTTTGGTGTTGATTCTATCTCTAAGGAAGTTGCGGAATTTTCTCCATTTACGATTTCCCCGAGGAAAAACACTATGTTCACTGTCTCTTGTGTTTGATTGCTGTGCTTGTTATTCTCTCAGTTAAAGATCCTAATATAATGTTAGCTTAAATGTTAAAAATATAACACATTAAAGTAGGAATAATATACCATATAGATAACTTTCTTATTTGATACTAAAAAATCCCTATCTACCCATGGAAATTAATCACAACAAGGAAGTTCTTTCTTGGAGGAATGTGATCAAAGCTATTGTTAACTCTAGGAATGGATAGTCCATTTAGCCAACTACAAGATCAGCAGCATAAAAAGTGTCTCTATCGTATTTGTTCAGTAGGGCATTTAACTCAAATATTCTTGGAAAATCTGGGTTCACGAGAAAGTGTCGACCGTAAACTACAAGATCAGCCTTGCCGCTTGCAATTGCTGCATTTCCATCTTGTCTATCATAAGCCCCTGCAACCAATAATGGTCCTTTGAATGCCTTCCTCATTGGAAGTAGACTCTTGTTTGTTGCAATAGGTTCAAATGAATTTTCCAGTCTAGGCTCTACATAGTGGGCATACAGGATCTTGTATTTATTTAAGGCTTCTGCCATGTAAAGGCCAAGTGTGTCAGGGTCTGAGTCAATGGATTCACTAAAATGTGTAAAGGGAGAGATCCGTATTCCCACTCACTCTGCTCCAATTTCATTAACCACTACTTCAACAACCTCCAGAGGAAACCTGCAGTGGTTCTCTAGTGTCCCACCATACTCATCAGTCCTGTCATTTACGTCGTCTTTCATAAACTACTCAAGGAGATATCCATCAGCAACATGAATTTCAACACCATCAAAACCTGACATAAAAACACTAAAACCATGAAAAAATGTAGCACTTCCCTATTTAGTTCAAGAAAATCTGTATTGTGATGAAATGGCAATTGAATCGATGAAAGAGGGAAAGACATACAAAAGACAGAAAAACAAATGAAAGAGTGGAATGTCCAAATGAAAGAGTGATGAAATGCCAAATTGACAATTTATTCAAGAACGGTCACCTGCTTTGATAGTATTTTTGGAAGCAACACGAAAGTCATTAATAATCTGTGGAACCTCCTTAATTTTAAGAGCTCAAGGAGGGGAATAATCTGCAAAATCCTTGCGGTTGGGTAACACAGTCTGTCACGACAATTTTCGATCTATCGATGAAATGGGAGCCTGGCCTTTGGGGTCATAATCTAAATTTAATAAAAACTATTAGCCATCTCATTTCAAATAAACTGACAACAAATCTTCTAAGAAAAACATGCAATTACATTCATGAAAAAACTGAGTCAGATGGAATTAAAACACACTATTCCCCTGTACTTTGGTACATTGAATCTAGAATAACTTGATGGACACGGTCCTTCATAGCATGTATGGGAGATATGCTCCAATCATATTACTCTCTTTTTATTTGCTTAGAGCGGCACTTTGATTACATACGATGGAATTAAGGTGAGGGTGATTTACTAATAAGGTATTATGTGGCTAGGATATGTATGGTATTGTTACTGTAGTTTTATTTTAATTTTAGGCTTCAAAAAAATTTGGCTATCAAAAATATAAATTTTTATTTTGAAAAAGTTTTATGAAAAAGTATTTTATTTAGAGAATTTAAGTTAACATGGATTTATTATTATTATTTAAAAATGTTTTTTAAGTTATATAAGAATTATAAATGAAATGGACATTAGAGTCTTTTCCAAACTATTGTAGAATGCATCTCTCTACGAAATTAAGATCAAGATTTGTTGAGACTATGTGACTTGTACATTAATTTTTTTCTTACATCCAAATCACACAAGTTCGTTTCCTTCCTCTCTATGTAATTAGTGTAGGGTTTAAATAACTATTGTTTCATGGTTATTGTCATAGGTTACATGTGTAGTGTATGGAACTTACATGTTGTACTAGTCATATAATGGTGTATGAACCTTTTCAATGTAAATATTTATATCACACATTAGCTACCAATGCCCAATCTATGACAATTGTAAGGAGTCCTACACACTAGTATGGGAACTCGCAAGCATTGAATTATTCACCATTGTGTGTTTGTATTATGGTATGAACAAGTGATTAGGGTCCTTTAACCTAGGTTTATGGACTTGATTTCTTTTGAGTCATTCATGGTTTTTCCATGGTCTTTATCATGGTCTCATGCATGTGTTGATCGATTTTATCTTCATAAATGCTCATTTAGGTTGGTCTCTAGCATACTTGAGCATTGTTGGGCCTGCTTGCTCCCACATATTGCCCAATTTTGTTAGAAAGTTTCCTTTGGGAACATGTATGCACCCCATTTTTTGGCATACACACTCTATTTTATGAGTTAAATTTGGTCATAGGTGGCTACTTTCTTACTCTTTTCTAGGTCCTACTCACCCCTAGTGGTTTTATCTCATTACATATGTCAAGCATACTTATGTGATTATCTATTTTACCTATGGAAACTATGGCTTGTTTTGATCTTAACACATGCTTTTCCCCCCTACCATTAGGGTGTCAACACCCATAATTTCATAGTTTTAAGCCCAATTTTGCATGCAAACATTATGGATTTCCTTCAAACATGCCCTGACAAATTGATACTTTGCATAATATGATGCTTTCCCTTCTCATTTGTTCCCTCTCAACTCTTTGAACAAGCTCCTTAAATTCTCTTTGTAGACTAGTGTGTTGAACCAAAAAATCCCTCACTCAGCTCTATATGGCCTACACCACACAAGGACACCCTTACACAACCCTCATATCACTCCATTAGACCCCCACACCCTCAAAAAGGCTTAAGAATGAAGAAAAGTGTTTAAAAACCCCAAAAAGGAGCCTAAATAACTCTCATATGGGCTAAAGCCTCCAAAAAGGGGCTAAAACCCCTCAAATGAGCCTAAAACCCTAAAAGGAGCTAAAGTTAGGGTGGAAGGGGTAAATCCCTAACCAAGGGCTTAAAACCCCTGAAACCCCAAGAAAATCTATAAAAGGAGGGTGGGGGGTCACTCTCAAAGAACACTTCTCTTGCATATTGTTATGCTGCCCATGGATGCCTTGAGACCTCTTTGCCTCTTAAGCAACCCACATCCCCCTCTCTTCCACTCATCATCCCCATTGAGCCATAGCTCCTCCATTGCTGAGTGAGATAGGGAGGTGCTTCTTCCAACCAGGGCATGGTGGCCCATTTCACCAAAGAAGAGGTATAATCTAGTTTTGTTCATATGCTTGCTTTGTTAGTTTAGTTGTTTTCTGACCATTATTTGTTTGTAGGTTTGATATCTAACATGTTTTGTAGGTTTATTGTAGCTTAATAGTTGTTTGCAAGTTGCTAAGGTGAAGCCCTAACCTTGTTTACAGAGGGGCTCACGGCCATACTCTTTCTTGTTCTTTGCTTTCTTTCTATTCTGCTTTTCTTTCTGCATTTTCCACATGCAGGAACCTAACCTTTTGTCCTATAGATAGAAGGGAGCCATTCCTGCCCCTGTAGCAAGGAGAAATCCCTGCTACAAAACTAGCGACCATACCAAGTCGATCCCACAGGATCCTTGGTTCAGTTTTTTAAATTTCAAAGTTTTTCAGTTTATGCCCTAGTTTTAAAAATTTTCTTGTCAAATATAGCTTAGATAAAGTTTATTTTCAGTTTTGTGGTTGCCGAAGCCTCTGCAAGGCAAATCCGAGTCTGTTTGGCCACAGTACAGGTTACTGTCAGCCAGATCTGACTCAAGATAAAAAAAACCCCAAATCCAAGGCAGGTCGCACTTATTGGGCCTGAACAGGGGATGAGGTTGCTCTTTTAGACCTCACAGGTGCTACCGGGTTTCCCTTTTCCCCCTGAAAGGTGAGACTTCACTCAAAACAATAGACTGCTTATATCTGTGAAATCTGTGCAACCCCCTCGACTGTTTCCAAACAAATTTTGTGACCCCCTTGGCAAATTTGACCCGAAATGGGCGTTTTGTCAATCAGTAGTTAATTTTCAGTTTATTGGGGATTGTCAGTGTGGCTTAGCCACCTCTATCTAGCATAGTAGTCCTATTTCAATTTTTGTTTTAATTTAATGCAATTTCATGAATAAACAAAGTGTAAATTCAAAGAAAATTTTTTAATGGCTTAATGAATGTAGCTTAACTAAAATTGACATAAAATTAACAGTCTTTCTTACCCTTCCTCCTCTACCTAGTCATCACCCTTTGGGGTATTCTGGGATACAACGAAGGGCACAGATCGTATAGTCCTAGGCCCTTCATTGAATATTGTTCTAAACCATTAAAAACATATGACCTGGAAGGTAGAGGGGGTAGAGAAGGAGGGCTTCTCACATCGCTAAGCATCCTATCTGTTGACCAACCTTGCATCTGGGAGGTGAACTGTGGATCTACGGATGGGCTTAGTCCCATTTTGTTGAGATCCCAACACCTTCTCTTAGTCAAAGAAGAATATAGGTGTAAGGTAATCACTTAGTTAGGCCATCAACATTCAGGGTAAAAACAATTGTATTTGTTTACAACTTTCTGATTATTTACTGCTTGTATTCATAATGATATGAACTCTACCACAATATGATGAATTCATAAACCATTTGCAGCCACCTAATACCAGAAAGATAGAAAAACATATACACCATACCACGTAATCAACCCAACTCAGTTCATGACACTGAGAGAGCCCTTAAAATTTATCAATTTACACTAAGTTCAAAAAATATGCAATCTTTGAGGACATAAGTCCCTGACTACCTTAACCATGGAAAGTACTTGGGCTTAGCCCAGAAACTCATTGTGAGGAGTACCACGGGAACCCCAAAGTAGTTGGCCTCTAAGAGTAATTGCCAAGCGAAACAGGCAACAACCCCCACCAATTGAGTAGAAACGCCCATGAGGAAAACCAAGCACTGTCTTCTGGCAGTCTTGGTGGTTGAGTGACCACCTACAACCAATATGAAGCCATTAAAATCGGGGTCCAAATATCATTCCCACCAGTTTGATAAACAGATTCTAACAAAATCGATCCCTCACGCTCTTCCTCACGCCTAAGAGGTGAACCACCACAATTCAGAACACTCAAGCGACACCGTCGAGACTATTCTTGATGACCTCTCACACCATCAGAAGGCCACACAGCCTCTGATTCAGATTCAAACCCATATTAGTCTGAACCAGACCTGCACACTGCACCATCAAGCCCCATGGCTAGTGCAAACCCGAATCCTTTTTTCGGCATAGCCATAGCTAGTGGACCCATGTCCACACCACAAGTTGTCACTAACAACCCTGCAGGTGGCCCCAGCATAGTCATGCAAATGGTCATCAATCAACTTCCACCACCCATAGTAACCACTTAGGCTGTCCCACCTACAACACTTACGAGCAGTGGACCTTCCACATACAATGCCCCTCCTATCACACAGGGGGGCAGTGCCCCGCCCACATACACTGTCCCTCCTGTCACACATGGGGGCAGTGGCCCTTCCTTTCACACTACCCCTCACATCACACTTGGGGGCATTGGCTCATCTACAATGGCACCACCAGCACCCCCAGCTATGCAGGTACATTATGCACCTGCAAACCCCACCACCATCCCTCCCCAATCTCACATTAACCTGGGGTGAAATATGCCTTTCATGGCTCGTCTTAACTTGCCTGATTTGGCTCAATTGAAAAACAACCCCATTCACCATCAAGCTTTTTGGCCTCCTATGCCAACCAAGCTGCCATCAAACATTCCCAAGTTTGAAGGCAAGGCAGGGGAGTGTCCCCAAAATCACATTATGACATTTCATCTATGGTGCTCCTCAAATAGCATCATAGATGAATCGATCAGACTAAGACTGTTCCAACGCACCCTCACAGGTGTGGCAGCCAAATGGTACATTGAGCTCCCTCAAGCCAAGTACCCAAAATTCAACTCCTTAGCTTTCATGTTCCTATAGTATTTCCAACTCCCTGTTAGATATGACAAATGGGTGGAGATCCTGTTATCCTGCCGCCAGAGCACTACAACACATATAACCGACCACATCCATGAGTGGCAGCGATGTCATAGTTTGTGCAAAATCCAACTCAATGACAAGATCTTCTTCGATTGGTTTCTCAAAACCTTGCTCCCACCCATAGAAATGGACGTCGCATCCGAACGTCCTCAATCTGAAGAGGAGGCCATACTGAAAGCCCAACAGTTTGACTTGATCTATGCCCAGTCTAGATACTTGTACATCGTCATTCCAAACACTTCCCACCTAGGTACCTCCTACTGGGATGCACCAGGGGCATCTCATGCTACAGATGGCATCATAGGCTCAGTCTCCAACCAACCACAGCACTGTCCGACACCACCTGCAATTCCACTACAACCAAGCAACGCTGCTAGTGTTGCTTACCAAAACCAAACTCCAGACTACACCAGAATGATGTCCCAGTCCAGAGCAACAACTTCCTATGCACAACCTTCTGTGACCGCAGAAGGATCAGGCCATGGCATGGCCAACATAACAGTATGCAGGGAAAATGCCCACATTTGTGGCACTGCATCCCACCCAAATTTATTATGCACCACCAGTGCAAGTAGTTGAAGCCCCCATCCCTACTCAACCCGCTCCCTTGGGACAAGTATTTGCACAACAAAACCGTCCCAACCAGCCTGCCCCCAACAATCAACAAGGGCGAGCTAGAAATAATCAGCCCCAGAACCAAGCCAATAACCAACTACAGGGAGGCGGTCAAAAACCAAACCCTCCCAACAATGCCATGGCAAATCGACTCGCCCAAAACCCCCCACGACAAAATGTACCAAGACGCAATGCCCCATTACGCACAAACCAACCCTGCACACTCTACAACGTCTATGGGCACTACACATTTGAGTGTCCCCTCATGGGTCGTGCTAAGTAGGCCATTCAGAATGAGGCCCAATAGGCCGCCAACGCTATGAACCAAGCCCAACCCAACCTGACCCGACAAGGACCTCCTCCTATGGTGCTCCAGAACCCACTACTTGTCCAAGGGTTGGTGGCAACTGCACCCCCTCCCCAACCCAATCCCAATGCTTCGGGGGCACATCCCATGACCGAAACAAGTGTTCACCACCTGCTAGCTATGACGATTGAAGAGGTCAACCTACAGACTAGATGAAATTAGTATGACACCAATACTGAACCCGCTGACATATCAGTGGCATCAACGTCTAAAACAGTCAACCTACCTCTTTAGTTACCCCCTTTACCCCACCCCCCCATATGCCAAGTTGCCAATAACTCCACGGCTAGAGCTACAGTCAGCTATAGCATTGTGGATGATTTTTCCCAAACATCAATGGCCATGTCCAATCTGGAGGTCCTCAAAAGTGCCCAATGCAGCGAAAAGCATTACTAGATGCCCTTGGGGCTGTAGATGCCTCCGACTCTAAGTTAATCAAATTCGACATGGAGAATGGAGAACCATGCATGCCATTCACCACCACCTTCCAAATCTCGGTGCCGATCCAAAATTTGGTTGTGCACCAGTGCATAGTGGATAAGGGGGCATCCACATGCGTTATGTCCACCCTGGTTTGGAAAAAATTTGGATCCCCAATTCTGCAACCATCCTCCACAACTCTGCAGGCTTATGATGGCCATCCCACTAAAGCCCAAGGAATCCTCCCCCATGTCCCCATCACATTAGCCGGGAAGACAATGCTGATCAACATAGAGGTCATCAACGCTCAACTAGAATATAACCTTCTCCTCGGAAGAAGTTATATGTATGCCATGAGAGCAGTCGCATCAATTGTCTTCTGTCTCATGATGTTCCCTCATGAAGAGAAGATCGTGACGGTTGATCAACTCATTTATCATGATCTTCAAGGGTTAACGACACCCGCCAACATTATCCCTACCATCACCACCATTGAACCATAAGGGACAACCACACACGCCAATGTCGTCCCTGCAATCAACACCATGGTTAACAACACACTAGCCTCCCCATTGTTGAATTTGGGTCTTGGGTTGTTTGTTGATACCACCATGATGGCTCATTTTCCATTAGTGTCACCACCATCGACAAAAAATGAGACTGCAGATATTTGCATGGTCTCATCTAGCGCCACTGCACCCAAACAACAAGCGCAGCCGCAGCCCCAACCCCAACCCCAACACCGTCCGCAGCTGCAACATCATCCACAGCAGTAATGTTTCATGCAGCCACAACCAAAACTGCATCCCCACATGCAACCAACAGGGAGTTATCTGGGCTCATCGCTAGTCCATACAATTCCCTTCCTCTTTCCCCCACCCGGGGTCATGAGCAATCCAGTAATGGACACCTTAAGCCTACCTAACTTCACATTGGGAATTTTGGTATGGTATCTCAATCCACCAGCTCAACCACCAATTCCCTAGGTTGTTTTAGCCCCGGTGCAACCCATTGCGGTGGAGTCTCACCCTCCACCCAGCCCACAAAATCCAACCGTCGCACTCGCACCCGCACCGCCCCACCCAAAAAGGGCCAGGGGTAAGAATGCGAAACCTACTGTAGAGCTGCAACAAGTCATGCCTTGCCCTGTCTGCGAGCACAGGGCCACCTAACTCATAATTACCCTAAAATCCCAATGATCCATGCACATTTAGATGCCATGGATACAAACAAAAACATCGTCGTGGTTGAACTCCCAACCGCGTCGATAGTCAGAAATAAGGCATTGAGAACAAACCATGCTTGCACCCTTTGCGGTTTGTATGGACATTACTCTAACCATTGCTAAGACTTTCCTAAATTTTGAATGGCTCTAGCTGACCTCCGTCAACATTCCCTTGAGTCTGAGATCACCTTGATCGAAGAAGCCCACCCCCTACTGCCTTCTTCAAACACCATGTCCATTTACATGATGTCCAGTTCAACTGACCCGCTTATCTCCACCTCCAACGACGGTCCATCAGACCTGTCTCTTCATCGCTTCCACAATGATTCGGAGATACTTGAAGCTTTGACTGTCCCGGAATACCCATGGGACGACATGCACCATCGCTCATTCTTCCTTCCCGAAGAACTTGTGTTGCAATCTAACCAGTTTTCCATGGAGACCAAAGATTTCATTCATGGGAAAGTCGACTGGTTTAAGAACCCCATTCTGGCTCTAGACGCCTTTGAAGAAGGGAACATGGCCAACATCTCACCCACCGTCAAAATCAACATCTCAACCAATCCTGAGATTGTTGAAGAAATCATACTGGGGGTATCTTGCTCCCCAGAAGAGGTTGCTGCCTACAAATCTCTTTTCCAAGAATTCTACGATATCTTCGCCTGGTCGTACACTTAAATGCACGGGTTGGATCCAACAATAATGGAGCACCACATTGACACTTGGCCCGATGTGGCCCTCATATGACAAAAACAATGGCCCATCCATCCTTCCAAAGTGGTCGTGGTTAAAGCAGAGATAGAGAAGCTGCGCACAGCCGGCTTCATCTAGCCTATTGCCTACACTACTTGGGTTTCTAATCCTATTCCCGTGAACAAAAAATAGGGTGCCATTTGTGTTTGCACAAAATTTTGCGATCTTAATGGGGTGTGTCCCAAAGACAACTTAACAACACCCTTCATCGATCAGATCATCGATGCATGTGCCGAAAATGAGGCCTTTTCCTTCATGGATGAATTTTCTAGCTATAACCAATTCTAAATCTGGAAAGAAGACTGTTATAAGATGGCATTCACAACCCCATGGGGCACATTCGTGTATTGAGTCATGCCCTTTGGCCTGAAAAACACTGGATCCACTTTCCAATGCACCATGACACACTGCTTCCACAACCTCATTCACATCATGTTGGTTTGTCTAGACAACCTCATTGCGCGGTCGCAGAAGAAAACACAACACATAGATGACCTGCGACAAGCCTTCCTACGATGTCGCAAGTACGGAATCCGCTTGAAACTTTTCAAGTGTGTTTTCTGTGTCCCAGTGGGCCGTCTACAAGGATTCATCGTGTCACACAAAGGAATGTCCATTGATCCCTGGAAAGTCCAAACGAATTTCCCTCTAACGTCACCCCTTTGAGTGACGGCAGTACAACTTGTATTATAGTATTTCTCCTTTTTTGTTTTACACATTTTTCAAAAGTGAGTCTTATGTATTTTTTCCCCTCATTACTCCAGATGGATTACACCTCAAACCGGTATATGGGATTCGTTGATGTAGCAAGCAGATGGTCTCCAAACCTCACCTCGACTACATGGGTCATCTACTCCCCATCGCACAAGTTGATCCATATCAATGGAATATGCATGAGCACTATGACCAATAACCAAGCTGAATACGATGGTGTCAATGGAATCTTGGCCCTCTGTCTTTAGTTAGGCGTTCACCATCTTGATGTCTTCTTAGACTTCCAGCGGCTTGTTTCTCAGTTGAACAACTACTATCAGGTACATGATCCTTGCCTCTTTAAAAAGTTCATGTGCACTAAACAGATGGTTAGAACATTTGAATCCATCACATTCACACATGTTCTCAGAAACCTCAACAGTGTTGCAGACCAAATGGCTAATGATATTCTAAACTGGCACATTCATAATTGAAAATAGGAAGCATACAACCATAACATCATATCCAAAAATACACAGACAAGTGTAATAATACATCATATAGGAATTTTCATTTCACATCATCATAAAAAGAATCACATAATAAAACCATAAAAGCACATCCACATGCATCAAAAATATATATATAAATCGATCAGTTGCATGTCCAAAACATGTCCAATACAAAATGATAAGCCACATATGCTTTCTCAGTAGGATATACATAACAACACAAAAACTCCTAAGTGCATCAACGCACTAGGGATAGCCCCACTAGGATACTAATATGACTCAAACTCATCATCTGACTCAGTATCATCATCTTCCTCAGAAGACTCATCCTCCACAGGAAGATCACCTCTCACCACCCAATGGACTTGCTCATAGGCCATAGCCATCCTCCTCATCACAGTATTCCACTCGGGAGGAAAACTATGAATATAAGTGATCAAATCGCTGCTCAAATGATGCCACCCATCATCAGAGATCCCAGTAGCAAGCCACTCTAGATGCGGTAGCAGGTCATCCATCTCCCGCCGTCACCTGCGAGGGTTCCCAGTAGGAACCACCATAGGAGATATGGTAACTACCCGCCTTCGATGCCCGAGCGGTGGGCGAGGACCAATATCTACATATACAAATAAGGACACCATCATTCCACACATATCACTATGTATAAAGATGAACACAAAAAACATCACACATACATACCAGCTGGTCCCCACACCTAGCCAGGAGATCAGGGCATCTCAGGGTCCCCATGATAGTCCATACCCACGTACGGGTACTCCTTGATCACCACTAAAATATGTCGCCACTATTCTAACAACTCCTTAGTAGAAAAGTGGCCCACTCTACCGCCACCCTCTCGGATCATCATTTGGAGCCATCGGTACATTCGTGGCTCCTGTGGACCACTATCCTGCATAGCCCGGTGCGAACGAAGTGTAGGTAATTTCTCAAAAATGAAAGCACATAGGAAAGAGCCAAAACAAATTCCTACCCTAGATGTCTTTGAATTGTTTAGCTGCCACCAAATAGCCTAAAGATACATTTGGCCCCATCCATAGTACGTGCCCTCTATAGCATGCTCTACTAGCTGAAGCTACCCTTTAGATATCTTGTGGCTCCTCGTGGAACCCAAGATGTGAAACAGTAATGTTGCCACCGCCCATGTCAATAGATCCTTGATGTCACACATCAGGATATAGGAGCCACGCACATACGTCGTAGCATAATAGTGCCTGTCACACAACTCCTCCAATGTCTCCCCTCGAGACAAAACCAGTGCCAAGTCACCCACAACTACCAACATAGGGAGCCCAGTTAGAAAGTATACATCCTCTAGCATGATCTCAATCTGCTGGCCCTAAATGAGGAACACCTCCTCATCAACATCCCAAAAACTCACCATTGTTTACAGCAGCAAACCCAAGCTCTTCATGAGGGGTATCCTCATGAACTTCAGCAATCCGCAACGGGCTAATGTATCTCTCACATTCTCGTCTCATAATGATGCCTCCCAGAGGTCTTTGCAGTCTCTCTCTCGCCACTTGATCTTAGCCATCCTGCACAAGCAAAACCCCTGATGTCAACCACATCTCTCATCAAAACACACCCCTCATAGGCCAATTCGCACTTGTTTGGGAAAAATAAGTGACCAGGTCGCTCAAACGTGCCCCACAGATGCGACCAAATCACTCCTTTTCCTTTGAAAGGTGCGACTTGGCTCCATGAAACTCCAAAATGCTCATGGAGGACCGCCAGGTGATCAAATGTAGAATGTAAACCACTAAAAAGATGAGATTCAGCGAGAGCTCTTACCTGCAACTCATGGAACTCAAAACCATCGGTCGGATCAGGAGAAATCAGCAAATGAATATTTAGGGCCCACCTCTCCAAATCCACAGTGAATAGTGACAATGACACCTCACCAAGTGGACCCCACCCTTATATAGGCCCCATTTGACCTAATTTCTTTCGATCGACATAACAGGACCATACAGACTCCGTTAGAGACGTTGTTTGCACCGCTGGTTTTAGATTTCTGCCCTCTATCTATTTATGAGAGTATCATCTCATGTTTAACAAATAAATTTTGGGACCATTTCCCGAAAGTCACCTCAATTTACAAGCCACAGCATGGCGATGTGAGTGTCTAAGGACCTATACTTGAATCACTATTGCCTCCTTCTACTCATGCGGGTTATTGGGCTACCACCCATTAAGGGTTACCATTTTTTCTTCTCGTTTTTTATTTTAACACATAGTTGTCTTCTTTACCCACCGCACCTTACGCGGACCTTTGGACCATTGTCCACAAAACAATTTATTTTTCTTGTATGTATTTGGCATATAGCTTCCCTCGGACTTGCACTCACATCACATGTAGTCAAGTCCATTCACCGCAACTCACAGACACACTCTCTTGACCTCTGGGGCTGAGAGCCACCTCGGTTGGCATGCCTCTGCCGCACCGACTTGCGTTCTTCTGCCGCGATCTATCTTGTGCATGTATTGGTATGTTTGAGAGCCTTCTGCTCCGTCCATACTGCGTGGATGACCTTTGGACCACTGTCCACCGTCCTGACATGGGGCACCGCCTGTGCCACCGCAATAGGTTGACCATATTGGAGTTTTGTTTAAGCTCTTTTCTGACTCCTAAAAATAATGAAAAGATAGTTGAGCATGGCTGCTTCCTTTCCTGCTCGATAAAGGATAGGAAAGGGCATCTACATCATCTCATTTACCTCATTTTGCGGACCATGTAGACCATCAAATGAAAAGGACCCCCTTGGCGTATTCAAGACAAGACCATTCCCCTCTGCATATTTTTATGCTTTCTCGTTCAGAGGGGCCACACTTTATGAAAAAGCTCACCACGGGTTTTCGTTAAGCTCTTTTCCAACCTTCTCATCAAGAAAATATTGTCGAGCAAACTTAGTTTCATTCATGCTCATAAAAGTATCTGAATGACTGTCCAGACAGTATAGGTTTAACCTTTTCTATCCTGATTGGACTACCAATGATAAAGAAGTCTCTCATCCCCTACAGGATGGGTGAGCTTTCCTATGTATACTTTTATCCTTTTTTTGGGCACAAGAGACTACCAACAAAAAAGATCCCCCACTGGAGTCTTCTTCATGCTTTCAGACTCTCTAAAATTGAAATCACCATCGAGCATTTACTTTCTCAAGCTTGCCAAAAATCCACGAGATCGTACCATAATGGTTTCCCTGGACACCACCCCACAGAAAACAATTTGGCAGCATTCCCCCTTTGGGTTGTCTTTGTTTAGAGTACTCTGCAATGTGTCTACCTTGGATCCCATCAATATCAAAAGTGTCGACCTCCTCCAAGTATTTCCCATCTGCAGTAACATTCCCTGTATTATAGCTGTGATCCCATTCACATGAGTCAATTCCATTTGCTTCCTGGTCTGCCTTGCCGTCATACTATGAACAAAGGAAGTTTGAGTCTACCACACTTCACCTACCCCTGTTCAATTCTTTCCCTCCCCCTCCCCCCCCATTCAGTGGGCCAGTTCGCAGATTGTCTCACACCTTTTCAGTTATTTCCCTTGCGTTTTTGGTCAAGGAAACACCATTTCCTTGACTAGGGGCAGGTCTCCCTCTATCGACAACAACACACATATTCTAGAGGATAGACCCAGAGGTCCCTATATCCTAGTTTCATTAACCTCATTGATGAGTTCCTTGGACCACTTGAGAGGAGTCCTTAGTGCCTCTTGGGATGGTTGTTTCTCATGTGCTTGACTTCAACTACATTATCGCACCGTTTAGATTCATACAGGGTTTGGTCCGTGCAGTATTTGGTCAAAGACCTTAGATGTCACCTGACTCTAGCATAGTGAGGAGTCTATTCGAGGGACCTAAACAGGTTATGTCCCTTGTGATTTTCAGATTGTGTTGGAGATAGTGTTCAGAAGCACCAGTAATGCTTCTATATAGATTTATGATTGATGCAGCATACTTGTGCCACAGAGCCTCTGACTCTCAATCAACGAGTCCATACAGCTATGTACCGTCCCAGATCTAGTAGGCTGTCAGTCATGAAGATATAGCATTTCATGAGAATGCCATGGGTTCAATGTACTATATCAGTATTGTATTCAGCCTCACATTGAGGCAACCATTATTGTATCATCAGTTGTATATGATCGGCTCTTGTATTTTAGAGCATAGATCAAATTATTCTTTAGACATTGTCACAAGCATGGGAATGCTCGCCTCATCCATATACATGCCACACATTATTTGTATCTCACCCATTGATGGGAACCATATTAATACAAAAAACAAAAGCCACCATGCCCCAGCCCTAGAAGCACCACCTCTATGTAGTAAATCCTATGATTTCCGCCGACCATATGATGAGCTCCTGCCCTCACACATCAGGGGGAAATCTGTTAACCCAAAAAATCCCTCACTCAACTCTATATGGCCTACACCACCCAAGGACACCCTTACACGACCCTCATATCACTCCATTAGACCCCCACACCCTCAAAAAGGCTTAAGAGTGAAGAAAAGGGCTTAAAAACCCCAAAAAGGATCCTAAATAACTCTCCTAGGGGCTAAAGCCTCCAAAAAGGGGCTAAAACCCCTCAAAGGAGCCTAAAACCCTAAAAGGAGCTAAAGTTAGGGCAGAAGGGGCTAAAATCCCAAAAAAGGGGCTAAAGCCTAGACCAAGGGCCTAAAACCCTAAAACCCTAAAAAAAGCTATAAAAGGAGGGTGGGGGGTCACTCTCAAAGAACACTTCTCTTGCATACCGTTATGCTTCCTGTGGATACCTTGAGACCTCTTTACCTCTCAAGACACCCACATCCCCCTCTCTTCCACTCATCTTCCCCATTGAGCCATAGCTCCTACATTGCTGAGTGAGATAGGGAGGTGCTTCTTCTAGCCAGGGCATGGTGGCCCATTTCACCAAAGAAGAGGTATAATCTAGTTTTGTCAATATGTTTGCTTTGTTAGTTTAGTTGTTTTCTGACCATTATTTTTTTCCAGGTTTGATCTCTAACATGTTTTGCAGGTTTATTGTAGCTTAATAGTTGTTTGCAGGTAGACAAGGCGAAGCCCTAACCTTGTTTGCAGAGGGGCTCACGACCATACTCTTTCTTGTTCTTTGCTTTCTTTACGTTCTGCTTTTTTTTCTGCATTTTCCACATGCGGGAACCTACCCTTCTGTCCTATAGACAGAAGGGAACCATTCCTGCCCCTGTAGCAAGTAGAAATCCCTACTACATAGTGTATAATATATCTCATATGATTTTGGATCTCCATTGATTGTCTATTGTTATCAGCTTCTTTTCTCAAATAAGTTATCTAATGTACTAAACAAGTAGAAACAATTATTATTGACTAATTATACAAGAAATATATACTACAAAAGTAAATAAGAAATATTTATATAGAACCTACAAAATATATCCCTTTAATCGGTAATCTAGAAAGAGATCATTGTTCATAAACCGCTTCAAGGGGTCAACCTCCTTTGAGAAAAGATCCAATATAATAACAATAGTTCACAAAAAAATCCATAGCTTGCTAACTGATCTATAAATAATTCTCTAACAAAACACTAACTACTTGTGGTCCCATCAATAATTGGTACAACAACTTACTAATGGGCCTTATTTAATCAAGATGACCCTTTTACGTTGAGTAATTATCAACTAACTACCTAAGGGACCTTTTTCAAAAAGAATGTATTATACAATATTTAAGAAATGATAAATAAACTAAAGTAGGGAGGTTAGGGTAAGGCCCAAACATACCCTCCCTTTTGGAAAGAAGTGTTTTCCTCAAGTCAAGATGTGTGGAAAATGTTGTAACATCGTTGTTGGTTCCTAAGTGGTGTCATATGGTTATGTATCCTTCCACTGGATTAGGTCATCCCACCTTGTGCAATAACACAATCAACATTCTCTTGAAACAAATATTGACTCTAGCTATAACCGAATAAAAGTCTTTTCATTAAGATCTAGAAGGTTGGTTCAAACTCGTCATTTTGGCCCCACAACTTTCTTTAAACAAAAAAAATGAGATTAAGCAAATCTTGGAGTGGGTTGGAAGAGACAATTAATAGGAAGTAGGTCCAATTCATTGGAGTAATTAATAGGGTCCATATAATTTTGGTGCTATCTTATGGGAGCCATTGTCTTTGATCCCCTTCTTCAATCAATAAACACTCACACTATTGCTTATTGGCATGTTGCTTTATTTGTTTTGATCAAAAACTAAATTATCCTTAAGTGTGAAAAGAATGGTTGTTTTGGTGTTGTGTGGATGATTTACTTCTTAATCCTTGGATATGCCCGTTAGCTAGGAAGCCATTAAAGGAGGTTTTGGGTCATATATAACTTTATAAAGTGACATTTTTGCGACACTATGAGGTATTGTATAACCATTCAACAAGGAGTAACATTGAACCCATTGGTTTTATTGATCCTTTACAAAACATCATAATTTGATTTCCAAGTATTTGTTGACCAATTGGGTTTGGCCATTGGTTTGGGGATGATACATTGTTAACTACTTGATGAGAACCATCCAAAGTTCTCCCTTTTTTTAGAGCTCACATTTAGTGCTTGTTTTTACCTCCATTTCAAAAAGTGGTGCTCCATAATCCCCCGTTTCAAGATGTATTTTTTTATATTTTAAAATTTATAAATTATAAAGTATCAACATTTTTTTTCAAATATCATTTTTCTTATTTTCTTTTTCAAATATTGCTTTTCATTTTTGTTTAAAATATCTTCTACTTTAATGATGTATTTTTCTTGTTTTTTCAATGTTCAAAACATAACTAAAATCTATTATTTTTAACATTATATAAATCGTTATATGTCATTTACTTTTTCAAAGTTTTAAATTTAATATGATGATGATAGTTATTAACATCCACTGAGACCAATTTTGGTATATCAGACAACCTTAAAATGTAAATGAGTCACTTGGTTTTATTTAGAATTTATTCCTATGCACAAAATATTTAAGAGAAGCATTCCTAAATCACCATAGTTATGATGAGTTAAAAGGTTATCAAGGTTTGCACTATAGCAAATGGTTTTAAATTTCACTCTAATGTGGGTAGATAAGGACATTTTATGCGAAAGTGATTCTATGTTCAACCCTCTTTGTGTCACAAAGATGATAGATTCTTTCATCCCATGACAGTTTAGGAATTGTCCAGTCCCATGTTTCACTATGGAGCTCATGAGAATTTATTCTTAGTTTAGAAATGTTTATTTTCTTCTTTACGCTATTTAAAATATATAGATACTTTCAATTCTCTAGATTAGGGTTGATCACATCGTTATAATCCCATGATTTTATATTATCCTCTAACTATTTAGCACACCACATCTTTTCCTTAAATTTAGATGTAAATAATACTTTTAATATTATTATGATTCTGCAGAGTGACCTCTTCCTTGACTCCCCAATGGTTTATCCAAGATTTGGCATCTTTATGACAACCTTTGCTTAAGTCATGGGTGGTTTTGATTATAGTTTGAAGCAATCTTAGGAATCCTCTTGTATTACATGTTGTTTGTCTTGTTCTTGTAAATTATGTAACTATTCATAGCCATGCTCTCAATCGGGGAGAGACTCCCTTATATGAGGAGGATATGATAGGGTTTATTGCCTTAATTTTGAGATTGTATGTTATGAAACATTTTTGGATTTTCTCTATCCTTCTCCAAGATTATCTAGAGATGTTGTAGCCCTAAAATTTCCAACCATATAAGATAATAGGAGTGATGAGATTCTCAAAGAGGAGTTTCTTCCTATCCCAAATATGGAGGTTTATAGATTTACAACAATTTCCAAGTCCATAATAAGGTTTCCATCCTCCATTAATCTATTTCTCAATGCTATTTTTCTAGTAAATATTATGATGAAGATCGATTCTGAGATATTTTATTTGAAGCCACTTCCTCCAAGTTGTTGTTTTCATACATGAAATTATCATAAGTGATATTTTCATAACCTTTGTTTTTGTTATAGAATAATACCACCTAGCACCATGGTCACATACAACTAGGAGACATTTTCATTTGTCTTGTACTTATGTCATATGGTCCAAATTTTGGTTATGTTGGTCTAGCAAGGTATATGGGGGTTTTGGACTCATTAATGCACCCAAGCGCCCTATTTTTTTTCAAATAAGAGCATGATATCCCTTGTTAATGAAATTTAAGTCCTTGGGAAGCTCCTACTCCTTAAAACAGGGAACTAGTTTGACCAGAGGCACCCATGCATGTATTTCTGTGGTTTTTTTCCCTTTTGGACCATTAAATACTACCGAGAGCCACTCCCACTCACCCATACACTCCACCATGCCTATCCTACCCTAATTTATGTCCTAGCATGCTTCGCCCACGTTCACATGGCCATTTGTTAATTTTTGAGGTGGTTTGGGAGCTTATTGGTCAACCTAGGGGGGTTTGAGGCCCAATCTAAGCCTACCACATGTATGCCACAAATTTCCCTCCTAAGTTTAACAATTTTATCCCATTTTATTATAAAAATGTACCACACATATTAACATGATGTACAGTAATATAAAATTCAGTTATTGGCACCATCTATGTGTGTTAATTTGTCTCTCTTCATTGTTTTTCTGCATAGTTTGTGAATAATCTTGAATTGTGAGTATTCCCTTAGCAGGATAGATCTTGTTGTGAATCATATTTTCTTATTTTTATCAATGTTAATACTCATACCCATACTAGACCAAAAATCCTTGAGAATTTTTAGCCAATGGAGCGATCGAAGCCTTTAACAAGATTATGGAAAATGCACTAACTAAAGTCTACAATACAAGAAGGGATGACTGGGAACAGGAGATTTCTATAATACTATGGGAATATTGCATAACATGTAAGAATTCAACTGGCCAAACACCATTTAGGTTAGTATAAGGATAAGAAGTGGTCATTCCTATGAAATATATTATACCAAGTTTAAGGGTGGCAACCATTACAGAAATGACATATGTTGATGTTGTCAAAGAAAGATTAATTTGGTTGATCCATTTGGAAGAAGAAAGATTCATTGCAGGATTCCATCAAAATGTATAAAAAAAATGTAGAAGGTATGGCATGATAGACACATCAATAACAAGCAATTCTCAGTCGGAGGCCTTGTTCTTATGTACGCCAACAAATTTTTAAAACACCCAGGCAAGTTGAAGATACATTGGTTAGGTCCTTATATGGTAAAGGAAATCACGGATGGAGGAGCAGTGAAATTGGAAAAATTAGATGGAACGAAAGTCATAGGGCTCATCAATGGGAGTCGGTTGAAGCCCTATTTTGATAACTACAACTAGGTCAAAAAAACAAAAATGATGGTGATGATCACAACGACGGCTAGGAGAAGAGAATAGTGTGACTTTCACACAAGGCGCATCGGGGGTAGTGTGGCACTAAAAACAATGACGCGTTGGCACAATTATGAGGAAGGATTTTTGAATTGACAAATATCAAATTCACAGACAACAAGGAAACTTGAGAAGATCACAAGATAAGTTTAGGGTCACTTCTGCCATTAATATCATGATGTCACAGTGAAAATGGGCAGCGTAGTTGGAACCTCCACACAAGGATTCAAAATACGAACCCCCATGATGATTTGTGTTGTCATTATGCTACTCGATGATGGTGCGTGTGAGGATTTGACAACTAGATTGTTGGAATTAACCCACTACTGATGGTTGATTCCCAACTCACATCCTTATAATTCCACCACCAGAATAATTGCAAGACATATAAAGAATGAAAACTCATGGAGAAGTATGACGAATAAGTGTTTCAGTGCTAATGTCCCTGGGTTCTTGTTGAGGAAACTATAATAATTGTTCTGAGCAATATTATTATTGTTGGATATGTTCCACTAAAGGCCGAGAAGTGCTTGGAGAATCAGCCAATGTTGGGCCTCCATGCAAAAGAAGCTCCAGCCATCTTGGTAAGAATGTCAATGCGAAGACCCTCTGATGTCGGTAAAAGAAATGATGTCTTAAAAGAGATGACCATGAATGAAGAAGCAGTGGAAAGAAATCGAAGACCAAAGGACATCCCATCGAGGCCTTCGGACATAATTTCCAAGAATTAATTGCCACAGTGCATAGTACCCATTGCTAGGCCGGTCTGAATGGATGTTCATACTAAGAGAAGAAGAATAAAAGGCCAACATCATCACTAAAAACTGTTGAATCTATGGGAGGTGATGATGATTCCAAAGACATGTTGCATTGGAATACCATGAGGGAGGGAGGTACTACATATTGAGGATGATACATCTCACCAGCACTATAGAAAATAAAAAACATTGACTAGATACTGGACTGAGGGAGTGCCGCAAGATCTAAGGCTTACCCAGACGTCAGATACTCATTCACAGGTATCGCTGATGAAGATTCTAAAGGGAGGAAGGAAAAATTGGGATGAGATGGAAGTTGAAGCTAGAAATGCAGGAAAAGAACATCGATGTTACCTATAAATCCCTCATCCCCTGCGTTCTACCCCTACATCCTACACCATTGAGCGGTAAAATTATCCAAGCAGACAAAAATGACAAGTCTGAAAAGGAGTTAGTTATGTTGATGAATGAAACTTCCTTATTGATGTCCACATTTGCAAAAATGATAGTAGTACCAGAAGTATAAAGCCTCCATCCAGCTGCAAACACAGAAGGAACATAAGGTCAAACACAAGAGGAACATATAGTCAAACACAGAGAGAACATAATTCAGCCTGTACACTAGAAGGTGCATGAGGTAGCGGCATCTATAGAAAGAGTCAAGTCGGAACACACCAGTTCCGACTTGGTGGAGCACATGCATAAAATAGAAGAAGAAGAAGTGCAAAAAAAGATAATTTATTGAAAATCATGGAGGATTTTCATAGCAAAGTCAACACAAGTTAGACCATGGAGGAATAGTTCACGTGGCTTGGGACAAGCCACAAGTGAGTGTTGGGGGCTTGTTGGGCCTCGAGACAGTAGGGCAGAATTCATGTGGAATTATTCCTAAGTAAGAAGAAGGAGTATAAAAGAGTAATAGAATGGAGCTACGATAGAGGAAGGAGCATCAAGATAAAGGGAAGGATGATGCGATAGAAGAAGGAAAGAGAAGAAGAAGACAAAGAAAAGGCACGGGATAAGGAAGCTACGCTAGATGAGTAAGCCACAACAGAAAGACAGAACGAGATATGAGATGACATGGAAAAATATCTATAGAAGCAGGTGTGTAGATAGTGTAATAGACAAAAAGTGACAGTAAGGCATAACGCTCAGAAAGATACATCCCTTAGCGATCGTGGGTACGACCTCAGCTACAGAGGGCGGAAACCACATGCATAAATCCATCTTTGTAAGTCATGCCGATAGTGATTTTTAATATGTATTACTAGAATAGGAAAGACAACTTGTTGGCTGAAGATAATAAGTCGGTTGGGGTAGAGACTGAAGAAGAGTGTTTAATGAGTCTCTTAGTGTATGTGTCGAGTCAGAATTGAGTCCGTAACAGGCATCTATGGGATCTATATTGATTATGTAATGGATCTATAAAAGAAGGAACCCAAGCTGTAGTTGGGTTAGATAGATATCTAGTCTATTTTAGCTGATTATGTGATACCTATATACTCTTGAAAAAGACGCTTGAGCTAGACTTGAGATAGGCAGTTTTGGTTAATGACTCTGGATCGTTGAGTGCATCAGAGTAATGGTTCTGCAACTAAGTGCGCAGACAAGTAGAGAAGGTTGATTCGATCCAGAATGTGTGTGGATCACTAGTAGGAGTAGAGTAGAAAGAGAAAGAGAGAATATCAGAGAGCATGAGAGGGAGGAAAAGTATGTAAAGATAGAAGAGAAGATCTTCAACAGAGTCTCTAGCTTTATGTGCAGACAAAAGGTGCATCTATTTTCTCATGTCAGATTAAGAGCACATTGTGGTTTTTCCTTGGATGGGTTTCCACGTTATATGATGTGTATATGTGTGAATGTTGAGTAGCTTAGTATATGCGTAAATGTTGTTTTGAATGACTAGTTGATTATTGTGTTGCAACTTGATAAATGTATGATGAGTGCATTATGTTTAGAAGTATGTTTATGATTTCTATTCACTGTTAGTTCACTTAAGTCACATAAAGAAGGGTTGGATCATAGATTGGTATTGAATACTTTGCATACAAGTAACCCACCATCCCAGTATTTGTTGGAAACATTGGCGCAGAGCCAAGGTACTAAAACACCCTCCCGCGCCAACTGTAGAAACATGGTTATGGAAGTTGCACATAAAACAGAGAGATTGTGGGTGAGACGACATCTATGTCACAGGTGCTTCCAGCTGAGTTTCATTCCATTGAGATGATATCTTGGGATTTGTTGTGCTTATCATAAGGGATTGAACCTAGGTCCAGGGGAAAAGAGAGGGAAGAAATCGAACAGGACATCAATTCCTCACGTGAGCTCCTTCTCCATTGTCGTGTCAAATTGCCAGAAATCACCTTCACATGCGGGCGTGTTCTCCCTTGCTCACTCCTTCCTTAATCCCACCCATCCTGCCACCTATATACTCAAGAACACCATGTTATAGACAATTCACCACGTGGTAATGAGGGACCTTTCATTACGAGAGTGGGTCTTGGTCGTATTCGTGGTCATTGAGAAGTAGAGTGCTAGGTTCAAAGGATACTGCTTTGTTAGTTGAAAGTAGTTGATATTATGGAATTTTATAGCTATGTTCTAGATTATGAGAATGATTTGTTTTAGGTGCATGTCCTTCAGGTTAGAAATTATTACCATAAAACTAATGGGACTTTTTGAATCCCCGATTACCCTAGCATGCAATATTCCTTTTCTCTTGAGTTGTCGTAGCCCTTGGAAAATCACCAAAGCTTGATTGTCATATTAACACTAATTGTTTTCTTCATTAATCACATTTATTAGACATGGTTCAATTTTTACTATTCAATATGAATATGTATTGCTTCTTTAATTGTGGTAAGATTGACCATGGGAAGTCACCAATGGTGTCGCATGAGGTATATGTTAGCGTAATAGTACCTAATAGCATCAATGTAATAGTAACCACAATTCATGATTATATTACAATTGTTAACATTTGACCTTTTTTATGCTTATGAGCTCAATATTTCAAGGTGATATCATGATTATTTTATTGTGGCAGGGGGGTACTCAGAACACACTTGAAGCTTCTAGTCAGGTAAACGTTACTGTCATATTAACACTAAAGTTTTGCTTCACTAATCATGTTTATTAGACATGGTTCAATTTTTACTTTTCAATATGAATATGTCATGCTTCTTTTATTTTGGTAGGTTGATTGTGAGAAGTCACCAACGGTGTCGCATCAGGTAAATGATAGCGTAATAACACCTAAACATGATTAAAGTAATTAATTTTTTTATTATATGCATGTTATTTTTTTTACGTGAATTTTTGTAATGATAAAAATAAATTAACTACTTTTATTGATTGATGTTTGTAGGGCACACCCCATTAGGATAATGAGGTGTTCGTCGAGGAAGATAATTTTTATTCGACTGACCATATGGAAATTCGAAGAAGGCTTTGAAAATGTCCAATCAAGAACTTCTTAGACTGATTGTAATCAAACCCAGGACTTAAGAAATCAAAGCCATAATTGATGACTTGAGGAAAAAAATAGAACAATATGGGGTAATTGGAATCTTTGAAATATTTTACGAACTATGACATATATTCATTTATGTTCTTTTAGTTCTCTATTTTTGATTTTATCTAATCAATTAAAGTTTTCTTTTTGCAGGAATTTTTGGAGATAACACCTATGCATCGAGTACAAGTTGTAGAGGTTGATATTGGTAGTAATGATGGTTCAACACATCATCAATATACCATAACAATGAGTCTTTTTGACTCTCCAAACCATCCATTCTCTTTAGATGCTATGAACAAACCTCGTGCTGGAAATCAACACGGCCCTTCACTCACTACTACTTCACAAAATGTTAGAAAGTAGAGTAGCATCGTATGTGAAAGTTGTTATCCCGGAGTAGTACATGTGTTTCACAGGGGATCATTTCATGTTACCTACTTGGACGTGGACCATAATTGTGTTCCAATCAAGATACCAAATATTGCAGGTATTATTTAATTAATGCACTGTTTTTTTCATGTAATTCAAAGCCACATACCTAAAATTAGTTTTAATAAATGATCATATTGTTTTTGCAGGAAACAATTTTTTTATAAGAACCTGCATGGGAATGTGTTGGAGATTTTTAGGACAAATATTCGTGCAAGGTGGAATGCCCAAAATAACAAATCAAAAGATGATTCAATGAACCACATGGTCAGCTTGTTTGATGATACCTTCAACAGAAAAGGTGTCACCGCAGCAATTGGCTTAAATTTGAAATATGTCAGGGCATATTACAGGGGAAATTTGCAAATTAACCCTAAGTATGAGCATCCTTCGATGGTTTCAGAGAAGGAGTGGAAGGAACTCATGGGTAATTCCAAGGAGAAGGCATTGAGAAAACAAGGAAAGACTCGACCACTCAGTTCAAAGGTATGACACATATCATATTTTCAATGAAAAATGTTCAATTTTTTTTACTTTTAAATATATTTAAGTTGTGATATATAACATATTTGAAACCTTTAATAGGCTCCCTGACATCTCTAAAGTGACAAAGGAAAGAGTAGAAAAACGTGGGTAGCACAAAATAGGCCAGGGTGGATATGAGAAACTAAGAGCACGAATTCTAAGAATCAAACAAAAATATTTGTTTCCAAAAAATTTCTAACTATAGAGAACAAATAATTGATTTATCACAAGCAATTTTCATGGTGTTATGTATTGCAGGGAAATTATTTTCAAGAGGAAACCACTGAAAAGAACTTGAGGCTCGGATTCAAGTATGGTTTTCAACATGTGTTGGAATGTCGAAAAAGCTTGGGGAAAACCCCAATTTCTCCATTGATGCACACAGAGGTAAATAAATATAATAAGGCCATCATTATAATGTAAGTGTCTAATATATTCGTCAATGATTAGATCAAAAAATAAATGTCTTTTTTTTCTTCAAGGTGAGAGCAACAAAAGCAGTAAGGGTAGTGGTACTAAATACGTACCACATGATGGCGAGGAGTTGCCTCATGGTAGTGGTGAGCAGTCTATCCATTCATGTATGTATGCTATAAAATAGAAGTATTTAATATGATTTTAAATATATAATTGATGACATGTACTAAGAATTTTTTTTATGTGAATGGAAGAGAATGTACCTTCTCATGCTCAACTTGAAGGGGAAAAAATGACAGAACCAATGAACAGTCCAATTGTCTCAGCTAGTCAACCAACACATAAAGATCATTGTAATGATATTGGAAATAATGAAATATGTATATCAATAATAACTATGCATTTATATCTATATAATTTTATTTTTTACTGCAGATAATGCCCCTCTCCATCAACCTCCATGCCCTACTAATAGACATACCAAAAGTATGGTATGAGAGAGCATGCCCACACAATCAATAGAAAGAGAGGGAACACCAACCACAACAAAAAATGATAACGAATTAGATGCCCCATCTTCGAATTTATGAAGAAAAAAAATGTATTTGTATCCATTTAAGATTTGTATTTGACCGAGTAAAGAAATGAAATATTTATAGTTTTGTTACAAGTTTCTTAACTCAGTTGGTGCATGATATTTTATAATTGAGGTTTATAATGTGAATGTTAGTGCTCAGATCATATTATCACATATGTGTGACATCTTTCAAGGACTATGGTTATCTTCAAGGGGCTTGCCACCCCTTCCTGAGTTAACCTGAGGAAGATGAGATGACCATATCGTTTATAATTAGTTCAGATATAATATATTCATGTTATTGTTTTCTCAGCATTGTTGTCTTTCATTAACTGTAATACCCCAGTTTCGACCCCATGGTATTTAATTGTACATGATGTAAATATTGTATGAAAATATTGGTGAGGGGATCAAGGCCAAGGCCATGCCATTGATTGATGTTTGTGGATATGTGATTAAGGTTGATACCTATGGTTTTGGTGCTAAGTCAAGAACAATATATATATTTGGATATATGATGTAAATGCACAAATTAAAATAATACCACAACTAGCTATGGGACTGCGAATGTTAAAGAGATGGGGGCATGATTCCACAAGGGATAGGGTGGGGAGTTATTCAAAATCCTGAGAAAATAGGGCGTGACCAAATGTCAATGGGGAAACCCATGAACCCTCAACTACCTTTTTTGTCATTTATCCTCAATCATCAATTTATTCCATAATTTGGTGAGGTAGTTAATGCCTTGGACAGAGAAAGGCATGGCAGTCTGATAGCTTGACTGAACAAGCCTGCAGTCTGGGAAGCTACATTCTTTCTTCTGCAACAAGAAATCATGTGATGCATGTCAGTCCGTCCTTTTTCTTAGGTGCAATAAGGTTTTGTTGTTCCTGAGCATCGTGGTTATTGATTATTCGATCATTCCTGCATCGTTTGTTTTTCTCTAGAGATGCGCGGTGTAGTGGTTCGACTATCCTGCGTGCAAAAGTGTAGTTTCGCATTGTTTTGCCTTACTGAAATTATGGTATGAGACCCTGTTTTCTTTGTGTTACAGAGTGAAGCCTGTGTGGTTGTGTTTTCTTTGAGGATTGCTTTGTTGTGCATCCATGTTTTGGTTTAAAGGATTAGGAGTGGAGGAGGGAAAGAATTGGATGATAAGCCTAGTAAAGAGAGGAACCTCATAGACAGATCAAGAGGGGTTGGTAAATCCATCTTGCACACCTGGAAGAACACTAGAAGGGAAGGTATGGCCCGAAGGACTCTGTAGCAGTGAAAGGAATACTTCCTTGTGTTGGGTGGTGTAGGAGTTGTGGAGTCCAAGCCAAATATGGTGTAGGTATCCTTAGCTCTGGGGTTGATATCACTAGCCTAGCAATTCTACCTTACCATTTCCTTAGCAACCTGATAAGCCCAACTATTAGTTGGTTTGGTTGTGTCTTGTTCTGTTTTGGCTTGTTTCCTTAGATAGTTTGAGAAACCCAACTATAGGTTGGGTTTGACTATGTTTTGATGTTTGTTGGCTGCATGTAAGCTTGTTGTTCCCTAGTTCCTTGCGGAAATCATCCCCAGCTCGAGGGTAGCAATGTGTTGAGAGATTAATGAACACACTGGCCTAAGGTTGGGTGGAACGTTGCAATCACCTATCTAGTTGTGGGATAGCTTAATCATCAAGATAAGTATTCTCGGTTATTCTTGTTTACACCTTGAAGTTGCTTGTGAATGAATATGAAGAATTGATAAAGAAGAATGCTTGTTATGAATCAAGAAGGATTCATTGTATAATAAGTATCTCTGTTATGCTTGTTTATGCCATATATTTGTCTATGAATCATTATCTTCATGTTGGATGATTGATGATGACTAAGTAGTGGTTTACTTCTGTATATTTCCCCGCATATTACTTCTACATTTCCTTGTATGTTCAATGCATTTTGCTTAAGTCCTTGGAGGATAGAAAATCCTGGTGAAAGAGTCAGTTTGCAGCTAATCTAAATGTTTCCACACGCCAAGATCTACAGTAGAAGGCAGAATGCAGGAGGAAGGAGAAAGAAGTTTAATCAAAGCAGGATGTGGGATTTTTGACTTCTAGGATCCACCTATAGAAGGCGAAAGGTGGAAATCAAGAGAAAATTTAAGGCATAAGGTGGGTTTTCCGTAGCCCAAAATCTCCCTGCGGAAGGAAGAAGGGGGCAGGTGGAAAACTGGAGAAAGGATAAGATAAAGAGTTGGTCTTCTGATTCCCAAGTTCCGCACTAGAGGGTTAAAAGGTGAAAGGAGGAAAGTGGAAATGAGGATAGTGGTTTCGTCATTTGATATTTTTTTGACTTCCGAGTTCTAAGGGCGGAGGCAGAAAGGAGAAAGGCGAAAGGCTCAACATTGGTTGAAGGACTCCATCAAGAGTTATGTTTCTGATTTCCAAGTTCCAAGGTGTGAAAGGAATAAAGTGAAAGTGCGAGAGGCAGAAGACAAAAGAGCCATTAAGTGTTCCATCGCACATTGAGATTCCAGTTTCCAAGTTCTGAAGTGTGGAAGGAGTAAAGAGGAAGTGGGGGAGGCGAAAGATGGACGAGTCGTTAAATGTTCCCGTAGCACATTATGTTTCCGATTTCTGAGGTTTGAAGGGTGAAAAGCGGAAGTGAAGAAAGCAGAAGGAAGAAATATGACCATTCACTTCAATGAACCTTTGAGTTTCTAGCTCCTGAGTTCCGAGGTCGGAAAGATGGAGAGAGGAAGTGTGGAAGGTGGAAGGTGAAGTGCAGAAAGAGCAGGTTCAGTGCGAAAGAAGGATTTCTGTGCACAGAATGAATCTGTTAATGGTGGAATGGCTGTTACAGTGATGTACATGGGTTCTTAAGCCCTAGAATGAATGTGGAAGAGTGAGTTAACATCCATGCCTAGTGTTTGAAAAGAGAACAAGTGTTCTTGAAGCAAAAATTTTAATAATATACTTTATGGGGTATGGGGACATTATAGATTAGTATCAGAGCTGTTGGTTGTAGCATTTGGCCTAGATGGTCCAACTCAAATAGTTAACAGAGCTGTTGGTAATAGTAAGAAAATGGTTTTCTAATTCTTATTTTGTCATGTAGCTAACAATGTGTTTGACTAACACATCTTGCAGAGTCATAGCGCAACCTAGAAAGTGTTTTTTTGGCTCAACCATGAGAACCTATGGCACGAATGATGCACAGGATACCTTTGAGCACGAGGAAGATGTTATGGGGAAAAATGTTCGTGTTGGAAATGTTGAGACAGATTCTTATGGGAGAACATTCCAAGAGACTCTGCCAGGTTTTGCTGCCATCTGAGAAGCCTAAGGGTGGAGATGCAAGTTACCAGGAAGATAATGAAAGATTGGTTAAGGCTTGAGAAGAGAAAAATCATCTGAATGCAACCATGTTGTAGATTTTGACGGATATCCAGATGCGAATGAACTCAGAGCATCGAAAATTAAATCCGAAAGGAAGTAGGAGCAGGGCTAGAAGAAGAAATAGGTCTTCTAGTGGATCGTTTGACTTGGGAGGACCCACTGGGGGTTCAAGTTCTTCTTCTCACAGAAACAGAAGAAAGAGGCATTAACAAAGTCCTTCGTGTGATGAATTCAGGGAGGCAAGGTCGCCTAATTTTAATGGTGAGATAAAGAACAATCAAGAATATGAAGCTTGGCTTCTTGGGATGAGAAAATATTTTCAAGTCCATGACTTCTCTGGAAATATAAAGGCTAGGGTATCCATCTTCAATTCGACTAGAAGAGCTTCCATATGGTGGGAACACTTGAGGAAAGTGAATAAGATTAGTGAAAGGAAGATTGTGTGGAAACAGTTCTAGAAATGTTTTAGGCAGAAGTACCTCTCTGATAGGTACTATGATGGTAACATTAAAGAATTCCATGAGCTGAGATCAAGGTAGAAGACCATGGAAGAGTATGCCAATGATTTATTGGAACTATTGAGGTATGTCAGGTATATCAGGGATGATAAAGTAAAAATCCAGCGTTTTCTAAGTGGGTTGCCTCAGTCTTACAAAGACATAATTGAATTTGATAAATCCAGAACTATAGAAGAAGCTATAAGAAAGGCTAAGTATTGCTATGATCAGAATAAAGGCAAGCATAATTACCATAAGACATGGAAGGAAAAGAAGAATGAAAAGTTTGGTTAGAAGAAGAAAGGTTTTAAACCGTCTAACTTTTAGAATAAGCAGAAGCAGCCATCACAAGCTGTGAACTAGATAGCTAAAGTGATGGGGGAAAAGCTAAGAAATCCAAAAGAAAACAGAGAACCTCTCCAACACTGGAGATGTGGAGGACCCCACATGCACAGGAATTGTCCTCATGAGGAGGGGTATGTAAGGCCATCTTACAACATTCAAGAAGTAGAAACTGTGGATCAAGTAGCAAGGACAATCTCTAGTATTTGCGCAGCACTGGAGGACCACTAGACAGATCATCAATCAATTGTGGTTGAAGTTGTAGGTGATATTGCTGAGAAATCTATTTCTGTTTTGATTGAACCTGGTTCTACTCATAGTTATATTACTCCTAGAGTAGTTGAGATTTGTGCTTTTAAGCAGCTAATGCATAGCAAATCATGGTTAGTCCAACTAGCCACTGTAACTAAGAGAAAGGTTAGTGAAATGGTAAAGCAATGTCCACTAGTCATGAATGGGCTAGTCAGTTGTGTATATCTGAATTTTCTACCACTTGGTTTCTATGATGTTCTCATTGGAATGGATTGGTTGGAAGCACACAAAGTAAAGCTTGATTGTTACAAAAAAAAATTTGAGTGCTTGGATGAAGAAGGAAACTTAAGGGTTGTGAGAGGCATTCCACAGGTGATTTCTATTAGGAAGATTTCAGCAATGCAACTAAAGAAGTTCTGTAGAAAAAGTTACAGAGTGTATGCATCCCATGTGTTGGAGGCAGCAGAGAATGAAACTCCTAGGTTGGATGAATTTCATGTGTTGCAGGAATTCATGGATTTTTTTCTTCATGAAGTTCCAGGTATTCCTCCAAAGAGGGACATTGATTTCACAATTGAACTTGTTCCAGGAACAACACCAGTGTCTAAAACACCCTACATGATGAGTACACCAGAAATGATCGAGATGAATATGCAGCTACAAGAATTGTTGGAAAAGAAGTATATCAGACCAAGTATGTCCCCTTGGGGAGCACATGTGTTTTTTGTGAAGAATAAAAATGGTACAATTGGGTTGTGTATTGATTACAAATAGATGAACAAGGTCATTGTGAATAATAAATACCCTTTTCCTAGGATTGATGACCTCTTTGATCAAATGAGAGGAGCAAAGGTATTTTCCAAGATTTACTTAAGGTCTGGTTACCACTAGATAAGAATCAAGTATGAAGACATTCATAAGACAACCTTTAGAACAAGGTATGGACATTATGAGTTTGTAGTGGTACCATTTGGTCTCACAAATGCACTAGATACATTTATGTGCCTTATGAATAGTGTTTTCAGCAGGTATTTGGACAAGTTTGTTCTTTTTTCCTTGATGACATTCTTATTTATTCTAAGAATGAGGAAGAGCATGAAGACCATATGAGATTGGAATTTCAATTGCTCAGGGAGAATAAGATATATGCAAAGTTGATCAAGTGTGACTTTTATAAAGATAGAATTCATTATTTGTGTCACATCATCTCGGATGAGGGAATATATTTACACCCTAAGAAGATTGAGGCCATTATGAATTGGCCTACCCCAAGACATGTGATAGATGTAAGTTCTTTTATGGGCCTTGTAGGATACTACAGGAGATGATCCCTATTTATGCATGAACACAACAGAATACACAAATAACCATAGAAAAAAATATGCAACAGAAATAACACTTCATTTCATTAATTAATAACTAAAACTTGTTTGCATACAGAATGGAAATAAACTAGCTAGAGTGCTGGTAGCCTATCTCTAAGAAGAGATGTGGCGGCTACATGCCTCTAAAATATGTGTTACAATGAGTCTCAAAGGCCTATATATTATTAAGAAACAATGGAAACCCTACACATCCAGAAACCTAACTCTAGGAGGTGAAACGCCAGAATGTGGGCTTGGTTGGGTAACTTGGTACATCAATTTCCTGGGGTCGTAACTTTAGCCTAGTACCTCCGTTTGACGTGCATGATACATCGTTAGAAAGATATGTTTAAGGAATACATCCATAAACAAAAAATCTTGATTTCAAAATGGACTTATATTTCCCCGACCATTCGATTCCAAAAAAATGTCGTTTAGGGCCTCAAAACGGCTCCGGATGTTTAGGACCCGAAAACTGCTAAAAATAGTAAATTGTGCTATAATTAAGGAAACTAGAAAATGGAAAGAAAAAATGGTGGGGGTCTAAGAGGAATAGGTGGGTGGCCACCAATATCCTCCTAGATCATTCCTCCCCCTTAGGAAGCAATGGTCCCCATTGCATCGAGTTCCTCCATGAGATTAGGAAACTTCTGTTGAACTTGGTCCCTGGTGAGCCACTTTCCCTGGTGAAGGAGTTGTCCTGCTTTGACAAGTCAATATAGATGGATCTTCTACTGGTAGGTGTTCTTGATCTGTGTCCATAATCCGATCAGTTGTATCTTGTTCCATGCAGTTAGGGTTTAACTCTATTAGTGTGAGTTGTTTTGCCATGTCTGATGTGTCTAGTAGAGGTGGAAACTAGGGCCTAAGGTGGTCCACAATGAACACTGGGCGTAGACCAAGGAATGGTGGAATATTTATCTCAAAGGAATTGTCCTCGATAGCCTTGGTGATGGTTTATGGCCCATATTGGAGCAAGTGAAGCTTATGGTGGGGTCCAGTGAAGCGCTCCTTCTGCAAATGTAGCCACACTTTGTGCCCCACTGGGAAGTTGTGTTGCACTTGATGCTGATCATGTCGTTGCTTGTACTTAGCATTGGATCTATCCAATATGTCATGAACCTGTTGGTGAATGTGCTAAATGCACTCAATGAAGCTATTTGCCTTGGAAAATTCAGACTGGATATGAGCTGAATCAGCCTGAGTAGCTGCAAATGACATGGCTACGTTAATGGGACATAGTGGCTGGAATCCCAAGCCCACCTGAAAGGGGCTGTGGTTGGTTGAGCCATGGAGGGCTCAGTTATAGTTTTGTTGTACATAGGGGAGGCTCTCATCCCATGTGCCTGGATGCTTTGAGTTGTACATGCTCAAAATGTGTACGATCATCCTGTTTACGACCTATGTCTGGCCATCAGTCTGGGGATGGAAAGCTATGGACTTTGTGAGACTAGTGTCTAACATTGACCATAGGATAGACTAGAATGTACTAAGGAATCTATTGTCCCGGTCTAAGATTATAGACTATGGGATCCCAAAGTGTACCCACACTCATTCAAAGAAGAGTTTAGCAGTGGCTTCTGCTGTGATATTCTTCTTGTAGGCCGCCATTATCGCCATCTTTGAGAATCTGTCAACGACCACAAACACACAGTCATTGACGTGCTTAGTAGAAGGAAGGCCTGACATGTAATCCATGGAGATGGATTCCCAAGGTCAACTAGGGGTAGGCAACGAAGTATAGAGGCCTTTCTTCTTGATGGATGGTTTGGTAATGGCACAGGCAGTGTAGGATTGGATGTACCTCCAGACGTCATGTCGAAGGTTCAGCCAATAGAAATACTTTTGCAGTACTGCCACTATATTCTCAACCCCAAAATGCCCAGCAACCCAACTATAGTGCGCTTCCCAAATCATCTTGGCACGCTCGCTTGAAGGAACACAAAGGTGTCCTATGTGACCTAGTAGTACATCCTCGAGGTGAAATTTTGGAACTTGGTTTCCCTCCAAGAGCATCTGGTATGTGTGGCTGAATTCTGGATTGCTCTTGTACAGAAGCGGCCAATCAGAATTCTTGTGCCCACAAGAGTTGAGCACGGTGGTTATCGCCACGATTAGTGGTCGGCTGAGGAAGTCTGCAACATTATTGGTGCTTCCCTTCTTGTACTTGATGTTCAAATGAAACTATTGTAGATATGTGGACCAATTCTGATGGCGATCATTTTGTAACTTCCCTTATGTCTACATGAACTGCAGGATGATCGTTTCCTTCCCCAAAATGTAATGCTTCCATTGTCGGCAAGCCTGTATAATGGAATACATCTCTTTGTCATAAGTGGGATATTTTCAGACTATGTCGGACAGTGTCTCACTGTGATATGCCACTGGATGCCCTTGTTGAGTAAGGACTGCCCCAATAGCATAGTTAGAGGCATCTGTCTCGATCTCAAATGGTTGTTGCAAGACTGGTAATGTGAGCACTGGGGCACAACAGAGGCGATGTTTCAATTCTACAAATTCCTTCTACTGATTTTTCAACCAAAAGAATTTTGCTTTCTCTCCTCCCTTGGTGACTTGACTCAAGGGCCAAGTGATATGAGAGAATTCCAACATGAACCTATAGTAGAAATTAGCAAAGCCCAGAAAGCTGCTAAGATTTATTAGAGTAGTTGGGGCTGGCCAATCCCGAATAACTTGGATCTTGGTTGGATCCACATGTACCCCACACTCATCAATAATGTATTCCAGATATTGAACTTAAGTCATACCAAAAGTGCACTTGTCCAAATTGGCACACAACTTGTGCTTCCGCAATGTTTGGAAGACCTGTCGGATGTGGTGGAGGTGCTCTTCCCAAGTCTGAATGAAGATCAGGATGTCATCCAAGTACACTACTACAAATGAGTTGGTGAATGGTCGCAAGATGTCATCCATCACTCTCATGAAGGTTGTAGGATCATTTGTCAGCCCGAAAGGCATGACCAACCATTCTAAAAGGCCCTCCTTGGCTTTGAAGGAAGTCTTCCACACATTGGTCGATTCGATCGGTACCTGGTGATACCCGAACTTTAAGTCAATATTGCTAAAATATTTTTCCCCTTTAAGTTGGTCCAAGAGGTCATCAATCCATGGGATCGGGTACCTATTCTGGACAGTGATCTTTTTCAATGCCCAATATTCAATATAGAGTCTCCAAGTCCCACCCTTCTTCTGTACCAACACGATCGAGTTCCCATAGGGCAATGAACTTGCTCGGATGTGACCCTTATGCAGCAGCTCCTAAATTTTCCTCTTGATTTCATCATTATCCAAACAGAGTGTCGATAGATCGGTCCATTGGGCAGTGATGCACCTGGGGTCAGATCGATGGGGTGCTTGACCTGACAGTGGAGAGGCACCTCAGTGGGTGAGGTGAATATGTCCCGATACTCCTCCAGGACCTTGCCCATTTTTTGTGGTCGTGCAGAGCGGCCATGTCTGGAGTTTGTGGCCACGATCTTCTTCTTGCCTTGAGGGCAGATCATTAAGAAAACAAACTTCCTGGTTTTGGAAATGAGCTTACTGCATTGTTTTGTAGTAACCAAAGAGATAGTGGCAAGAGGTGGTACCTCTGGTATCTTGTACAAATTATTTCCCAACGTAATAATAACAACGCGAGGATGGGACTCATACACAGCATGTCGCTTCCATAATTATGGTTGACCTAATAATACATCACAAACATCAAGAGGATAAATATCACATAATACCTCATCCGTGAAGGACTTGATGTTGTAGGGAATGCGACACTACTGGATGACGCAGAGATCCCATCCTTGGTGAAGCCACTCGATGGCGTATAGCTGCGGGTGTGCTGTGGTCGGAAAACCCAACTACTTCATGACCTCTACTAAAATTAGGTTCTTTTGGCTCCCATTGTCAACAATGAACTGTAGCGGGGAACCCTTTACCCACATCTGGGAGTGGAAAAGATGCTCCTCCTCCTCTGAATCTTCTGGTTCTTCCTTTTGGATATTCATAGTGGCAACAATGGCGTTGGGCTCTGCATCAATAATCTTCTTCCCTCTGTCATTCCCCTTCTTGTGTTCTGATTCAGTGTCAGATTATGCATCTGATTTAGAAGCCTTTATCTCGGCCACCAGTTACTGCTTGGCCCGACACTCACTTGTGTTGTGAGTGGGGCTCTTGTGGAACTCGCACCACTTTCCTGCTTCCTTCTTCGGCTTTGTAGTGTTGCTCTTTGCTTGCGGATTTGGAAAAATTTCTTGATTCACCATGCCTTGGTTGTGTCCTTGGTTCTGTAGTTTGAGGGCACCTTTCCCTTGCTTCTGATTTGCAAATCCAAAGTCTTGCTTTTTCTGTTTTAATTTTTTCCCAATTTTGGCAACATACCAATATGTCGTACCAAGTGAGGAGATGTCGAGGAAATCCATTTCCTCTTGAATGTATCTGTGTAGACAACTGGGTACTTCAGCATCAAATTTTTCTCTAAATATTTGACACCCAACTTGGTGCACTGGGTATGGAACAAATTCGTCAACTGATGCACATCTTGATCTCTTTGTTGCCGCAGCATAGTCCATTGTATTTACTTGTCCTCATAGCTCCCCACCAGATAATATTTTCCCTTTATGGCATCTCAGAAAGAATTCCAAGTGATTATGGCCAAGAACAGAGAGGTTTCCTCCTCGTCCTTTCTCTCACAGTAGGTTTCCCACTAGTCCTTGACATGGGGGGCAGCTTTGAGTAGAGAAAAAGTAATATTTTCCCAGTCAGAAAAGTCATGAACTGATAAATATCCTTCTAATATATTCAACCATCTATCTACAATGTCTGCATCTATTCGGCCATCAAATATGGAAATGTTGAAGTTTACTTTTACCTAAAAAGGGGTTGCGCCACCGGTGGGAAGTTGTTGAAGGATCTGGGTGAAGTTATCCATCATCGCGTTCCTTTGTTTTTCAAGGGCCTCCTCAAGCAACATTTTGATAGGATCTTCTATGCCCTTGTATTTCTTTTCATCCCGCATGGGTGGCCATCGGGATTTGTGAGGATGATCTTGCAAAAGTTCAAATAGATCAAACCCTAACTCTTTATACCCTGCTCTCGTTGGGGACATGCAAAGAAGCATAGAGAAAGAGCAAATTACTTTGATACCACTAATCCAGATTTATGCAAGAACGCAACAGAATACAAAAATAACCATAGAAACAAATATGCAGTGGAAATAACACTTCATTTCATTAATAAATAACCAAAACTTGTTTAAATACAGAATGGAAATAAACTAGCTAAAGTGCTGGTAGCTTATCTCTGAGAAGAGATGTGGTGGCTACATGCCTCTGAACTCTATGTTACAATGAGGCTCGAAGGCCTATATATTATTGAGAAACAAGGGAAACCCTGCACATCCAAAAACCTAACCCTAGGAGGTGAAATTCCAGAATGAGGGCCCTGTTGGGTAACTTGGTACATCAATTTCCCAGGGTCGTAACTTTAGCTTACTACCTCTGTTTGACGCGTGTGATACATCGTCAGAAAGGTATGTTTAAGGAATACATCCGTAAAAAACAAACATCAAGGTTAGAATGGACTCATAATTTCCCAACCATTCGATGCCAAAAAAACATCGTTTAGGGCCTCAAAACGGCTCCGAAAGTTTAAGACCCAAAAACTGCCAAAAATAGTAAATTGTGCTATAATTAAGGAAACTGAAAAATAGAAAGAAACAATGGTGGGGGTTTAAGAGGAATAGGTGGGTGGCCACCAATATCCTCCTGGATCAGAAGATTTGTTGAAGGATTCTCTAATGTTACATATCCAATCACTTCCTTGCAAAGGAAGGGAATAAAATTTGCATGGACACCAAGGTGTGAGGAAATCTTCCAGCAGTTGAAGTATATTCTCACAAGTGCACTATTTTTAAAAATTGCAGATCTAGAGAAATATTTTGTGGTGTGTACTGATGCATGCGGTCAAGGACTAGGAGGATTTCTTATGCAAGACAACCACATGGTATGTTATGAGTCAAGAAAGTTGAAATATCATGAGAAGAACTATGCCACTCATGATTTAGAACTTCCATCCATAGTACACGCTCTCAAGATGTGGAGGAATTACTTAATAGGAAGAAAATTTGAGTTAAGGACAGACCACTGTGGTCTGAAATATTTTTTTGATCAACCAACTCTAAATGCTAGGAAAGCTAGATGGTTGAAGTTTTTATGTGAGTTGGTTTTGAAATCAAACACATAAAAGGAAAAGAAAACAAAGTGGTTGATGCACTCAATAGGAAGGTGCATGAAATGCACTTGGCATCTCTTAGCATATTCCAATCATATTTGAGACAACAAATTGTTAATCATACTTCTGAAGATGAATTGTATGTGCAGGTAAAAGACAAATTGCAGCAGCAATATATTGAGAAGAGCTATGAGGGATATAAATTGGAAGAGGGTGGACTTATTGCATATAAGAACATAATTTATATTCCAAGTGTAGCATATTTGAGGAGAATTGTAATGGATGAGATCCATTAGACTCCATATTTTGGTCACCCAGGATATCAGAAGACAATTTCTACAACCAGAAAGCAATATTTTTGGCCGGGAATGAAGAAGGATGTTGCTGAATATATTTCAAAGTGTATGAAATGTCAGCAGGTGAATGTTGAGCATCAACACCTAGTAAGTTTGTTGCATCCTTTTCCAGCTTTAGAATGGAAATGGGAAGTTGTTTCCATGGATTTTATTACAGGATTTTCAATGACTTGGAGGAAACATGATTCCATTATGGTTGTGGTGGATAAGCTGACAAAGGAAACACTTTTTATACCAGTCAATTCTACTTATAAGACTAATGCAATTACAAAAATATTCATGAAGGACATTTTCAAATTGCATGGATTGCCTAAGGAAATAATCTCTGGCAGAAATCCTAAGTTCACTTCCGATTTTTGAAAGGGCTTGTTTGCAGATTTGGGTACAATGTTGAACTTCAGCAATTCCTACCATCCTTAGACTGATGGTCAAATAGAGAGAGTGAATCAAGTACTTGAAGAAATGCTTTGTATGTATGTGATGGAGAAACCATCCAAGTGGGAAGATTATTTACACTTGGTAGAATTCGCTTATAATAATGGACAGCAAGCATCCTTGGGGATGAGTCCTTATTAAGCCTTGTATGGAAGAAGGTGTAGGACACATGTGACATGGGATAATCCAATGAATAGGATTGTACTTGGTCCAAAATTGCTCAAGGAGATGGAGTAGGAGGTTACAAAGATCAAGCAGAATATGAAAGCAGCCCAGGACAGACAGAAAAGCTATGCAGATAAGCATAGGGTGGACAAATAATTTAGTGTCGGGGATCATGTTTACCTCAGAGGGNAGATCAAGCAGAATATGAAAGCAGCCCAGGACAGACAGAAAAGCTATGCAGATAAGCATAGGGTGGACAAATAATTTAGTGTCGGGGATCATGTTTACCTCAGAGTGAGGGAAAGGAAGAGTTCCTTGAAGCTTCGAAGTTGTGCCAAGATTTATCCTAGATATTGTGGTTTGTTTGAAGTGCTTGAGAGAATAGGGCCAATTGCATATAGACTTACATTTCTTGCTAGGACTAGGGCTAATAATTTATTTCATGTTTCTTTGCTTAAGAAATATGTACATGATCCTAACCATGTGATTGATTGGGATGTGATTCAGGTGGAACCCGAGGGAGAGTGCCAAATTGAGCCAATACTTGACAAAAAGGTCACAATGATCCATAATCGAGCCATTGGACATTAAAGGTGCAATGGGAGAACTATAGCCATGAAGAGGCTACGTGGGAGCTAGAGGATGCCATGTGGTTGGTGCATCCATTTTTGTTTAATTTTGCGGAGCACTTAGGGCAGTGCTAGTGTAGAATTATCTTTAATATCGTAAAGCACTGAGGATAGTGTTGTTTTAAGGTGGAGGGGATTGTAATACCCTAGTTTTGACCCCATGGTATTTAATTGTAAATGATGTAAATATTGTATGAAAATCACGACGAGGAGCTCAAGGCCAAGGACCTCCTATTGATTGATGTTTTTGGATAGGTGATCAAGGCTGATACCTATGGTTTTGGTGCTAATTAAAGCACAATATATATATTTGGATATATTATGTAAATGTACAAATTAATATAATACCACAACTAGCTATGGGACTACAAACATTAAAGAGATGGGAGCATGATTCCACAAGGGATAGGGTGGGGAGTTAGTCAAACTCTTGAGCCAATAGGGTGTGACTAGATGTCAATGGGGAAACCCATGAACCCTCAACTTCTTTTTTTGTCCACTGTCCTCAATCATCAATTTATTCTAGAAGTTGGTGAGGTATTTAATGCCTTGGGAAAAGCAAGACATGGCAGTGTGATGGCTTGACTAAGAAAGCCTACAAGTCTACAATATGGGAAGCCACATTCTTGCTTCTGCAGTAAGAAATCACGTGATGTGTTCCACTCCGTCCTTTCTCCCAGGAGCGAGAAGGTTTTTTTGTTCTTGAGCATCGTGGTTTTTTATTATTCTACCATTTTAATAATTCTTGGATCATTCATTTTTCTCTAGAGACGCTCAAAGTGGTGGTTCGACTATCTTGAGTGCAGAAGTGTAGTTTCACAGTGTTTTGTCTGACTGACATTGTGGTATGAGACCCTGTTTTCTCTGTGTTACATAGTGAATCCTGTGTGGTTGTGTTTTATTTGAGGATTGTTGTGTTGTGCATCCTTGTTTTCATTTGAAGGATTAGGAGTGGAGGAGTACCAAACTTGGCTGATAAGCCTAGTAAAGAGAGGAACCTCACAGAAAAATCAAGAGGGTTTGGTAAATTCAGCCTGCAAACCTGAGAGAACACTAGAAGGGAAGGTATGGCCTGAAGGACTATGTAACAGTGAAATGAATACTTCCTTGTGTTGGGTGGTGTAGGATTTGTGGAGGCCAAGCTAGATATGGTGTAGGTGTCCTTAGATCTAGGGTTGAGCTCACTAGCCTAGCAGTTCTACATTTCCATTGCCTTAGCATCCTGATAAGCCCAACTGTTAGTTGGTTTGGTTGTGTCTTGTTGTGTTTTGGCTTATTTGCTTGGACAATCTGAGAAACCCAACTATAGGTTGGTTTGACTGTGTTTTGATGTGTGTTGGCTATGTGTAAGCCTGTTGTTCTCTATTTCCTTGTGGAAATCATGCCCAACTTAGGGGTGGCAGTGTGTTGAGAGATTAATGAACACACTGGCCTATGGTTGGGTGGAACGTTGCAGTCACCTAGATAGTTGCAGGACAACGTACTCATCAAGATAAGTATTCTCTGTTATTCTTGTTTACGCCCTGAAGTTTCTTGCCAATGAATATGATGAACTGATAAAGAAGAATTCTTTATATGAATGAAGTAGGATTCACTGTTGCATAAGTATCTTTGTTATGCTTGTTTATGCCATATATTTTCCTATGAATCATTATGTTTATGTTGGATGCTTGATGATAACTAAGTAGTGGTTTACTTGTGTATATTTCCCCGCATATTACTTCCTCATTGCCTTGTATGTTCAATGCATTTTGCTTAAGTCCCTGAAGGCTATAAAATCCTGGGCAAAGCGTCAGTTTGTAGCAGATCTAAGTGTTTCCGCACCCTGAGATCCATGGCGGAAGGCAGAATGCAAGAGGTAGGGGAAATAAGTTTAATCAAAATAGGATGTGGGATTTTTTACTTCTAGGATTTGCCTACGGAAGGTGGAAATTAGGAGAAACATTAAGGCAAAAGGTTGGTTTTCCACACCCCAGGATCCTCCCACGGAAGGTGAAAAACGAGAGGTGGAAAATTGGAGAAAGGCTAAGATAAAGAGTTGGTCTTCTGATTCCTGAGTTCCGCACTGGAGGATGGAAAGGTAGAAGGCAAAAGGTAGAAAAGAGGATAGAGGTTCTTTCATTTGATATTTTCTGAATTCTGAGTTTCGAGGGTGCAAGACGGAAGAAAGAACGATGGTTGAAGGAATCCGTCAAGATTTATGTTTCTGATTTTCAAGTTTTGAAATACAGAAGGAGAAAAGCAGAAGTGCAGGAGGTGGAAGACGGAAGAGTCGTTAAGTGTTCCATCGCACATTGAGATTCTGGTTTATGAGTTCTAAAGTGCAGAAGGAAGAAAGAAGAAGTGTGGGAGGTGGAAGACAGAAGAGTCGTTAAATGTTCCCATTGCACATTATATTTCTGATTTTTGATTTCCGAGGCCGAAAAGGAGAAAAGCAAAAGTGCGGTAGGAGGAAGGATGACCATTCACTTCATTGAACCTTTGAGTTTTCAAATCCCAAGTTCCTAGGTTGGAAAGGCAGAGAGGTGAAGTGTGGAAGGTGGAAGGTGAAGTGCGGAAAGAACAGGTTTAGTGCGGAAGAAGGATTTTCATGCACAAAATGAATCTATTAATGAAGGAATGACTATTACAGTGATGTACAAGGGTTCTCAAGCCTGAGAATGAAGGTGGAAGAGTGATTTAACATCCATGCTTGGTGTTTGGAAAGAGGACCCATCTCTTGAGTTCTGTAACTCCATTTGACCTCATCTCTGCACCATTGGAAATATATTTCTGTTAGCTAAAACTTTCTAGAAGACATTAAAGTTTGAAAATGCCTAGAAATACCTTAAAAATGAGTTTTTTGTCTATACGCGACTTGCTCTCTATAATACCCGCGTACGTATGTGAGTTGCTCTCTATGATACCCACATACGTACGTGATTTGCTTATGTACACGACTTTCTGTATTAGCAACCCGTGTGTATTTCTTGTGTATGCAACTGTTGTCTTTAGCAACGCGCGTACGCCTCTTAAAAATGTCAAAAAACACGTCTTTTGAAATTCGGGTAGTTTGGGTAGTTATGCAATTGACTCCTTCAGTTGTAACTACTTTGTCTTCACCCCTAACTCTTCTTTAACCATATAAATAGAGGTAGGGAGGTCCATGAGAGGATACTTGAATCTTTGCATTGTTATGCTGGAGGATTTGGAGCTCTCTTTGCCCACACCTTTGCCTTGGCAATCATCCCCTTGTGTTGCAGAGCTTGGAGGCTGAGTTCCTTGGAGAAGAGAAGCAACAGAACCAGATCAAGGTTTCATGAGGTGCCGAACTTGAAGAGAAGGTATACTTGTACTTGTTTTCAAGATTAATAAAGATGTGATGTCCTTCTTCTTCCCAAATCATTGTTCAATGTGTGATTGAATCTCTGTTTATGATCATATGATGATGTTAGTCAGATCATTATTTCATGTTTATTTGATTATCATTGCTTTATATGTGGTCATATTGGTTTGAGGAAGGTATAATTCGTTTTACAGGTCTCTTGGAGCAAGAGGAGCAAGAGGAGCAAGAAGAGGATTGAAGAGAAAGATTGGACCAACCTTCAGTTAATCAGGTGTGGACCTTTCTTATCTCTAAATCTTGCTTATATATACTTGCAGAACCATTTGCATCCACCTTTCAAGCCCAGTATGTTGATGGCCTCTTAAACCCTAGCCATAGGATACTTTCCTTTACAACAAATACTGATGAGATGAGAGGACACCAAGTTGAAAATGAGTTGATCACATTGAGCCCAACTCACTATGAGACGATCCAGGATTTCTTCACAAAGATCAAATTATTGGTGCTTCAGCTGAAACAATGTGGCATCGAGAAGAAAGAAGACCAGTTGATCTTGGCTATTCTTTCGAATCTAGCGCCTTAGTATTCTGTGTTTGTATCGACATTCCATTTAGGCAAGCTAACATTTTGAATTTGGAGAATGCCTCCACTGGGAGACTTCATGGAGTCTTTGACTCAGGCACAAGACAAATTAGTTCAAATGGGTACCATCAAATCCACCAAGGATCAAGCCCTTGCTGCAGGTGTGTTGAATAAAGGTAAAGGAAAGAAGAAATCCAAGTATTCAAAGGAGTAAAGAGTGAAGGAGAAGAAGCATTCAGATATGGAAATATCAAGTTCAATTGATGAGGGTTTGAAAGCCAAGATGATGAAGACTGTTGGGCCTCAGGATAGAAGGGGAGAATTCATGTAGAATTATTCCTAATTATGAAAGAAGAGAGTAAAGGAGAAGAGAAAGGAGCTATGACAGAGGAAGCAACATCAAGGGAAAGGGAGGGATGTTGCATCATAAAAAGGAAAGAGAAGAAGAAGACAAAGAGAAGGTGTGGGATGACAAAGCTACGCTAGATGAGTAAGCCATGACATAAGGAAAGAGAAATATACAAGATGACATGGTAGGATATCCGCAGAAGTAGGCATACGAAGAAGCATAACGACAAGAAATTGGCAGTAAGGCATAACACTGAGAAAGCGATAGTCCTTAGTAATCGTGGGTACGAGTTTGGTTGGAGCCTGCAGAAACCACACACATGAAGGTATATTTGTAAGTCAGGATGATAGCGTCTTTTGTTATGTATTTCTAGAATAGGAAAGACAACCTATTGGTTTAAGATAGCAAGTCGATTAGGATATCGACTAAAGAGGAGTCTGTAATGAGTCTGTTAGAGTCTGTATCGAGTCAGTATTGAGTCTGTAACAAGCATGTATGGGATATGTATCGAGTCTATAATGGGGATATGAAATAAGGAACCCAAGATGTAAATGGGTTAGATGGTTTTAGCGGATTAGATGATACAAAAATTTTGAGTAATCTCTAGAGTCTAGGAAAAGATGCTTGAGATAGAATTGAGATAGATAGTTTTTGGTTAATGACTCTGGATCGATGAATGCATCATGTAGTGGTTATGTAGTTGAGTGCGCAGACAATTAGAGAAGTTTGAGTCGATCTAGGTTGTGTGCAGATCACTAGTAGGAGTAGAGTAGAATGAGAAAGAGAGAATATCAGAGAGCATGAGAGGAAGGATCATTTTGTAAAGTTAGAAGAGAAAATCTTGAACAGATTCTACACCTTTGTGCACAGATAAAAGGTGCATCTATTTCCTCATTCCATTTCCAAATGAATAGCACCTTGTGGTTTTTTCCTGAATGGGTTTCCACGTTACATGTTGTGTATATGTGTGAATGTTAAAATAGGTCAGTGTATGTGTAAATGGTATGTTGAATGATTGGTTGATTATTGTGTTACAAATAGATAATTGTATGATTGCTGCATTATATTAATGAATATTCTTATACTGTCTGCTCACTATTTGTTTACGTGAACCACATAAAGAGGGGTTGGATCATAACTTGGCATTGAAGTACTGTGAAAACCAGTAACCCACCTTCCTGGTCTTCATTGGAAACCTTGGCGCAAAGCCAAGGTACTAAAACACCCTCTCACAAAAACTGTGGGAACATGGTTCTGGAAGTTACCCATAAAACTGAGATATCTTGGGTGAGACAAAATCTGTGTCGCAGGTGTTGCCGGCTGAGCTCCGCTCCATCGAGCCGATGTTTTCGGATTTTTTGTGATGACCAAGAAGGGACTAAACCTGGGTCCAGCATGAGAGAGGGATAGAAAATCCAACGAATGGTTCTATTTCCAGGACCTTGAAGTGTTGTGGTGAGGGATATGTTGTGGCCTCCCATGAAACCAAAAATACAAGACTGGGTGGATTTCAAAGAGCTAGTATTTGCATGAGAAGAAAGTGAAGGATCTCAGTGGAACCCAACAGATTAGTTGGGATGGTACATTTATTTAGACATTTACGATATTTTCTTTTTTTATTTTTCCATCATGTTGCATGAGTGGTTGTCTAAGTTAGCAACCCAACAAAATAATTTCAAGGAGGAGAACCGAAGGAGTGGAATCCTTTCTTGATTAAGCGACTGAAAAGAGTCAACAACCCTATATCAAGGGCTATGGAATTCTGGGTAGATATTATCCTAGAAGGATATATCATGATTTTTTTGTTGACACAATAACCTCATACAATGAGGCAGAGAAAAAACATTTCAAGGACCATGCAGCAAATATCTATTATCTTTAAATATGTGGATGAAAATGATTTTATGTGAAAAAGGCATTCTGCAAATGATAGACCGAATAGCAAAGGGTGGTTATGTCTTAGAAAAACCCTAGAGTGAGATGTTCCCAGGAGATAGTGGAACTGAACTAGAGCCAGAATATTTAAGAAGTGGAAGAAGATTCAAATCTGGTAAAAGAAGGAAAACTCTGTTAGAACGAGGGAGCTGCAACACAAATAGAGAAGAAGAAGGCTACGAGTTTTCGTCATACTTAGACGAAGGATATTGTGACAAAGAGGAAGAATATCAGTCGATCTTAGAAGGCAAGGAGGAGTCAGAAGAGTCGACTAAATCCCCAGAACACAAATGTGCTTACAACTCACCTACCGTATTAGAGTTAAGATCGCTAGAACTATCTCTAAGTAATTCTGTAAAAACAAGTACTACTAACACTTTAAATAGCGGACATGTAAGTCCGACTAATACAAATTTTGTTTCGACTGTACCACTAGCAAATACAATGGCTGGAGCTGAAATTAAGCTCCCAATATTCAATGGAAATGTGTTGGAAGAACCAGAGCAGCACTGGTTTCTTTGTGATGCTGTCTGGACTATACAATAGATCCAGGATGAGAATATCAAAAAATCTCATATGATTACGACGTTACAAGGTCGTGCGCTGGACTGGTATATGAAATTTTCCATAGTACCAGTAGGAGTTGTCCCAAAAACACTCAATGATATTCAACTCAGATTGATATATGAATTCAAAAATATGAAGTCCGAATAAAAATGCATCACTGAGATCAAAGAGATTAAGCAGCTACCAGCATAATCTGTTTGGGATTTTGAATAGATATTTAAGACATTAAAGGCCAAAGTGAGTTTTCAAATGTCATGTGTGCAACACAAGGAATGGTTTATTGTTTCCTTACTACCACACATCCGAACCCTATTGATGCAAAAGAAACTCGTGTCGTAAACAGAGGCTCTTGAAATAGCAATGAAGTTAGAAGCCTCGTTAGTTGGGGACATTGGATCAAGAATGATGCAAATTTAGTCGCAGCTGGCCAATCTTATGGTGCATCTCCATGACATTAAAAGAGGAAAGGAAGTTTAGGAAGAACTATGGTGTACAAGATGCAGATCAGATGGACACCATAAAGATAATTTCCCAACTCTGATGAACTATGTCGCAGCATGTGCGCCAAACCCATTAAATAGCAAAGGAATGCCTTGGTGTATAATATGTCAAACTAGAGGTCACAAGTACGAGGAATGTCTGTACTTACAGAAGATTGTAAGTGTACCTACTAGTATTTATTGTAAATTTTGTAAGTCGGTAGGTCATGTTGAGAAATACTGCAGATCACTTCAGCTACTAGAAGAAAAAATGATGGATACCTACTTAATGAAAAATGATGAGAAAATGAAAGCTGAAGGAGCACAGCCTCAGTATCAGCCTATGTAATATCAATGACAATAATATACTCAACCTCAATACCAACAGAATCAGTATCCTCAACAACAATACCCTCCGCAAAGGGGGGCTGGGAATTTTAGAGGTTGAGGACAACAACCAAGAGGAGGATTTGGTCAAGGAAGAGGCCAAATCATATGTTATAATAGTGGGCATCCAGGACATTTTTTCCAATATTGTCAAAGTATTGTGAAAATTTGTACATATTGTAAAGCATTTGATCGTACTGTTGAACAGTGCCCGCAACTTATTGAAAAATGGTAGGATAGAACTGTAGTTAATCCCAACCTAGTGCAGAATCCGAATCCAAACCCCAATCCAAATATTCAAATAATTTATGTCGAACCAAGAAAACCCAACCTTGATGTAGTCACAAGAGGAGGTACTGCGGCGGGAGCAAACCAAAATACACCGCAAGGACAACCGTAGGTGGGACCTATGAAACAAAAGAAATCTCCACTAGATGTCTAACAAGAGAAAAAATTCTTCTTGAAGGTGCGACAAGACTTTGTCGATCCCAATCATCCATCGACTGCTGGACAAGTTCAATCTATGCCCAAATGATTTAAACAACTAATCAGGAGGCCGCCCATGAAAAAGGATAGTAACATTAAAGAAATTTTCAAAAGTTTTTTAGCGCTAATCCATGATAAATATGTTGTCACAGAATTGATAACACTCATAGAAGAAACCCTAGAATACCTGCGACCTAAAAAAAGAGAATCATATTAGGAGAAAAGTGAAGATAGACCGAGAACTGCGAATGACTGCGCAGATAGGAGATTATGATATGGACTATATCATATTAAACTTGGGCTCGAATGTAAATATATTGACAAGGAATACATGGGAGAGCATGAATAGGCCGGGACTAGACTGGTCTCCTATTTAGTTAAGGCTTGCAAAACAGTTGAAGGTTCTACCTATCGGTAGACTAACCCAAGTACCTGTGGAAGTCGAAGGCTTAAGAACATATGCCGACTTCGAAGTTATTTATAGTGTCAATGACACAAACCCATATCATGCAATTCTAGGAATTGATTAGGAAATAGACAACCAGACTATTATAAACTTCAATAAGAGGTTCTTATCTTTCAAAGATTCTGAAATAAGAGTGGTTGCACCAATTGATTTGCTTGAAGGACAACGATATGCTGATCCCGTGCATAGCGAAGGGAAAGACAATTATTTGGACCAGCTGTATAACATCATGTCTTCAAAGGAAGACTATATTAACCCAACAACTGATGGAAACCTGAGTTGGAGGAGTGTAAGCTCATGCATGTCCTACTCAGGAGATGCTCGGGAAAATTCGCAGAACAAGCTACACGAAGTTTCCATCCGCAGATGTGGGAGAGTCATAAGAGCTATTCATACGGTAGGAGCCAAAGCAAGTTTGTTGCCTACATATGAAGGATTTCCTAATCTTGCATATTTTTTGCAAGAACTTCAAGAAAAGGTCATAAAATCAGAGCAATTGTCCGCTTTAAACTATGTGCTGAAAGCTACACCCCCTAGATGGTGGGGTACACACAAACAGTCTATCTCCAAATGGCCACAATGTCGGAGACTAATGGCGATTATATTTGGAGAAGAGATCAGTTATTCTGATCAAAAGTACATAGGATTAATAGATCCTAGAAAGCATATTGAGCAATTTCGTGGGATTTGGTAAGAATATCCGCGACAAGAATGGGTTCATCGATTCATCCACACTTTGGAAATGGTGCCAAGAAGTTGGTACACCTCAAAAGAGTTGGATGAGGAACCATTGAATGGGAAATATTAGCTGTAAGTTTTACCCAAACATTTCATTTTGAAAGTGAACACCCAACTATGGATGTTGTGTTATAAGTCATCAAGGAAAATATCTTTGAAGAAATACCAGTTGCAGGCACACTTTCATCAATGCCCCATGACTACACATAGCTAGATGTAGTGCTATAATCTCACAGGAGAACTAGATGATGATGACCCACTTGAAATAAATATACCTAAGTCAGAAGGTATATGCACAGTAGAGGGAGATTCTATAACTACTGACCAGTTTCTAAAACCACTTAAAATCAAGAAAGTAAATATTGGGTATGAGGAAAACTCGAAGTTTGCTAATATTCAAGATTACTAGGATGAGGAGACTGTAGGAAAGATTACTGATTTATTACATGAATTTCAGGATCTGTTCCCCACAAAGTTCTCTAAAATGAAAGGAATAGTTGGAGACCATGGTGAAAAGAAGATACCCTTGAGGCCTGATGCAAAACCGGTCAAACAAAGGCCCTACAAATTAAATCCGCGTTACAAAGGAAAAGTTAAACCTGAACTAGATCGAATGCTAGAGGCAGGAGTAATAGAATCAATTGAGGAATTATAATGGATCAGCCCGATTGTAGTACAAGACAAGAAAAGCTCAGGAGAATTTAGGATCCATGTTGATCTCCATAAATTAAATGATGCATGCTTGCACGATCCATTTCCAACTCCATTTACAAATGAAATATTGGAAAATATTGGAGGACAAGAGATGTATTCATTTACATATGGATTCTCGGGTTACCATCAGGTCAGAATTACAAAATAAGATCGCTACAAGACTAACTTTGCAATGGAGTGGGGATGCTACCAATACATGGTAATTCCCTTTGGACTCAAGAATGCACCTGCAATTTTTTCTAGAATTGTTGTTGATGCGTTTAAATAATTTATACATAAATTCCTTGAAGTCTACTTTGATGATTGGACAGTATTTGGTCTTATAAAAGATCATATAGAAAGTCTTAGAATGATGTTAGAACGATGTCGTTAATACCAAATTGCTTTCAATTTGAGAAAATGTATTTTTTGTGCACCTTTTGGGGCTTTGTTAGGACATGTGATCTATCATGATAGGATTTTGGTTGACCCAGCTAAAATCACCATCATCCTGGATTTACCACCACCTACCATATTAAAACAGTTAATAGAAACATTAGGAAATATGGGATATTATAGAAATTTCATCAAAGGATATGCACAAGAGACGGGCCCGATGGAGAAATTGTTAAAAAAAGATACCAATTTTCTGTGGACAGATGAATTCCAGGAGATTCTGCATAAGTTGAAAAGTAAAATGGTCACTTCCCCAATACTCATATTTCCATATTGGAAAAAAGAATTCCATGTTCATGTTGATGCATCCTCTATTGTGCTTCGAGTGGTACTAACGCAACCAGGAGAGGGAGAAATCAATCACCCCATTGATTTTGCTAGAAGGAAGTTGTCGACTGCAGAATGGAATTACACCACAACAGAGAGAGAAGGCCTCGTGACGGTCTATACATTGCAAAAAATCAGTCATTATTTGTTGGGGGGTCATTTTAAAATGTACACTGACCATTCAACATTAAAATATTTGTTCAATTATCCAATGTTGGGAGGGTAGATCTGCCAGTTGCTTCTCCTCTTTCAAGAATTTGACTTTGAGATAATTGTTAAACTAGGACGATTAAATTTGGGACTAGACCACCTATCCAGAATAGAGAATGGAGAAGAAACTACTAGTATGGAAGATAATCTCCTTGATGCACAAATTTTTATCATAAGTGCCTTTGATAATCAATATGAAGATATCATACAGTTCCAAACTACTGGTTTTGCACCAACCGAGTTCACAACAACACATAAGAAACAATTAGTAACACAAGCTGCAGATTTCTAATTAATTGCTAGCCACTTGTATAAAATCGGCCCATATGAGCTACTTTGACGCTGTGTTTTTGAACATGAGCACCCTATTATTTTAAGTGAAGCACATTTTGGCATTGTAGGACACTATGCAAGAAAGGTGACGGTACGCACGATATTACAGGCATATTATAGGCAAGGTTATGGTGGCCTACCATGCATGCTGATGCTCGAAATTATTGTTGCAATTGTGATGTCTACCAAAGAACAGGAAATCCATCCATAAGAGATGAAATGGGTTGTTATCTTTGTGGGGCCTATTAGTCCAGCAGGAAAGTGCACAATAGCTAGGTATATTATCACTGTGACAGACTACTTAACTCGATGGGAAGAAGATGCACCTATTAAGGCTTGTACTACTATGACAGCAACAAAGATCTTATTTGAAAAAGTTGTAACTAGATTTTGGTGCCTAGAGAGTTTGATCAATGATCAAGGTATGCATTTTGTTAATTAATTAATTGAATAACTAACTGATGAATTTCAGATACATCATAGAATAACAACTCCATATCACCCGCAAGATAATGGAGCGGTCAAAGCGTTTAATAAGATTTTGGAAAATGCGCTAACGAAAGTCTGCAATACAAGAAGGGATGATTGGGACCAAAAAATTTCCACAGTGCTATGGGAATACCACACAACATGTAAGAAGCTAATTGGCCAGACACCGTTTAGGTTACTATATGGACAGGAAGTTGCCATGCTTATGGAATATATCATACCAAGTCTAAGAGTGGCACCATTTATAGAAATGACATATGTTGATGCTGTTGAAGAAATATTACTTTAGTTAATCCATTTGGAAGAAGAACACTTCATTATAGGATTCCATAAAAATGTCAAGAAACAAAGGAAGAAGGTATGGCATGATAGACACATTAAGAAAAAGCAATTTTCAATTGGAGGTCTTGTTCTTATGTACGACAGTAAATTTTTCAAGCACCCAGGAAATTTGAAGACACATTGGTTAGGTCCTTATCTAGTTAAGGAAATCACTGATGGAGGAGTAGTGAAATTGGAAAATTGGATGGCACGGAAGTCAAAGGGATCATCAATGGGAGTCGGTTGAATCCTTATTTCGATAACTGCGACTAAAATAATAATAATAATAACAATAATAATGATGATGATGCTAATATTGACAACAATGATGGCTAGGAGAAAAGAATAGCCGCACGTAAGATGCGACGAGGGAAGTATGGGACTAAATACAATGTCGTGTTGGCATAATTATGAGGAAATATTGTTGAGGTGCCAAATATCAAATCCATGGACAACAAGGAAATTCGAGCAGATCGCAAGGAAAGTGAGGGTCACTTTCACCATTAATATCATGACGTCACATCAAAAAGGGGCAGTGTAGTTGGCACCTCCACATAAGGAGTCATACTAAGGATCCATGTGATGGTTCATGTTGTAATTATGCTACTCGATGATGGCATGTGTGAGGATTTGACAACCGAATTTCTAGAATGAACCTACTACTAATGGTCAATTCCCATCTTGAGTCTTTATAATGCCATCACCAAAATAGTTGCAAGGTATAGAGTGAATGAAAACTTGCGGAGAAGTATGATGACAAGTGTTTCAGTGATAATGGACTTGGGGGTATTGTCGAAGAAACTGTAATAATTTTTCCAAATAAGAATACTGTCATTGGATATGTTCCACTAAAGGCCAGGAGCTGCTTCGAGATTGAGCCAGTTTTGGGACTCCATTTAAAATCGGCCCCAACCATCTTGGTAAATATGCCAATTCAAAGACCCTGTGATGTTGGGAAAAAAAATGATGCCTTAAAAGAGATAAGCACAACTGAAGAAGCAGTGGCCAAAATTCAAAGACCAGAGGACATCTCTCTAAATCCACCGGACATAAGTGCCATGAATTAATTTCCACTATGCATGCTATCCATTTCTAAGACCTTAGAGTTTGAACAAATGTTCAAACTGAGAGATATTCGTTCGAACTGAGAGAGGAAGAAATATAGGACAACGTCATCACCATCATCACTATAACCTTCTCAAGCTATGGAAGGTGATTTTGATTCCAAATATTTGTTTCACTGACATACTATGAGGGAGAGACGTACAACATATTGTGGATAACACATCTCCTCAGTACTATGGAAAACATAAACATTAACTATATGCTAGACTGAGCAAGTGTCGAGAGCTCTGAGGCTTACCCAGATGTTGCATACACATTCACGGGTAATGTCGAGGAAGATTCTGAAGGGAGGAAGGAAAATCTAGGGATGAGTTGGAGGTTGAAGCTAGAAATGTGGACAAAGAACATTGGTGTTATCGATAATTTCATTAGCCCCTACGTTCTACCCTTACGTCCTACTCAACTAAGGCTTTAGTTCCATTAATGAATGAAACTTCCTTATCGGGGTGTGTAAAAATGATAGTGGTACCAGGAGATATAAATGTTACAGAACATAAATCCAAACGCAGAAGGAACATAAAGCCTCCATCCAGCTACAAACACAGAATGAACATACATTCAAACAAAGAAGCAACATAAAGTCAGAAGTATAAAGAGTTATAGGTCTAATCAGCTTGTACACCATAAGGTGCGTGAGGTAGCGACCTCTATAGAAACATTCATGCTGGAACACGTCATTTCCGACCTAGTGGAGCACATGTAGAAAAAAGAACAAGAAGTGTGCACAGAGACAGAGAATTTGGTGATAATCGTTGAGGATTTTCAGAACCAAATCAGTGCAAGTCAGTTTATGGAGCACTAGTTCGCGTGGCTCGGGACGAGCCACATGTGAGTGTTGGGGGCATGTTGGGACTCAGGACAAAAGGGAAAAATTCATGTAGAATTCTCCCTAAGTATGAAAGAAGAGCGTAAAGGAGAAGAAGAAGGATTTATGATAGAGGAAGCAACATCAAGGGAAAGGGAGGGATATTGCAACATAAGAAGGAGAGAGAAGAAGAAGACAAATAGAAGGCATGGGACAACTAATTTGTACCAGATGAGTAAGACACGACAGAAGGACAGAGAAATATACGAGATGACATGGCATAATATCTGCAGAATCAAGCGTACGAAGAAGAGCAACGACAAGAAAATGATAGTAAGGCATAACGCTGAGAAGGCAACAGTCCTTAGCAATCATGGGTACGAGCTCGGATGGAGCCAACAAAAACCACACATGTGAAGGAATTTCTGTAAGTCAGGCTGATAGTGCCTTTTTGTTATTGTTGTTTAGGAATAAACACCCTTGTAACCTAGGGTCTGGGGTTACCAACATACTTCTAAAACTTGCATACAATCAGCTTTAAAGTACAGAAAGGAAATAGGAAGATATGCTGGACTCACCCGATTATCGACAGTTGATCCAAGCTTTGTCTTCTCCCACTCTGCTTCTTTCCAAAAGCTTTCAGGGATGCACCTCCTTCACCTGTAAAAGAGCAAATTATCCAAGTACAATATTATACATGTATATATGACAAGTCAAATGAACAATATATAGAGTGCTTAATCAAAAATATTCATCAAACCATGATACATGAAAGAGACTCAACACAAAGTTGGAAGAAGAATTCTCTTTATTAACAATAGTGAATGAGATAAGTGTACAACCCAATACCTAAAACAAGGACTCCTTGGAAACCAAAGGATTCTGAGTTCTGTTGCTCCAAATACTTCTGAAGATATACCACCAGCATAACTTTGCTCTCCAATTATGATTGATTAATGCCCGCCCCAAGGCCTCTATTTATACTTTGGTAAGTAGGGTGGTTTCGAAGGTTGAGGAGGTTGAGACAGTTGAGATAGTTAATGATTAGGGCTCAACAAATCTCCATTAATCATGTTTTATTATTTTTAAATTCAAATAGATGTGTACGCGACCATTGATACTGGCAACCCACTTATGACACACGAGTTGCTTTAAGGGAAACCCACGTACATATTTGTACACGGGTTGCAATGAGAATAGTCGCGTATAGTACGCAGGTTGTAAAAGAAGATAGTTGCGTATGTACGCGAGTTGCTATGGAGATAGTCGCATATGGAAATCAACATATAGAAAGATAAAATGGCAAGTTGGTTGGATAGTGAAAGCATCTCATGTCATGCCCATCTATAGTGTTTAGGAAACCTTCAATCCAAAAGTGTCTTTTTGTGTACCAACATATGAAGTGTTGGCACTCAGATGGAGAAGTGCCATTTGGGTTGATAACAGATGCCCCCTAATGTGTGAGGTCAGAGGGAAGCGATGGCTGAAATACATTATAATCATTATCTTTGGAGAATTCAAAAGTCCAATGGAGCAAAGGTAGTACCTGAAACAAATACATAATAATGTCATATACAAAGTCATATCTGAGGATGCTATGTTCAATATACTAGAACACTAGCTCCTTTACAATATTTGAATACATCATATAGTACAGGTACTAGACCACGTATATTACAAAGGTGGAGTGAAGCCACAATATACAATAATGATGAGTCTTCAAATATATGGATGCTGTGTAAATAGGTAGAACATATTCTTGCGCAACTTAGTCCATAGATAGGAAACTAAGGTCTTCATAAACAATCCCAAAGAACCAGTACAATCCAAGCCATGTGAATAGATTTTATTGGAGTCGAACATGGAGCAGATACAATAGATTTTCGATCAATAGGTGATAATCAACAACTGAAGAAAAGGAATTCACCAATAATGAAAGTGAATCCTGAGGTACAATCATCAAAACTCTAGGTCTCCGTCGTCAGGAAGTGCTGATGTAGAACCATACTTTGATAAGGAAGGCAATAGATCCTCCAACAGATCACAAGAGTGACTAGGAACTGGATAAAGGAAGAGAGACACAAGTGATAACAAATACGACAATGATGGGATCAGGATATAGATCAGTCATTGAGTTAAATCCTTGAACAGTGAGCATGACACAGAGATGACCCAAGGCAGCTTTTAACTTTATAGATAGAACAACTAGACTTATATGTCATGTAGGAGACATGATCAGATTCCCCAGGCAGAACTGACAAGAGGAGGAGTAAAAAACTTGAAGTAATAGCTAAACTAAAAGTGAACACTGAGACATGGGTATCGGAAAAGACAGAGAGTGCTATGTTCAAGGATGACATGTTGCCACTAACTGAAAACCAAGAGAAAAATTCTTTCTTACCTTCCCTGTTAAATTTTAACAAGTCCAGGAAAGTCAACTCAAGACTCTCTTTCATTTTTTAACAAGCTTGAAGAGAAGAGGGAATATTGCTTGATAGTGTCACTGATTCGTGGATTTAATGAGCCCGAACTAGTACATGCCCAGTTGGTGTTTTCACATTTAGAGAGTCTGAAAACTCCAAAGAAGACTCCAAGGGGGTCATTTTTCGTCCAATTTAATCTCCTGAGGCCGGAAAAGTATAAAACATACCACAAAAGAACTCTCTCAGCTTCCAAAGAAGTAAGGCACACCTTTTTCGTATTTAGTCAGGAAGGTCTGAAAAAGGTTAAATTACCACCTACCCAATAGTCCTTCAAAAGTAGCATATAGCATGAGTTTAACGAGTGTGAAGGAAGGCAAGATCACTCGGAAATATCCATTTGATTACGAGAAACGTGGCTTACAACAATAAACTCGATGCTTTGTTCTTTAGGGTTTAATGAGCATGACAAAGACATAAAGTACACTCGGAATATTTTTCATGTTTTGGTCCAGAGCACGAAAAAGAGAAAACTAAGCTCATACTGGGGGTTCCTTTTCCGTAAGTTTAGTCCCTCAGGTCCAGAAAAGTGATAAACCTATGCCTGAGAATACTCTTCTCAATTCTGAAGAAAGGAGAGTGTTCCTTTCTCATACTATTCCACATGTTCCAAGAAAGTGATAACCTACCACCAATGTGGATGTCCATTCATATATTCTTAACAAGCTTGAACGGACAACTTTACTCGGCAATCAAGTCTATTTGAGGAGTTAGACCTGGGCCTAAAGAAACTCAATATCTTTCTCGTGAAATTTTAACGAGTCCAGAAAAGTCAAGTCGCGGCCTCCTTACTGTTTTAACGAGCTGGAAGGAGAGCAGAAAGAATGCTCTAAATGTGAGGAGACGAGTGTCATAGGTAGGCAAAACTAGTTCCAAGCGCAAGGAACAAGCCTATGCATAATGCAAGGAACACGAGCAAGATAAGGACACTTGAGGAACGTCTCCTCAAGGTAAAGGGTGTCAAGTTGCAAAGGCAAAATGATACAAGGCTGAGCAGCAATGAGCACAAAGATGAGGGCTTATACAACGAGCTAAAAGCATGGAAGTCAGCATCAGGCTCATAAGCACGAGCAGAGCACATGCAAGTGCAGTTACAGCTTGAACAACAAGGCAAGGCCAATAAACAATTGTGAATCCAACTACAAATCTTGTCTCCAAGAAACAACAACATCAGAATCATATTCAGAAGAAACGATCCCATGCGGGTCACTTTGGCAGAAACACGTGCGAATTCACTATCTTCTATAAAAATTAAAGTCAAGGTAGAATCGATTGAAAAAGATTCTACAGCACCAAGGCTCGAGGGTTTATAATCAGTAATATCAACCTCAAAAGGAGAGAAAAAATCAACAAGGGAGATAATGTCTGCAGGAACAAAATCAGTATCATAGGAGTTGAAAAATTCATAAGAAAAATCAAACTCATTAGGATCATTGACTTGTTGATCAAAGGGAAAGTTCGAAGACTCAACAAGACCAATAGAATGAGATCAATTAATAGAAAGATCAAGCTTATTAAGCAAGTCAGAGCTAGACTTAGGCATAACTGAACTGACATCCATAAGAAGGTCAGACTGTATCAAAGACTCTAGGAATACTTCATTCGAAGGAAGGAGATCATCTGAGATAGGACACATGTCTAAACTTTCAAATGGATAAACAAAGTGGAGAGTAGACTCCACAGTCTATATAGGATGGTTCACCTGGTCAACTACTGGGACCATGTCCCAAGAAGGTAAGCATGAAAACAGAGGTTGCTTCTCAGTAGCAATTGAACGCAAAGGACATGAGGCCACATATCTCACCTGTGGCAGGGTAGTGTCTATAGAAACAATGGGAACTAATAAAGGAAAAACCTGGTCTCTAGTTAGGTCAAGAGAAGGATCAAGCAAATCCAACTGATCGATAGTGACAATTTATTCACCATGATTAAAGTACATCACACGAAAGAATGTTGACACCACAGCTTGCATGGCATAGGCATAATCATGTCCAAGGAGCATATTGAAGTCCAAGGGGTCTTCTATCACCATGAAGTCAACTAATACGATCTTCCCACCCAAATTAATAGGTTTTTGAGCAAGAATTCCCAAGGCTATACAAGTTCTTCTATCAAATTCCAGTAATTGACTAGCCGTCGACACAAAGATGGGAGATTCCATGCCTCTCCAAGCACGAGCAGAAAAGATACTAACTAAGGCTCCTTCATCAACAATACAACGAGCAATCGTGTATGATTCAACTTTGACCTTTATCTGGAAAGGTGCATCAGAAGGAAGGTGCAGCTCAACTAGGATATCCCAATCAAAGGAATCAATCCGAGAGCTTGGTGGGGTTGATCCAAAACGAGTTTAGTGCCCCCTTGTTCAGTAAGTTCTAAAGTGGCAGTGAAGAAATGTGACTAGAAGACACTTCACTCTCCAAAGGAAGAGTGGGATTGATCGATAATGAAATCGATTCAACTGCTTCATCAAAGTCACTCTCCATAGGCAGAGTGGGATTGACCAAAGATGACATTGGTTCAATCACATCAGGATCACTCTCCGAAATAAGAGTGGGATCGACTAAATCTAATATTGGTTCAACCACTTGATCAACCAATGGTTGAGTAGGGTGTTGAGAAACTATAGGTTGCTAAAAAATGGGATGACCATGAAACCAAACTCTTCTTACCTCTTCAACAGAAGGGAATTTATAGGTAAGGTGGTCTCCCTCACAAAGCTTACAAGGAAACTTGGGCTTGTGTTTTTAACGGGTAGTCTTTTCAACAGTGTCAACGTGACTCACAGTGGCTGACAGATCGTCTTCAGCATGAACCATAGAGGCTGAGAGACTGCCCCCAGCATGGGGAGGCTGAGAGACTGCCCCCAGCATGACTTGCAGAGGCTGAGAGACTGGGTCCAACATGACCTGTAGAGGTTGAACGGGTGCTCCCTTGATTATGTGCCTTCTTCCTATTTCTCCTTATTTTACTCCTTTTAGACTGTTGGTTACTAGTATCAGTAGTTTCATCACATGAGGTAGAAGGAGGAGGAGAATTAACTGCAGGTGAAGGGGTGTTAGGGTACACATGGTACTCCCAAAGGACCGAACACCAAGAACAATCGCTTCACACAAATAGATCATAGATCAATACACCAATGTTTGTCACATGGTTAAAACCCTCGAGAGGGAAATAGTCCATGGCCCCAGCCAAATAGCTACTTGGAGCAATTTATTATGAAAAAGAAAGAAAGCTACATGAGCTTCTCATAATCGATCAACTAGCCAAGGACCCTCTATGCTCTTTAAATAGAGATCATAGACCAATCGGGTGTTAAGCCACGGATCAATGGTAGTGTTGAGGCCCCGAAAATCGCAGGCAACAACAGTAAGGGATTCTCCCCAATCAACGTTCCCAACTAGCCCGTTGACTGTTTGGTATAGGGAATCTGTCCGGTTTACAGTCCGGCTACCGTAGGTCAAGGTAACAAAACAAAGGCTTTACCGGTTGCGGCCCGGTCCACCGTGAATTTGGTATTTTTTGACTTAATGTATGATATGCAAATGCCTAACTAACAATGCAGGGTGCTAAAGATGCAAGGAACAGTCACAATGTGATGCGCAGGTTCTTACCTCTCGTTTTAAGGTTCACAAGCACCCAAAACACATACAACACAGAAAATAAACTAAGTACCTAAACTATCCCTAGGGAGCAGAGTTATCATTCGTTGGTGGGTAATACATTTTGTACGTGCATTATGAAGAGTTACAGATAGCTGATACTTCATTCAAGACACATTAACAATTACAAATATTTAAACAACCAGATAGCCGATTATTTTATGAACAACAATTATTACTCACAGTGGAAGACATCCCAAAAGATACTGAAGAACACTCAACAAGAACATAGGTTCAGGAAGTTAAATACTCTCACAGTAAATGAAACACAGCTGAAAACGAAATAGTTCCTCTTCAACATTATTCATTTAGTCGCATTGATACATTCCACATTTCACTCTCTCCAACAGGCAAAAGTTGCACTTTCTGACTGTAAAATGAAATAGTTCCTCTTACAAGCAAAAGAGTTTACAAATTTTTCAGGGAAAAAGCCCCTTATCAGTCCTATCTTTACAGTATTTAAACTGCACCCCCTAATCATTAGGGATCCCCCAATGTCTGACTTTCCAGTCTCTCCAAACGTTTCAGCTTCCTCTTCTGGCCGTTTTGTCTTCCCAATTATTTTCTGTGAGCGTTCATCTCCTGATCAGTAATTGATAGGTCTTCCTAGTTTGTACCTCTGTCGTTTTCTTGTTTTGTCCTTTTCTTCGCTTTGTCTTCCTTGTGACCCTACCGGTTTTGATTTGACCAAGCTAAGCCTTCACTCCGGGTCGCTTCAACAGTCCATCGAATTCCTCCTGCAAACAATTACGGTGCATCATTCGTTGGAATGGGATTTTAAACATTAAAATTATCTGCTCGGAATGGTCAATCCACAAGAAAATAGCCAGGTGCATCTGGACAGAGTCTCGATTAAGCCTTGGGCAGGAAGGTTATAAATCGGCAGTCGACAAGCTTAGGCATCGAACGTGGAAATACTTTCCTGGCCGCAACGGCGGACAAGAGAAGGCTAAAGCTACTCGACGCAGGAGGGAAACGCTTCAATCGAAATTCGACACGGTTTGGACATCGGAAGTCAAATGGATTTCCTAGCCGCAACAGCGAAAGGCGAATAAAGATCAATGCGCGTCGGCAATCGGAGCAATTTATACTTCGGACGCCAAACCGCTTTGGCAGCAGCAACAACGTAAGGGAGAAGGATTGGAGCTTCCGATTCAACATAAAAAGACGCCCGCTTCAAGAAAACTTAAGTATTTTGAACAATTAAGGATCAGCAACAGCTAAAGTCATTCTTCCTGCGAAATGGTGGCCTTAAAGGACAAAGATTTGACTTCTCCAAATTCACACCCTCGATCCAACACGAAAATCAAACACAAACGATCTCTGAAAACAAGCCGCAATCGAATGTTCAGAATCAACCAAATTTAAAGCAAGACGTCACGAGATCAAACAACTTTAAATGATAAGGAGGGGCCCAAAATTTAATAAATTTGGGGAGAAAAGTTGCAGCTGCAACAAATGGAGATTACCTGGTGAACCTAGATCTCTGGGCGATTAATATTTGAGTGACAGACTGTTTAACAGCAAAAGCATCATATTGAATTCTTCCAGCAATATGGATTTCTCAAATGACCGAAGTGTGTACCCTTAATCATTGATGACAGTCCAATTAGGGAGAGTGGGAACCAGAATCGTTAAGTCTAGATAACTAAGCTGAGGCCAGAGGGTGAGTTTCATTATTACCTTTGTCTTTAGGTGGCTAATAGCTTTGGACACCACAGGATTGTAGCATATGGTAAACAGAAATATTCATTTGTTCCTCATTCCCATGTCATTTTGGTACTTTTTGTACTTTTGGACTTTTGTCCCTTTTCTTATGAATCCTCCTGAATGCCCTGTCTTACTGAATTTTATTTTAGGATCCTCTATCCCATAGTGTCCTTTTGTGTGAGTGGTATACTTTAAGTTTCATCTCACGGACGGAGAGGATCTTTAGGCAACTTAGTACTCATGATTCAGCACCTGCTTTGATTAATGATGCTTTCCTAGGAGTTTTTTGACTCTTTATTTGCCTATTGGCATTCATTTCTTGGTCATGAGATCATTTATATTCAATATACTATTCACCTTGCTCCTTTCCATGGGTCTTCGGCTGTCACTCCTTAGGACACTTTAAGTGTGACGTGGATGGAGCCTCAACATAGTATTCCGGACACTTTGAATCCGGTTTATTTCACAAGATTAAGCAGGACTTCAATGCACACAGAACTATTCGAGAAAACTGCTAAACTGGAATAATTTCTTTCATATAAATAGCAACACACATTCTAATACCAAAACGTTTATCAAACCCAGAAATTTCGGATATATCCCATGCAACCGCAGGTTCATCCCCTTTATTGAAAACAAGAAAAAACAAACTAAAGAAAACTGAAAAACATGACTCAACAGACTACCAGACGGATTATTTATATACAAGACAGAAGCATTCAAACAAACTCAGGAAAAATAAGGCTTGAGAACCAAACCATTTACTAGTAGGTTCTCCTCCCACCCCTACAGATCTTGCAACTTGTAAGTAGAAGGGCCAATCTTGGCTGCAATCTGAAAAGGGCCTACCCACAACTGCTGGAATTTGGTATGCTTTCCTTTCTCATCATTGGGGTGGTCCCATTTGAGGACTAAGTCTCCTAATTCAAAGTCTTTTGTCCCAGCTTTATGCTTGTCAAACCATCTATTAACTGATTCTTGTTGTAGCTTAAAGCGTTCTTTGGCTTTATATCTAGCCTCCTCTGCTTTCAAGAGATTATATATTCTTATTTGTAAAACTTCATCATCTAACCCCCTAGACTCTTGAGCTAGTATGGAAGATGGTAGCATGATATTGGGAGGGAGGATGGCTTCTTTACCGTAGACAAGGGTATATGGAGACACTCCAACTGCAGACTTGGGGGTGACTCTATCATCCCAAAGGGCATTTGGTAACGCTGAGTGCCAACTCCTCTAGTTCTCTACCACAGTCTTCTTTAAAATTCTAATCAAATTTTTGTTAGAGGATTCAGCCAGGCCATTTCCTTGTGGATAGTAATTAGCAGAATAATGCAATTTTATCCCTTTATCATGAGCAAAAGCAGTCAATTTGATTGATGAAAAGTATTTGGCATTATCAAAAACTAATGAAACTAGAACTCCAAACCTAGTCATGATGTGGTCTTGTAAGAAGCTGATGACTTCGTCTTCATTTATCTTGCGCAGTGGAATAGCTTCGACCCAGCGAGTGAAATAATCAGTCGCAGTAAGAATGTACTTGTGCTACAGGGAGGAATTCGGTTTTATTTCTCCAATAATATCCAGCCCCCATTGCTCGAATGGTTCCGTGATCATCACAGGCTTTAGGGGTGCTGCTGTTTTAGGCTGTCTTCCGCCACACCTTTGGCAAATATCACATTTCCTGACATGTGCATGTGCATCCTTGAGGAGAATAGGCCAATAGTAACCAGCTCTGAGGATTTTGTGGGCTATAGTGTCTCCTGAATAATGTCCCCCAGCAGGACCGTCATGTAATTCTGACATTACTTTCTTCGCATCTTCCTGTTCTAGACATCTGAGGAGAACCCCGTCGTAATTCTTTCTGAATAATACTCCTTCAACAAGTTGATAGGAGGCCGATTTAAGACGCAGAGCTCTTCTTTGTTTGGAATTCCAATGTTCTGGCAACATCCCTGATTGCAGGTAATGCATGAGGTCTCTATACCAAGACTTAGGAGCTGTAAACAAAGGACATACATCCATTACATGTAATTCAGCCTCATCCTCCCATGCTTGTTCTTCGTTGTTCCCACTTTCAGTCATCAATTTGCACAACCCTTGACCTTTCACTATAGAGGCTAGCTTGAATTCAAGGTCATACTCTTGGAGAGTTGTTACCCAGTTGCCCCTCCTTTCTCCTAACTCTTTCTGTATGAGAAGGGATCTTACAGCTAGGTAGGGGACTATTACTTTGGTTTGATTTTTTAATATATAAGGCCTGAATTTCTTCACTACCTTAAATACGGCATAAGCTTGCTTTTCAATGGCTGGGTAGTTTAATTCAGCCCCTTGTAGACCAGTACTCATAAAGGATATTGGGAATTCATCCCCCTCTTCTTCCTTTTGGGTGAGCACAGCTGCTAGCGAATCATCGGATGCAAAAGTATATAAAATAAAGTCTTTATCGAAATCTGGACTTTTCAAGGAAGGTGCGTGTGCAACAGTAGTTTTAATTTTGCTGAAAGCATTCTTCTCAAGTTCAGTCCACTTGAATTGTGCATTCTGCTTGACCATCTGCTGCAGCGGCTTAACAGTCTGGGCGAAATCAGGCACAAACCTTCATATGAAATTTATGGTTCCCATGAAGGATTGGATCCCCTTTTTATTATGGGGCAAGGGGATTTGTTCAATGGCCTTGATTCTTTCTGGGTCAATGGAGATCCCTTGCTTTGAAACTATGTGGCCCAACAACTTTCCTTCTGTGACAGCGAATACACACTTCTTAGGATTGAGTGAAATGCCATACTTATGATAGCGTTCGAAAATCTGCCTTAAGTGAAATGCATGTTCTCCCCTTCTCTTCGAGAATATTGTAATATCATCAAGGTATACTACAGCGCTTCGGCCGATCAGCCCGCGGAAAGCTATGTCCATAGCCCTCTGAAATTTTTCCCCAGCATTTATAAGCCCAAAGGGCATCCTTCTGTAGGAAAAGGTTCCCCACTTGGTTCTGAACGTTGTCTTTAATCTGTCCTCTTCGACTACCAGCACTTGATTGTAGCTAGAGAAGCCATCTAATAACGAAAACAATTCAGAACCCGAAACCATTTGTAGCAGCTGCTCCATGGGTGGTACAGGATAGTTATCTTTGTCTGATGCACGGTTTAGGTTCTGAAATCCATGCAGAGTCTGATCTCTCCAGACTTTTTCCTTACTAGTACTAGATTTGATACCCACTCAGAATGTCTGACTTTGAAGATGATTCGAGCATCCAATAATTTCTTTACTTTGTTCTGAATCAACGGTTCCAATTTTGGATGCATTTTTCTTAGTGGTTGTTGATATGGCTTGACGCCTACTTTAATGGGAACGACATGCTTGATGATGCTGGTGTCATATGTTTTCAAGTCTTCGTACGTCCATGCGAAAACATCTTTATATTGTTTAAATAGACTGATGAATCTGTCTCTTTCTGTTGGCAAACAGCATTTGCCGAGATTCACGAACTTAGGAGCCGTTTCAGTCCCCAAATTTATCAGTTCGAACTGTAGTGATGAGCTGTGTGTCTTTACATTGGGTGGTCTTCTGAATTTTTCATTTCAATCGAACATTTTTTCCAACTTTCTGACTCCTTTAGGAATGAAATTATCGTATTTCATCTGAGACTGATGCTCTTCATCGTCTATGATTGCTCCTTTAAACACCTCATCATTCGTTAAACATTCTATGATCTGCTGGTCATCATCGAACACTCGTAGGTTCGTAATCATATCAGGTACAGAGGGCTTGAAAAGCAGTTCAATAGAACATCGATTATTAGTGGGTACGAGTCTGGCGGCTGATGTGGCCAATAAATCAGCAGCTGCGTTTTTTATTCTTGGAATTGAAATAATGTTAAATGCATTAAAATATTTCAGCAAATCCCATACCTCATTCTGGAAAGCTTTTAAGTGGGGAGAAATACAATGTATCTGATTCCGGATTTGTTTCACAATAATTTAAGAATCCCCAAAAACTTTTAGATTACTTACCTTTAATTCAATTGCCTTCTTTAGTCCCTGCACCAGTGCTTCGTACTCAGTTGTATTATTAGTACACTCAAACTCTAATCTACATGAAAGGAAATGTTTATTCTTCTGTGGGTCAATCAGGACACAACCATCCCCTGACCCTTCTAATGTCTTAGAGCCATCGAAAAATAAAGTCCAAAAATCATTAACTACTGGAAATGAATCTACTCCTACTGCTAAGTCTACTATTTTACAGTCAATCTCATCAGCCTGTGAGAATCGAAGGAGATCAGGCTGGGTATCAGATGTGTTGCTGGCTTCTTCTGCTTGGTAGTTACCTGGTTCCAACTCAATAAAATAGTTTCCCAATACAGAATCCATGGGTTCATTCTTCTCCTCAAGTCGGGTAACATTGTACTTCATGTGAGGCTCCCTTAAAATTTTAATCTGGTTCGGACTTCCTTTGTATGGCAACCACAGATGTGACCAATCAGAAGAGAAATATCCATTAAGTTTGGCCAACCAATCTCTGCTCAGGATAAGGCCGTACGCATCTGGTATATCAGCCACCACGGTATTAATGACCTGGCATACTTTATCATTTGAAGCCAGACGGACCAAGACATCTTCCATCTCACCAATTACCTTCACATCTGTCCTGTCCAACTGAACTACTCTCCACGGGGATGGCTTAGGCTGCCCATTGATTCTTTTACAGACAGATATCGGCATGACATTAACAGTTGCCCCTGAATCTACCAAGCAATTATGTACATTGTGGTTAAAGATTTCAAAAGTAAGGAGGAAAGGTGGGTGCTTGTTCTTGGACTTACCTCCACTGTTGTTCTCTCCAATCTCTTCTTCTTCTTCTGGTTGATTGTTAGTGGGCGTCTTCTCGTCTGATGTTTCAAGGGCTCTCAACAACCTTTCTTTTTGCTGCGGCACTTTGCACATCTCGAATAGTGGAACATTCACCTTTATCTTCTTTAAATCCTCCACAATGTCATAATCCATCTGCGGTTCCATGGGATGAGGCCTATCAGCATTCTCCTTATCTTCATTTGGCTTGGCGGTTGTATCATTCTGTCTAGGACTTTGGCTGGTAGTAGTGAATTCTGGAATTGTATCAGCCAAAGATTTGTCTTGGAATCTCTTCTTAGCATTTCTCTGTAGCCTCTTAATCTTTGGAAGTATAAGACTGTCTTCCTTAACCGTCCCTTGGCTCCTCGTGGCTACGTTGGTTTCCATAACGTCTTTGCACCCCTGAGTCTTTTCTTCTTCAACATCAAATAGTGAGACAGAATTTCATAAAGCCATGGTTTCCTCTTCCTGTTCTTTAGTAGACGTAGAGGTAGAATTTTCCTTTCCTCCTTCATTTCCCTCTTCTGTCAATCTAGAATCTAACAGCTGATTCATGACCAACGTCATCGAATTTATCCATTGCAGACAATTCTTCTCAGAATGTGGTTGTTGGTGGAATGTGCAAAAATTATCCAAGCCTACCTCTGTTAAGTTCATAGATGCAGTAATGTGAGGAGGAGGTTGAGACTGGTGGTTATCCTCTCTTTTCTTATAATATGGCTAATAAAACTTTTGTGCTTCCTTTTCTTTCTCCATATCTATGATTTTATTGGAAAGCTTTTGCATCATTTTGGCCATATTTTCCAAATCTGGAGACTTTTCTTCCTTAGGCTTGGTAAACAATAAGGTTTTCTTCCTGTACCTTTCTCTCCAGACTGTTCTGGATAGTCTTCAATGCTCTCTCTTTCAGCTTCCACCACTTCTGCCTCTTCATAGGTTTCTGTCAGAGTAGGCTTGGCCCTACCTTTGGCAAACATGGCTATATCAGGGCCTAAAGCTGAAGTATAGTATTCAATAAGAAATTTGTCTGTAGGCTTATCTGTTTCAGAGAAGTTCTTTAGATATGCTGCAAACCTTTGCGTGAAACTGTGCACTTTTTCTTTTCTTTCTTTCTTCAACGCGCACAGCCCTTTCATGAGAGCTGCATGAGTTTTCTGAGTTGCATACTTACTTCTGAACATTCTTTCGAAGGTATCCCAATCAGGGATAGAGTTAGCAGGTAATCCAAAGTACCATGACACTGCGGCTCCTTTGAGGGTATGCGGGAATAGTCTGCATACCATGTCTTCGTGTTCCCCGGCCCTTAATCCTTCAATTGCCAGGTAAAAACTTTGTAGGTGATCATCCACTAGTATTTTCTCATTGGGATCAAACTTGGGCAACATCTTGTCAAAGGCTTGAGGTAGGTCATGTAAAGGAGGTGTAAGGTTTAATGGTGATCTGGCTCTCCATGTAGGAGGTGGATTAGGTGGGTTAGGTGGTGGATTAGCATTTACTCCTGCCATGAGTCTGGGTGGGGAGTGAGGAGGTGAACCAACTGGAGTATGAGCAGGAGAACTGTGAGGGGTATCTGGGTCTTCTTGGTTCAAAGGTAGTACAACCTCTTGTAAAGCAGATTCTACAAGCTCTTCCCAGTCTCCCACCAACACTAAGTCTTCTGTTACAAGACGATCTTTCTTTTTATACTCTCTTCTGGGCAATTCAGGGATGATTGGAAATCCTCCAATCTTTTTTACGTATGCCCTGGTATGCCTTCTCAAATCATTAACAATTTCGTTACCGACAGAATATAGATGTTCTCTTTCTTCCGGAATTGGATTACGGAACCCACTGCTTTCAGAACTGTTACCGGTGGAATATTCTCAGGAAAACGGGTTTCCTCGGCCAGCCATGCACTGGCGGCCCTCCTTCTAGCGCCAAAAATGTTGAGGCCCCAAAAATTGCAGGCAACAACAGTAAGGGATTCTCCCCAATCAACGTTCCCAACTAGCCCGTTGACTGTTTGGTATAGGGAATCTGTCCGGTTTACGGTCCGGCTACCGTAGGTCAAGGTAACAAAACAAAGGCTTTACCGGTTGCGGCCCGGTCCACCGTGAATTTGGTATTTTTTGACTTAATGTATGATATGCAAATGCCTAACTAACAATGCAGGGTGCTAAAGATGCAAGGAACAGTCACAATGTGATGTGCAGGTTCTTACCTCTCATCTTAAGGTTCACAAGCACCCAAAACACATACAACGCAGAAAATAAACTAACTACCTAAACTATCCCTAGGGAGCAGAGTTATCATTCGTTGGTGAGTAATACATTTTGTACGTGCGTTATGAAGAGTTACAGATAGCTGATACTTCATTCAAGACACATGAACAATTACAGATATTTAAACAACCAGATAGCCTATTATTTTATGAACAACATTTATTACTCACAATGGAAGACATCCCAAAAGATACTGAAGAACACTCAACAAGAACATAGGTTCAGGAAGTTAAATAATCTCATAGTAAATGAAACACAGCTGAAAATGAAATAGTTCCTCTTCAACATTATTCATTTAGTCGCATTGATACATTCCACATTTCGCTCTCTCCAACAGGCAAAAGTTGCACTTTCTGACTGTAAAACGAAATAGTTCCTCTTACAAGAAAAAGAGTTTACAAATTTTTCAAGGAAAAATCCCCTTATCAGTCCTATCTTTACAGTATTTAAACTACACCCCCGATCATTAGGGATCCCTCAACGTCTGACTTTCCAGTCTCTCCAAACATTTCAGCTTCCTCTTCTGGCCGTTTTGTCTTCCCAATTATTTTCTATGAGCGTTCATCTCCTGATCAGTAACTGATAGGTCTTCCTAGTCTGTACCTCTATCGTTTTCTTGTTTTGTCCTTTTCTCCGCTTTGTCTTCCTTGTGACCCTGCCGGTTTCGATTTGACCAAGATAAGCCTTCACTCTGGGTCGCTTCAACAGTCCATCGAATTCCTCCTGCAAACAATTACGATGCATCATTCGTTGGAATGGAATTTTAAACATTAAAAGTATCTGCTCAGAATGGTCAATTCACAAGAAAATAGCCAGGTGCATCCGGCCAGAGTCTCGATTAAGCCTTGGGCGGGAAGGTTATAAATCGGCAGTCGGCAAGCTTAGGCATCGAACGTGGAAAGACTTTCCTGGCCGCAACAGTGGACAAGAGAAGGCTAAAGCTACTCGACGCGGGCGGGAAACTCTTCAATCGGAAGTCGGCACGGTTTGGACATCGGAAGTCAAATGGATTTCCTAGCCGCAACAGCGGAAGGTGAATAAAGATCAATGCGCGTCGACAGTCGGAGCAATTTATACTTTGGATGCCAAACCGCTTTGGCAGCTGCAACAGCGGAAGGGAGAAGGATTGGAGCTTCCGATTCAACATAAAAAGACGCCCGATTCAAGAAAACTTAAGTATTTTGAACAATTAAGGATCAGCAACAGCTAAAGTTGTTCTTCCTGCGAAATGGCGACCTTAAAGGACAAAGATTTGACTTCTCCAAATTCACACCCTCGATCCAACAAAAAAATCAAACACAAATGATCTCTGAAAACAAGCCGCAATCGAATGTTCAGAATCAACCAAAGTTAAAGCAAGACCTCACGAGATCAAACAACTTTAAATGATAAGGAGGGGCCCAAAATTTAAGAAATTTGGGGAGAAAAGTTTCCGCTGCAACAGGTAGGTATGATTTAAGATAAGTTGAACTGTCAGATCACTCTATGTCTAGAACATATCATGACCGTTGGATTAGAATATTTGCAAATGCATACTAATGCATACTAAAGAAACACACTTTTTCCTAATGGATATATTACACAAGTTGATCTTAAGTAACTCCTAAGTGTCTAAATATCCTAACATCCCCCCTTAAGAACAACTTGGGATAGGATTGAATGATTTACAAAAGTGACACTATTAGGGGAAGGAAGGAGGCATTAGAGCCTATTCCCCCTTAAGGACACATTCCTAAACTCCTAGCATAGACCGAAGTTTAGAAAACTTCGCTTCTGTAAGAGACTTGGTGAAGATGTCTGCAACTTGATCATCTGTAGGGCAATAGAGAACTTCAATAACACTATCATGAACAAGATTTCTGATGAAGTGCATGTGTAGCTCAATGTGTTTGCTACGCTGATGTAGAGCTGGATCTTTGGCAAGTTTGATGGCACTTTGATTGTCGCACCAAAGTGGAGTAGGCTGCTGCTACTCGAATCCAAACTCTGAAAGGATCTGTCGAAGCCATAAAGCTTCCTGAATGGCATTAACTGTGGCTTGATATTATGCTTTTGCTGAAGAAAGAGCAAGAGCTTGTTGTTTCTTACAAGCCCAAGTGATAGGTCCAGATCCCAGACTGAAAACATAACCTGCAGTAGACTTTCGATCATCAGGATCGGTGGCCCAATCTAAATCAGTGAAACCAACCAACAAAGGTTTCCCCCCTGTACTGTAATGAATCCCAAACTGAATTGTACCTCAAATATATCGAAGTATTCTTTTTGTTGCTTTCCAGTGACTTTCATGAGGAGTTTGCATATAACAGGAAACACGACCAACGGCAAAGGAAAGGTCAGGATGGGAATGAGTCAAGTATAAAAGACTAACAACAAGCTGACGATACAAGGTGGCATCTACTTCAGGGGAAGTACAAGTGACAGAAATTTTGATTCCAGACTGGAAGGGAGAAGGGGTTGGTTTACAATATTCCATGTGGAAGCGATGAAGAAGGTCACAAGCATACTTAGACTAGGAAAGAAATATTCCTTCTTTGGTTTGCAAGACTTGGAGACCAAGAAAATAATACAAATGTCCTAAGTCTGACATTTCAAAATTTTGCTTAAGACTGGATTTCACATGGGTTATAAGGTTAGGGTCACTACCAGTAAGGATAAGATCATCAACATAAAGAACAAGTATGATGAGATGGTTTCCTACTTTCTTGGTATAGACATTGGGGTCAGAATGGCATTTAGAAAAACCAGTGTCAAGGAGAAAGCTATCCATTTTAGCATACCCAGCTCTAGGAGCTTGCTTAAAGCCATATAAGGATTTCTTAAAGAGACAAACAAGGCTAGAGTTATTCTGAACATATCCAAAAGGTTGTTCCATGTAAATTTCCTCATGTAAATCACCATGTAAGAAGGAAGACTTGACATCCATTTGATGGACTTGACATCCATTTGATGGACTTCCCATTTATGTAAGGCTGCAAGGGAAAGAACAAGGCGAATGGAGTTCATTTTTGCTTCAGGGGCAAAGATTTCATTGTAGTCAATCCCTTCAACTTGGGAAAAACCTTTGGCAACTAACCTTGCCTTAATTCTTTCAACACTTCCATCTGATGCATACTCAGTTCTATAGACCCATTTACATATGACAAGTTTTCTTCCTTTTGGAAGAGGAACAAGATCCCAAGTATCGTTCGCCATTAAGGAACGATATTCTTCATCCATAGCTGCATCCCAATCTGGATTTCCTGAAGCTTCTGCAAAAGTTTCTGGATCATGATTCTTGGAAACTTGAGCTAAAAGAGAAGAGGTTCACTGAAACTGAGAACGTGTTCGAAGTTGATCTCTAGGATCACCGGCAAGATCACCAGTTGCTTCACATGTTGAACAGACCCATAGAGGAAGTATTGGTGCTGGTGCAATTGGAGGAACATGAGCAGGCGGAGGTGGATTTTCATCCTCACTGTCATCATCAAAAACTGGAGTTGGAAACTTGTCAAGGAAGCTGGAAGAAGAAGAAGAAGAAGAAGGCACAATCACCGAATCAGGCTTGCAGGCCAAAGATGGCACACCCGCCAAGTTAGGCTCACAGGCCAAGAGAGTTTCATCAAATTTAACATCTCTTCTAATTATTATATCATGAGAATGTGGCTGAAGAAGTCTATAACCTTTTACATCTTCAGAATATCCAACAAATATGCACTTTTCACTTTTAGGCTGCAATGCTTTTCATTTTTCATCCGAAATGTGAGCCCATGCTTCACAAGCAAACACACAAAAGTGACTTACATCTAGTTTAATTTTACTCCATGCTTCTTCCGATGTTATACCCTGTAAAACTTTAGTGGGTGTGTGATTAACTATGTAATTTGCACAATTTATGGCCTCAGCCCAATATTGAAGACTTAGTCCCTTAGATTGGATCATACAATTAGCCATTTCTTTTAATGTGTGGTTCCTCCTTTCAGCTACACCATTTTGTTGTGGTGTATATGGAACAGTGTGTTGTTGTTGGATTCCTTGTTCAGAGCAAAAAGTAGTGAACTTGTTGTTAACATATTCTCCTCCATTGTCAGATCTTAACTTAATAATTTGATGACCAGATTGTTTTTCAACAAGAGCTTTGTAGGCTAAGAACATGTTAAATACTTCGCTCTTAAGTTTTAGGAAGTAAACCCAAGTGTGTCTGGAGTAGTCATCAATGAAAGTTAAGAAATATTTGGAACTAGAAAAGGAAGCAGATGGAAAAGGGCCACACAAGTCACTATGCACAAGCTCCAAGGGAACCAAGGCGTGCCAAGAGGCATGTTTGTCAAAATTGTCCCGATGATGTTTTCCAAGTACACAACTGAAACAAACACCATCCTTGTAAGATACTAGCGAAAGACTAGTCACCATATTGTCTTTACATAGTTGTTGCAATGAGCGATAATTTAAGTGACCAAATCGCTCATGCCAAAGTTTGTTTAAGTTATCACTATGAGCAACAAAAACTGAAGGAAAAGGTGATGACCCAAAGTTGTTAAATTTGTACAACCTGGTAATATCATCAACAGTTCCAGTAGCAAGGATATTTTGAGGATTTTTAAAATCCTTGATTACAACTTGGTGAGGTGTAAACGTCACAATTTTACCTTCACCTGAATGAGTAATTTGATAGACCGATAACAAATTGCAGGAAATTTTTGGAACACATAGTACATCACTGAAATGACCATTTTCTACTGGAACTGTTCCAGATCCTACAACACTTAGAGATCTATCATCACCAACAAATATTTGTTTGGTGTTACATTCATGCATAGTAGAAAACATGGCTTTATCCTTAGCCATATGATAAGAGGCTCCAGAATCAATGAGCCATTCAATTGAAGTAGAAGAAGAAGATGCAGTATAAGAGTAACCAGAAGCACAAAGTGCATGTCCATGAGAGTTAGATTCTGAAGACAAATCTAGGCTGATGTGGTGCTTCTTCAATGCTGCTTTCAAGGCTGCCATCTTCTTAAAACATTTAGATTCATCATAATTATCTTTCCCACAAAAATTTCAATGATGCTCAGTCTTCTTTCCTTTTTGCTTGGATCCTTTGTCATTTTTTGAAGAAGGAGCTGACTAAGAGGGTTTGGGACCCTTGTTGTTTTGCTTATTATTGCGAAAATTATGTTTCTTGGGAGGCTTGGACTTTTCTTTCTGTTGGGACAATAAGGCTTTCCCAGATGTATCTGCATTGTTAATTATTCCAAGATGAATGAGCTTATCTTGCTCTCTAATTAAGGAATCACAAAAGGATTCAAGGGTAGGCTCTTGATAGCTAGATGCAGTCAAGGATTATTTCATGGAGTAGAATGTAGATACAAAAACAGAATATGTAGGTCCAAGTTTGGAAAGAATATGATAAATATATTGTTTGTCTTCTTTCTTAATCTTGCATTCTGCACATAAGAGTCTAAGAGTTTTATACTTAGATAAATAGTCTTGAATGCATGAAAAATCATTTGGATTCAAGGAAAGCAACTCATTCTCAATTTGATGACCCCGAATTTCATTGTGTTTACCAAACACAGATTCCAACTTTTCCCAAGCTTTATCAAGTTAATCAATGCCAGATATGTGGAATCGCAAATCAATAGAGATTGACATCCCAATCAATCCACGAGCTTCATCACATCTATTTGCCCATTTAATTTTCTTATCATCATCAGTGGGTTCTGTTTCTTTCCCTGAGGTTATCCTGAAAAGTCCCCTACTTCATAGAACATCCTCCATACGAGATTTCCATGAGAAATAGTCAAAACTTGTAAGTATAATATCACAAGGGGTGGCCATACTGTAAAATAATGGCTGAAAAAATAGAAACTAATTGTCTGGATGCAAAGAGCTCGAAAAAATATGCGGTTTTAAAAAAAAACGGCACTTTAAACGGATTTTGGATGATGAAGTTATGCTTGATCAAAGAAAATGTTGAAGATGTCCCCAATAGTGACATGGTAGATTTAACTTGACCAACTAAAAAAAAGAAGCCCCCTCTTCCCAAAATCAACCTTTGACAGTCACTTTTACAATAAAGTTACTTTGAAGTGAATCACTTTTGTAGAATAAGTGATGTTCACTTTTACAATAATGTGACTTTTAAATAGTGCGGCAATAAATTAAAAGAATTAAGTGACTCACTTTTATTTTATTTTATTTATGTGAGATGCACTTTTACAATAAAGTAACTTGAAGATAGAAATTGCATGCACTAAAAACTAGCTTGATAAGACTTGAACTCAAGACTTATCAAGGTGTAAAGCAACTTTGGACCAAGTGAGCTAAGTTTAAAAGGTACGTAAAACTATGGAAAGAGGAAGGGAGACTTTTTTTTTTTTTTAACTCTTCTCTCTCGTTTTCCATGCTTGCTTTCTTTTTCTGCAAATCACAAAAAAAAACGAAAAACAAAAAAAAATCCACACAATGGGGTTAGATCTTGGTTAGCTTACCCAGAAATTCTACGTTTTCAAGTTTTCTCACTATTTTTTATTTGTCGTGATCGCACAAGGTGCACGGCAAAGAGCATACGTAGCCGAGAAGACAAAAAAAAAACTTTCCCTTACTGTTTCTGATTCGCCACGATCGCGCAAGGTGCACGGCAAAGAGCATACACAGCCAGGGAAAACAACAGTCTGAGACTAAAACAAAAAAATATCTAACAATAAACTAATAAAATATGAGAGGTTTAAAAAAAACAAATCCGTCACCGTAACATTATACCTGCAAATTTGCCAAAATGGGTGTTTCTGGAGCAAACGGAAATTGTTTTCAGTGAAACGAAAACTATTTCCCAATGGAAACAACACTCCAGACGCAATGGAATAGCTCCCATAGGCCACACATGCACAAAAAATCCAAAACCAGAAACCCTTTCAAATTTTTGGCAACATCGGTTCTAGATCTTGATCAAAACCGAAAGCGGCTCTTCATAAAAGCTCTGATACCATGTTAGGGTACACAGGGTACTCCCAAAGGATCAAAAACCAAGAACAACTATTTCACACAAACAGATCATAGATCAATACACCAATGTTTGTAACGTGGTTAAAACCCTCGAGAGGGAAACAGTCCACGGCCCCAGCCAAATAGCTACTTGGAGCAATTTATTATGCAAAAGAAAGAAAGTTACATGAGCTTTTCATAATCAATCAACTAGCTAAGGACCCTCTATGCTCTTTAAATAAATATCATAGACCAATCCGGTGTTAAGCCACGGATCAATGGTAGGTATGATCTAAGAGAGTTGAACCGTCGGATCACTCTATGTCTAGAACATATCGTGACCATTGGATTAGAATATTTGCAAATGCATACTAATGCATACTAAAGAAATACACTTTTTCCTAATGGATATATTACACAAGTTGATCTTAAGTAACTCCTAAGTGTCTAAATATCCTAACAAGGGGAAGCAGTGTTTTGATGCCCTTGATATAAGGAGCTTACTTGAGAAGCATAAGGAGCATTCAGGGTAGTTGGAGTGGAAAACAACCACACCGGTATCCCTAAGGTGAATCTATGTAGATTCAAGGTGGCCATCAAAGGAACACCAAAATTCCCTGTGAGAGGAATAGTACAAGGAGTTCCCAGCATGGGGATCTCTTGGTTGTTGTTCAAAGGTGTGTTAGCCATAGTTTCAAACTAGGAGGCAAAGTCTGAGGTTGACAGGAAACCAAAATTACAAAGCACACACCTAAAGGCACACTAAGTATAGACAAACCACACAGCACTCACTAAAAAATTCCTAAAGTCAAATAGAAAAATAGGTATAAGATATGCTTTCCAGGATAAAGCTGATAGATAGTTACTTGGCGTCCCTGTAGATGTTCTTAGGCACAAGCGAAGGAATCACCCACTGCCCTCCCACACCCTCTACCGGGGTTACCTTCCAATCCCGTCCAAGGTGAACCAGAAATAGCCTTCCGGTTTACCTATGTATGAACCCTAGATGTCAAAGAGACTAAAGGCTACCTTAACTATATTGACAATCTGGGGGGACAGTTGCAAGCCTGATTCGTATGCATGGGTAGGATAGCTGAGCTCGAAACTCTGTCTACGACAGAATCTCCAGATGCATAAAAACTTTGGTTTACATTTCGACAAGGAATCAGAGGATTATCTCCTCGGTCCAAGCCTCCACGCGGCCTCGTGCTTAACTCCTGTTTGAGAGGAGCTTCCCAGATACAATCAGCATAGAAAAGGGTTTACCTAGTGATTGGCCAACTACGTCTGAATTTTAACACTTGTGGAGAGTTGAAAATCCCTAATCCACAAGTCTAGCCTGAGCTAGTTGGTATATGAACCCTATAAAATGAAACTTACTAATAATTTTTAAATTATATCGTTTATTTTAAGGGTTGTTTTTATTTAGAGGGTAAATGGCGTGAAACTTACGTGGTGTTTTGACTCAAAGTTGAAACAAAATGACTAAGCAAAGAGAAATGAAATGCAAAAGGAAAAAAATATTCCCTTTATTTTTCAAATAGAAACTTGAAAGCCACAAAAGAACAATTTCTTTTTATTTTTTATTTTCAAAAACAATGATATGCCATGCAATCTAGACTAGAAACCTAATCTACATGCATATAAAGCAAACATGTGTTTTTTTTTTTTCTTTTATAAATGCAAAATAAAAACAGCCTATCAACTAATGCAAGCAAGTAATGTAAGCAAAGCAAATAGACAACTACTATGCACCTAAATGCACAATTCTTGAGTATGCTTGAATTAAACTAACTGTATAGAGTAAGCAAAGTGAAGTAAAATAGATTAATAAAACCAAAGATCTACCACCTAAGGAAGACTTGGAACCCTTGCTTGGGTAGACACAATGAATGGAAATCACTGAGATCAAACAAAGGCAAGTGACAAACCAATACTATTCAGAGATAGAGAAGGGTAAAACAGTGTCTAGAACCCTAATCATTGATTTAGACAACTAGCACAAGAACCTTTCACCCAAAATGCAACTCCACTTCAAGTTGCTAATAGAAAGACAATCCAAACAATAAAAACTCAAGGGATTACTAGAAAGCACAAAGTATGGCTAACAAGGTCATAAAACTCACAGTGCAATGCTCATAGTGAAGGCCACTCAACAAAACAAAATCTATAGAAGGACAGGGACAAGCAAACCCTAACCTAAAAATTTTGTTGCTCAGGCTTGTACGTGACTGTGTACAAGGGCAACCCACGTACTATACGTGACTGTACTATAGAGAAACCTGCGTACACAGACCTCTATATGTGACTGTGTATAAGAGCAACCTGCGTACAGGAGTTCAATTTTTCAAAAAGGGAAAAATTATCAAGGACTTCAAAGCACCACCACAAATCTAAACCAAGACAAGACACCACACACTAAATCAAGGCAAAGACTGGGTACTGATCTACAGAGTTAACCCATGGGAGTCTGGGCTCCCCAGCAGAGTTGTCAGTTCTGTTGTTCAGGAATAAACACCCTTGTAACCTAGGGTCTGGGGTTACCAATGTACTTCTAAAACTTGCAGACAATCAGCTTTAAAGTATAGAAAGGAAATAGGAAGATATGTTGGACTCACCCAATTATCGACGATTGATCCAATCTTTGTCTTCTCCCACTCTACTTCTTTCCAAAATATTTTAGGGATGCACCTCCTTCACTTACAAAGAGAAAATTCTCCAAGTAAAATATTATGCATGTGTATGTGACAAGTTATATGAACAATATATAGAGTGCTTAATCAAAAATATTCATCAAACCATGATACATGAAAGAGACTCAACACAAATTTGGAAGAAGAATTCTCCTTATTAACAATAGTGAATGAGATAAGTGTACAACCCAACGCCTGAAACAAGGACTCCTCTGCAACCAAAGGATTCTGAGTTCTGCTACTACAAAGACTTCTGAAGATATACCACCAGCATAACTTTGCTCTCCAAGTATGATTGATTAATTCCCTCCCCAAGGCCTCTATTTATACTTTGAGAAATAGGGTGGTTTCAAAGGTTGAGGGGGTTGAGACAGTTGAGATCGTTAATGATTAGGGCTCAACAAATATCCATTAATTGTGTTTTATTATTTTTAGTGTCGAATGGATGTGTATGCAACCATTGATACTGGCAACCCGCATATGACACGTGAGTTGCTTTAAGGGAAACCTACGTACATATCTGTACGCGGGTTGGAATGAGAATAGTGCGTATAGTACGCAGGTTGTCAAAGAAGATAGTCACGTATGTACGTGAGTTGCTGTGGAGATAGTCGCGTATGGAAATCAACATATAGCAAGGTAAAATGGCAAGCTGTTTGGATGGTGAATGCATCTCATGTCATGCCCATCTATAGTTTTTAGGCAACCTTCAATCCAAAAGTGTCCTTTTTTGTACCAACATATGAAGTGTCGGCACTCAGATGGAGAAGTTCCATTTGCGTTGATAACAGTTATGTATTTCTAGAATAGGAAAGAAAACATGTTGGATGAAGATAGTAAGTCAGCTGGGATAGTGACTGAATATGAGTCTATAATGATTCTGTTAGAGTCTGTATCGAGTCAGTATTGAGTATGTAACAAGAATGTATGAGATATGTATCGAGTCTGTAATAGGGCTATGAAAGAAGGTGTTATATTTTTATCATTTAATCAATATGATATAGGATCTTATGTGAGAGAATAACATGCACAACAATAATCACAAGAGACAAGAGACACAAATATTTTTCCTCAAGGAAACCATAAAGTAGAAAACCCCGCAACTTCCTCAGAGATAGAATGAACACCAATAGCAAAAGTAAAACACAAAAACACAAAGATGATCTCTGGCAGCTGTTCTCTCTCTCACTTGTGCGAGCTCATCTTCTCTCACTCATGCACTACAGCTGAGTGAGTGTGTGTTTCAAATAGAGAGTTTCACTCTCTATTTATAGTAGTTTTCCACTTGACAATTACTTACCAGGGCCGACCTCACTAGGAGAGTCTAATAACCCTAGTACCCCTCAACTGTGGGGACTATTGCCACGACTTAAAAAGGAGGGTTAACCTCTATGACTTTACATGACTAAGCACATTGAATCTAGTAAAAAATTACTCTAGAATAACTTTATGGACACGGCCTTTCATAGCATGTATGGGAGATATGCTCCAATCACATTACAATCTTTTTATTTGCTTAAAGAGGCACCTTGATTACACACCATGGAATTAAGGTGAGGGTGATTTACTAATAAGGTATTATGTGGCTATGATATGTATGGTATTGTTAGTGTAGTTTTATTTTTATTTTAGACTTTCAAAAAAATTTGACTATAAAAAATATAAAGTTTTACTTTGAAAAAGTTTTATGAAAAGTTATTTTACTTAGAGAATTTAAGTTCACATGGATTTATTATTCATTAGTGTGTAAGAGAGAAAGGTTATTATTATTATTATTATTATTATTAAATGGATGTAAAAATATTTTTTTATTCATATAAGCATTATAAATGAAATGGACATTAGAGTCTTTTCCAAACTAGATTGTAGAATGCATCTCTCTACACAATCAAGATCAATATTTGTTGAGATTATGTGACTTGTACATCAATTTTTTTCTTACATCCTAATCACACAAGTTCCTTTGCATTATGGTACACTTGTGAGGTCACTACTAAATGAATCCCTCCTCTCTATGTAATTTGTGTAGGGTTTAAATAACTATAGTTTCATGGTTATTTTCATAGGTTATATGTGTAGTGTATGGAACTTACACTTTGTAATAGTAATACAATGATGCATGGACCTTTTCAATATAAACTTTTATATCACACATTAGCTACCAATGCCCAATCTATGACAATTGTAAGGATTCCTACACACTAGTATGGCGACTCACAAGCATTGAATTATTCACCATTGTGTGTTTGTCTTATGGTATGAAAAAGTGATTAGGGTCCTTTAACCTAGGTTTATGGCCTTGATTTATTTTGAGTCATTCATGGGTTTTCAATGGTATTTATCATGGTCTCATGCATGTCTTGATCAATTTTATCTTCATAAATGCTCATTTAGGTTGGTCTCTAGCATACTTGAGAATCATCGAGCCTGCTTGCTCCCACATATTGCCCAATTTTGTTAGAAAGTTTCCTTTGGGACCATGGATGCACCCCTTTTTTGGCATACACACTCTATTTTATGAGTTAAATTTGGTCATAATTGGCTACTTTCTTACTCTTTTCTAGGCCCTACTCACCCCTAGTGGTTTTATCTCATTACATATGTCAATCATACTTATGTGATTATCTATTTTACCTATGGAAATTAAGGCTTGTTTCGATCTTAACACATGATTTTTTTCCCTACCATTAGGGTGTCAACACCCATAATTTCATAGTTTTAAGCCCAATTTTGTATGCATACATTATGGATTTCCTTCTAACATGCCATAACAAATAGATACATTTCATAATATGATGCTCGCACTCCTCATTTGTTCCCTCTCAACTCTTTGAACAAGCTCCCTAAACTCTCTTTGTAGACTAGTGTATAATATCTCTCATATGATTTTGGATATTCATTGATTGTCTATTGTTGTCACCTTATTTTCTCAAAGAAGTTATCTAATGTAATAAACAAATAGAAACAATTATTATTACCAATTATTCAAGAAATATATACTACAAAAGTAAATAAGAAATATTTATATAGAACCTACAAAATATATCCCTTTAATTAGTAATATAGAAAGAGACCATTTTTCATAAACCGCTTCAAGGGGTCAACCTCCTTTGAGCAAAGATCCGATATAATAACAACAGTTCACAAAACATTCCATAGCTTGCTAACTGATATATAAATAGTTCTCTAACAAAACACTAATTACTTGTGGTCCCATCACTAATTGGTACAACCACTTACTAATGGGCCTTATTTAATCAAGATGGCCCCTTTTACATTGAGTAATTATCAACTAACTACCTAAGGGACCTTTTTCAAGAAAAATGTATTATACACTAATGAAGAAATGATAAATAACTTAAAGTAGGGAGGTTAGGGTAAGGACCAAACATACCCTCCCTTTTGGAATGAAGTGTTGTCCTCAAGTCAAGATGTGTGGAAAATGTTGTAACATCGTTGTTGGTTCCTAAGTGGTGTCATCTGGTTATGTATCCTTCCAATAGATTAGGTCATCCCAACTTATGCAATAACACAATCAACATTCTCTTGAAAAAAATATTGCCTCTAGCTATAACCGAATAAAACTCTTTTCATTAAACTCTATAAGGTTGGATCAAACTCGTCATTTTGGCCCCACAACTTTCTTTAAACAAAAAACATGAAAGATTAAGTGAAGCTTGGAGTGGGTTGGAAGAGACAATTAATAGGAAGTAGGTCCAATGCATTGGAGTAACTAATAGGGTCCATATATTTTTTGTTCTATCTTATGGGAGCCATTGTCTTTGATCCCGTTCTTCAATCAATAAACACTCACATTAATGCTTATTGGCATCTTGCTTTATTTGTTTTGATCCAAAACTAAATTATCCTTAAGTGTGAAAAGAATCGTTGTTTTGGAGTTGTCTGCATGATTTAATTCTTAATCCTTGAATATGACCATTAGCTAGGAAGCCATTAAAGTAGGTTTTATATAACTTTATAAAGTGACATATTTGTGACACTATGAGGTATTGTATCACCATTCAACATCGAGTAACATTGAACCCATTGGTTTTATTGATCCTTTACAAAACATCATAATTTGATTTCCAAGTATTTGTTGACCAATTTGGTTTGGCCATTGGTTTGGGGATGATACATTGTTAACTACTTGATGAGAACCCTCCAAAGTTCTCCCTTTTTTAGAGGTCCGTTGGGTAAAATATGCACTATCTAATTCAACACTTAATTGTCAACCCGGGAAGGGATATTTTGAGATGCAAACACTATATGTGCAGGATTAAAGCTTATTCTAATCTAAGCTAACTAGATATGCAAATGCACTGATCATGCAACTATATGTTTTTAAACTACGTGCATAACTTTCAGAATTCAAATGCAAGAATTTAATTTGTCTATAAAAACAGAAAACCAACTAAGAACTTGAAAAGTAACTATGAATTCAAATCTAATCTAACGTTATGCTAATCCATTCTATGAAATGAAATTGCAATGACTAATCTAGGAAAGCAGTCACTTGGTCCAAAAGCAATCTAATCTAATGAGAGTAAATTTAAATATTCAAAACAGGAAACAAATCAACTAAACTATTTCATGAATGCATGAACTAGATGCTTATGCAGGGATGAGAATCTGCTTAACCATGTGATTAACTATGAAAGCAAATACTGAAATTAATTACGAAAGAAAATATGAAATTAATTACTATAAAATAGGAAATTATGCTACAAGTGAAAACAACAATTAATCTATCTATTCTATAGGGGAAACTACTCTATATTTTCAAAAGACCAAACAAACTAAATATACTACTCTAGTTATCAAACTTATGCAATTGTATAAAGCAAATTGAAACACTAATCTAAGGACCAAGTGTAAACAAATACTTTGCGAAGAATCATAAACTAATGTAAGCAAACTAATTTAACAAATCCAATCTAATCGACGACTAACCTATGGATTTGAAGAGTAAACTTATATTAAACTAAGCTATGAAAACTTTTAAAATACTGAAAACTAATGCAACTAATATGAAAGAAAAAATGAAAACAATCTAAACCAATCCCTCTTTCTAATGCTCAGAATCCATCCCATGAAATTTATTAAATTCATACAAGCCATGCAATATACATAACTTACAAAATACACTTACAAATGATCTAATACACAAATTTTATTAAACAAATTATAAAATATTAAATATACAAAATATCCATTTTTTAAATATTTGAAAATTAAATTATATAATGCTCCAAATTTAATACACAAATTACAAAAGTTATTATATATTTAGAAGTTATAATATTATTTACAAAAGATAAAATATATTAAAAACATATTACCACTCTTATACGTTAAATGTATTAAATAAATCACTTTTATCCTATGTTAAATATGTACAAACAAATATGAATAAAACCATGAGGAAGTTTATGAATATGGGAAGGTATATGGAAAATAATTTAAGACTGTTTGGAAACCATGTTTGTCAATTGGAACCAAAAGAAATAAATAAAGAACTAAATTACAACTTAAACTGAAGATTAAAAATGAAAATGAAAGCTACAGGAAATGTTAAAGTACTGGAAAATCAGCATAGAACCTATTTAACTATCCCTATATAAAACAATTCTGGAAATGACTGCAAATTATGGAAAATTCTATCTAAATTCAAATTAAAGGCTGAAAGACAGACTGGAAAGCAATCTAGATGAATAGTGTGAATGGAAGGCTAAGAGATGAACTAAACAGAAATGCAAATGGCTGGTCGTATCAATTCTAAATGCATAAATCACATAAAAACACAGGAAAATTATAGTTTTATCAACAACAAAATGTCATCTACATGAAACAAACTATTTACCTACAAAAATGAAATGACTTATCTACACAAAAGAAGAAAAAACAAATTGTATGAACAAGGAATTTCGTTGTTGGTGAGGGGCCCTTCTCAAGAACAGAGGATATCCTGCACTAAACTGGAAATAAAATTAACAATTCAACAGAGCTTTTACATTAATATCAGAAACAAAATTTACAAACGTTTTTCCTGTGTATCCCCGTATATATTTCTCAACCAAATACGTCTTTATATAGTTTCTTATAATGAGAGAGCAGGTCGACCCTTTCAGTGGTCGACCGCTCTAATAATAACAGGTCGACCCTTTCAGTGGTCGACCGCTCTAATAATAACCAGTCTTAATTACTGAAGAAATTGGCTCAGCCAACACATAGACCATTTCCCACAATCCGTGCGTTGATTCTCTTTGATGTGGGCAGCTGATGCGTTGTCAAGTTGGGCGAATAGGAGCACGGATATTCTAGAATGAGGGATCATGAACCCTAAAGGCCACATTGCCAACAGAACCATGAAATCACTCTATGCTTTTAACGCTCCAGAATATTCCAACCAGCAAAACTACGGGTAGGATGGAGGGCTTCACAACGAGCTGGATACTAAGCTTAATTCATGAATGAATTCTTTTTGTTGGGTTCCAGGTTTGATTATAATTGGGTTTTATTTGCTAGGTTCCATCTTTTTTTGGGTGCGCTCTTCTTCTTCACGGTATATGAGCTCATCCTTTACGGCTTGCATAAAACATATGGTCCGTTAATTGCCAAAACATGAAATGGTAATATATATGAAACATGAAGTCTTAAGAAAAATGGTTATATAAATAAGAGATATACATGAACTCACTTTAAAATGGATTAAGCACATGACATATGGTTCTAAATAATTAATAAGTTTATTACAATCCACTTTATGGGTTGGTTAATATGAGTGGTTTTAATATTTAATTCTTATTTCTTTATTAATTCCCATCTTTTTAATATTTTTATTATCTTTATTTAATTTCCTTTTTTTAATATTTTTTTATTATCTTTATTTAATTTCCATTTTTTTAATTTTTTTTTATTTTCTTTCTTATTTAATTTTAAACCAATGCTCAAAGTTCATCATCACTCATGGTTTTTTGCATGTGTGGGTATTCATGGGACCGGCGGGGAATAGAAGGCGAGGATAAAACAAACCAAGAACCTAATAAGAAACATGTCATTAAACCTAGTGCGGAACTTAGGACCGAAATAAGGGGCTGAATGGAGTGCCAAAATGCGCACTAAATGCAATAACACATCAAAAATGATGAATTAAGCTTCATTTAGATTTATAAGTTATAATTGATGAAAACATAGTAAAAGATAGACAAATAAAAGATAAATGTATTAGATTTCGGAAAATAGGCGAGCAAACTAATGTAAATAACATCATTATAAAAGACATTTTGGAGGCCCAACAAGGTCACACTTAGTGCTTGTTTTTACCTCCATTTCAAAAAGAGGTGCTCCATAATCCCCTATTTCAAGATATTTTTTTATATTTTAAAGTTTATAAATTATAAAGTATCGACGTTTTTTTTTCAAATATCGATTTTCTGATTTTCTTTTTCAAATATTGCTTTTCATTTTTGTTTAAAATATCTTCTACTTTAATGATGTATTTTTCTTGTTTTTTCAATGTTCAAAACATTAATAAAATCTATTATTTTAAACATTATATAAATTGTTATATGTCATTTACTTTTTCAAAGTTTTAAATCTAATACGATTATAGTTAATAACATCCACTCAGACCAATTTTGGTATATCAGACGACCTTAAAATGTAAATGAGTCACTTGGTTTTCTTTAGAGTTTTATTTCTATGAACAAAAGATTTAAGAGAAGCATTCCTAAATCATCATAGTTATGATGAGTTAAAATGTTATCAAGGTTTGTACTGTAGCGAATGGTTTGAAATTGCACTCTAATGTGGGTGGATGAGGACATTTTATGAGAAAGTGATTTTATCTTCAACCCTCTTTGTGTCACAAAGATTACAGATTCTTTCATCCCACGACAGTTTAGGAATTGTCCAGTGCCATGTTTCACAATGGAGCTCATGAGAATTTATTCTTAAATTAGCAATGTTGATTTTCTTCTTTACGCTAGTTAAAATAGATAAATATTTTTAGTGTTCTATATTATAGTTGATCACAACCTTATAATGCCATGATTTTCTATTATCCTCTAACTATTTAGCATGCCACAGCTTTTCCTTAAATTTAGATGTAATTATACTTTTAATATTATTATGATTTTGAACAGTGACCTCTTCCTTGTCTCTCCAATGGTTTAGCCAAGATTTGGAATCTTTATGACAACCTTTGCATAAGTCATGGGTGGTTTTGATTATAGTATGAACCAATTTTAGGAATCCTCTTGTCTTCCATGTTGTTTGTCTTGTTCTTGTACATTATGTACCTAGTCATAGCGATGCTCTCAATCAGGGAGAGACTCCCTTCTATGAGGAGGATATGATAGGGTTTATTGCCTTAGTTTTGAGATTGTATGTTATGAAATACTTTTGGATTTGCTCTATCCTTATCCAATATTATATAGAGATGTTGTATCCCTAATATTTCCAACCATATAAGATAATAGGAGTGATGAGACTCTCAAAGAGGAATTTCTTCCTATCCCAAAGATGGAGGTTTACATATTTACAACAATTTCCAATTCCATAATATGGTTTCCATCGTCCATTAATCCTTTTTTCAATGCTAATTTTATAGTTAATATTATGATGAAGATCGATTCCGAGATATTTTATATGAAGTCACTTCCTCCAAGTTGTTGTTTTCATACATGAAATTATCATAAGTGATATTTTAGGATTTGATTATCATAACCTTTGTTTTTGTTAGAGAATAATACCACCTAGAACCATGGTCACATACACCTAGTACACATTTTCATTTGTCTTTTACTTATCTCATATGGTCCAAATTTTGGTTATGTTGGTCTAGCAAGGTATATGGGGGTTTTGGACTCATTAATGCACCCAAGCACCCTGTTTTTGTTCAGAAAAGAGAATTAGCACCCTCATTAATGAAATTTAAGTCCTTGGAGCACTCCTACTCCTTAAAACAAGGAGTGGGTTTAACCAGAGGTGCCTATGCATGTATTTATGTGGTTTTTTGCCCTTTTGGACCATTAAATGCTGCCTAGAGCCAGTCCCACTCGCCCATTCACTCCACCATGCCTATAATACCCTCATTTATGTCATAGCATGCTTCACCCATGTTCACATGGCCATTTGTGACTGTTTGAGGTGGTTTGGGAGCTTATTGGTCAACCTAGGGGGGTTTGAGGTCCAATCTAAGCCTGCCACATGTATGCCACCAATTTTCCTCCTAAGGCTAACAATTTTATCCCATTGTATTATAAAAATGTACCGCACATATTTACATGATGTACAGTAATCAAAACTTTAGTTATTGGCACCATCAATGTGTGTTAATTTGTCTCTCTTCACTATTTTTCTGCATAGTTTTTGAATAATCTTGAATTGTGAGTATTCCCTTAGCTCCTAGATATTTCTATGAATGCATAATTAAATGATTCTTGATCCATTTGTAATAATAATTATTCATTGTAGGATTCCATCAAAATGTAGAAAAACAAAGGTAGAAGGTATGGCATGATAAACACATTAAGAACAAGCAATTCTCAATCGGAGGCCTTGTTCATATGTACGAAAAAAAAAATTAAAACACCCAGGAGAGTTGAAGACACATTGGTTAGGTCCTTATGTGGTAAAGGAAATCACTGATGGAGGAGCAATGAAATTGGAAAAATTAGATGGAACGGAAGTCAGAGGACTCATCAATGGGAGTAGTTTGAAGCCCTATTTTGATAACTACGACTAGGTCAAAAAAAATGAAAATGATGGTGATGATCACAACGATGGCTAGGAGAAGAGAATAGTGTGACTTTCACACAAGGCACAGCGAGGGATGTGTGGCACTAAAAACAATGATGCATTGGCACAATTATGAGGAAGGATTGTTGAAGTGACAAATATCAAATCCACAGACAACAAGGAAACTCGAGAAGATCACAAGATAAGTTCAGGGTCACTTCTACCATTAATATCATGACGTCATAGTGAAAATGGGCAACGTAGTTGGAACCTCCACATAAGGAGTCATACTAAGAAACCACATGATGATTCGTGTCGTCATTATGCTACTCAATGATGGCATGTGTGAGGATTTGACAACCAGAATACTGGAGCAACCCCACTACTAATAGTTGATTCCCAACTTGTGTCCTTATAATTCCACCACCAGAATAGTTGCAAGACATATAAAGAATGAAAACTCATGGAGAAGTATGATGAATAAGTGTTTCAGTGCTAATGGCCCTGGGTTCTTGTTGAGGAAACTGTAATGATTGTTCTGAGTAAGAGTACTGTTGTTGGATATGTTCTACTAAAGGATGGGAGTCGCTTGGAGATTCAACCAGTTTTGGGCCTCCATGCAAAAGTGGCTCGAGTCATCTTGGTAAGGATGTCAATGCGAAGAAATTCTGATGCTGGTAAAAGCAATGATGTCTTAAAATAGCTGAGCACAAATGAAGAAGCAGTGGAAATAATTCAAGGACTAGAGGGCATCTCGCCGAAGCCTCCAGACATAATTGCCAAGAATTAATTGCCACATTGCATAATACCCATTTCTAGGTCGTTCTAAATGGATGTTTAGACTAAGAGAAGAAGAAGAAAAGACCAACGCCATCATCATCCATCATCATCATCCCTAAAAATTGTTGAATCTATGGGAGGTGATGATGATTCCAAAGATATGTTGCACTGGAATACCCTAAGGGAGGGAGATTCTACATATTGAGGATGATACATCTCACTAGCACTATATAAAAGAAAAACATTGACTAGATATTGGACTGAGCAAGTGTCACGATCTCTAAGGATTATCCAGATGTCACATACTCATTCACAGGTATCACCGATCAAGATTCTGAAGGGAGGAAGGAGAAACTTGGGATGAGCTAGAAGTTGAAGCTAGAAATGCAGACAAAGAACATTGATGTTATCAATAAGTCCCTCATCCCCTGTGTACTACCCCAATGTCTTACTCTACTGAGCGGTAAAATCATCCAGAAGTACACAAAAATGACAATTAGTTATGTTGATGAATGAAACTGCCTTATTGATGTCTGCATTTTCAAAATGATAGTAGTACCAGAAGTATAAATACTCCAGCCAGTTGCAAACAAAGAAGGAACATACAGTCACACACAGATAAAACATAATTCAACCTGTACACTAGAAGGTGCACGAGGTAGCTACATCTATAGAAAGAGTCATGTCTGAACACACCAGTTTCGACCTGGTGGAGCACATGCAGAAAACAGAAGAAGAAGAAGTGCGAAAAAAGAGAAGTTGTTGAAAATCATGGAGGATTTTCATTCCAAATTCAGAGCAAGACAGACCATGGAGGAATGGTTCATGTGGCTCGAGATGAGCCACAAGTGAGTGTTGGGGGCATGTTGGGCCTCAGGACAGTAGGGAATAATTCATGTGTAATTCTTCCTAAGTAAGAAGAAGGAGTATAAAAGAGTAAGAGGAAGGAGCTACGACAGAGGAAGCAGCATCAAGGAAAAGGAAAGGATGTTGTGATAGAAGAAGGAAAGAGAAGAAGAAGACAAAGAAAAGGTGGAACGAGGAAGCTGTGCTATATGAGTAAGCTACAGCATAAGGATAGAACGAGATAAAATATGACATGGAAGAATATATGTAGAAGAAGGCATGTAGATAGTGTAACAGACAGAAAGTGGCAGTAAGGCATAACGCTGAGAAAGCAACAACCCTTAGTGATCGTGGGTATGAGCTCAGCTAGAGAGAGAGGAAACCACATGCATGAATCCATCTTTGTAAGTCAGGCCGATAATGCCTTTTGTTATGTATTACTAGAATAGGAAATATAGCCTATTAGCTGAAGATAATAATTTGGTTGAGATAGAGACTGGAGAAGAGTCTTTAATGAGTCTATTAGTGTCTGTATCGAGTCAAAATTGAATTTGTAATAGGAATGTATGGGATCTGTATTGAGTATGTAATGGGTCTATAAAAGAAGGAACTTAAGCTGTAGTTGGGTTAGACAGATAGCTAGTCAATTTTAGCTGATTATATGATACATTTTTTTGAGTAACCTCTATACTCTTGGAAAAGACGCTTGAGCTAGACTTGAGATATGCAGTTTTGGTTAATGACTCTGGATCGCTGAGTGCATAAGAGTAATGGTTTTGCAACTGAGTGCGCAGACAAGTAGAGAAGGTTGAGTCGATCCAAGTTGTGTGTGGATCACTAGTAGGAGTAGAGTAGAAAGAGAAAGGGAGAAGCTCGGAGAGCGTGAGAGAGAGGGAAAGTCTGTAAAGATAGAAGAGAAGAAAGTTCAACACAGTCTACAGCTTTATGTGTAGATAAAAGGTGCATCTATTTCCTCATGCCAGATGAAGAGCACCTTGTGGTTTTTCTCCGAATGGGTTTCCATGTTATATGCTGTGTATATGTGTGAATGTTGAGTAGCTTAGTATATGCGTAAATGGTGTGTTGAATGACTAGTTGATTATTGTGTTACAACTTGATAAATGTATGACTTCTGCATTATATTAATAAGTATGCTTATGATGTCTATTCACTGTTAGTTCACTTAATTCGCATAAAGAAGGGTTGGATCATAGATTGGTATTGAAATAATATGCATACAAGTAACCCACTATATTGGTCTTCATTGGAAACCTTGGCGCAAAGCCAAGGTACTAAAACACCCTCTCATACCAACTTCAGAAACATGGTTCTGGAAGTTACCCATAAAACTGAGAGATCGTGGGTGAGACGACATCTGTGTCGCAAGTGCTTCTAGTTGAGCTTCACTCCCTCGGGCCGATATCTTGGGACTTGTTTTGCTTATCAGAAGGGACTGAACTTGGGTCTAGGGGAAAAGAGAGGGAAGAAATCCAACAGGACATCAATTCCTCATGTGGGCTCCTTCTCCATTGTCATTTCAAATCACCAGAAATCACCTTCACATGCTGGTGTGTTCTCCCTTGCTCACTCCTTCCTTAATCCCTCCCATCTTGCCACCTCTATAATCAGGAACACCACGTTCTAGAAAAAACACCATGTAGAAATGATCTCCCTCTTGTTAGGGGAGTGGGTCCTACTCGTATTCATGGTCATTGAGAAGTAGAGTGCCAGGTTCAAAGGATACCACTTTGTTAGCTGAAATTAGTTGAGATTATGGAATTTTATAGCTATGTTCTAGATTTTGAGAACGATTTGTTTTAGGTGGATATTCTTTGGGTTGGAAATCCTTACCATAAAAATAATGAGAATTTGTGAATCTATGATTACCCTAACCTGCAATATTCCTTTTCTCCTGAGTTTTCGTAGCCCTTGGAGGAGCACCAGAGCTTGATTGTCATATTAACACTAAAATTTTTCTTCATTAATCACATTTATTAGACATCGTTCAATTTTTACTTTTCAATATGAATATGTCTTTCTTCTTGAATTGTGGTAGGATGACTGTGGGAAGTCACCAATGGTGTCTCATGAGGTAAATGTTAGCGTAATAGTACCTAATAGCATCAATGTAATAGTAACCACAATGCATGATTATATTAAAATTGTTAACATTTGACCTTTTTTTTTATTATGAGCTCAATATTTCAAGGTGATATCATGATTATTTTATTGTGGCAGGGGGTACTCAGAACACACCTAAAGCTTCTGGTCAGGTAAACGTGACTGTCATATTAACACTAAAGTTTGTCTTCATTAATCATGTTTATTCGACATGATTCAATTTTTACTTTTCAATATGAATATGTCTTGCTTCTTTTATTGTGGTAGGTTGACTACGAGAAGTCACCAATGGTGTCGCATCAGGTAAATGATAGCGTAACAGTGCCTAAACATGATTAAAGTAATTAATTTTTTTATTATATGCATGTTATTTTTTTTACTTGAATCTTTGTAATGATAAAAATAAATTAATTACTTTTATTGATTGATGTTTGTAGAGCACACCCCATTAGGATGATGAGGTGGTCTCCGAGGAAGATAACTTTTATTCGACTAACCCAAGGAAATTTGAAGAAGGCTTTGAAAAAGACCAATCAAGAACTTCTTAGACTGATTGTAATCAGACCCGGGACTTAAGAAATCAAAGTCATAATTGATGACTTGAGGAAAAAAATAGAATAATAGGGGGTAAGTGAATTCTTTAAAAGATTTTATGAACTATGACATATATTCATTTATGTTATTTTAGTTCTCTATTTTTTATTTGATCTAATCAACTAAAGTTTTCTTTTTGTAGGACTTTGTGGAGATAACACCCGTGCATCAAGTACAAGTTGTAGAGGTCAGTATTGGTAGTAGTGTTGATGTATATGTAACTTCAAAATGTATTTCACTTGTATTTCTTATATATTGTAACCCGATGTTTATTCCGGGATGTAATTGAGTCATGTCATGCCGCGATGTTCCTATCGGGAAGATCTATAATGTAAACAATTCATGTCAAGTCATTGTGGGTAACCCTCCTATTGGTTAAGGGTTAAAGTCCCTGTAGTTTTGGGGCACTAGGGTTATTAGACTCTCCTAGTGAGTTCGGCCCTAGTAGGGTTTAGTCAAGTCGGGAATTAGTATAAATAGAGAGCTAGCCTCTCTATTTATCACACATCTCATACACACTCAAGTGTAGCGCATAGTTGAGGAAGGAGAAGACACTAGGGCTAGATAGAAAGAAGGTTATTGCTGTTGGGAGATCACCTTACTGTTTTGGGTTCTACTTTTGGTGTTGATTCTATCTCTGAGAAATTTGCGGGGTTTTCACCATTTATGGTTTCCCCAAGGATAAACACTGTGTTCATTGTCTCTTGTGTTTGATTGTTGTGCTTGTTATTCTCTCAGTTAAATATCCTAATGCATTGCTAGCTTAATGATAAAAATCTAACATGGTATCAGAGCTAACCTGAGAAGAAGACACTGTGTAGCTGTGGGAACTAGGGATTCCTACTTTGTGGATCTTCCTCCACATATTTTCAACAAAATAAGATTGGATTAACTCTCCTCCTTAGGGCGCATCTTTCTGTCAAAGAAAAATCCAATTCTGAGGTTTTTCAGTTTTGGGCCCAACACTACTGCCGAAAATTAAGGATTTTCTCAAAAGAGGAATTTTTCAGTGAACTCAGTCCTGGACTGATATCCTCCCCAAAATCAAAGTTAGGGATTAAATTCAAAACATTTGGTTGGACAAAACTCTGGAAAAGCAAAACCCTAATCTGCTCCTTATCCAGCACTGCAGGATTTCAGCTCCAAATTCAGATCCGACATCTTAACCTGGTAAGATCTAATTATTTTGTATTTCCATTTGAGGTTCTAAATTAAGATGTCTCATCATACCAAGCTTGATGAAAAGCTTGAGGGATTTGATAACTTCTGAGCCTGGAAGTATAGGATCTCCCTGGTCCTGGAAGAAAATGAGTTGGACTCCTATATCAATGAGGAGGTTCCAGTTCCAGAGGGAGGTGAGGATAAGGCCTTACATAAGAATAAGTTGGTTATGGAAAAGAGAATCATTGTTGATTCTATCAAGGATCACCTCATACCACAGGTGTCCTCCCTTAATACACCCAAAGCTATGTTTGATTCCCTAACCAAATTGTTTGAAGGGAAGAACATAAACCAGAAGATGACTCTGAGAAACCAATTGAAGAATGTAAAGATCTAGAATGCTGAGACCATCCAATCTTACTTTACAAGGGTATCTCATATCAAGGAAAAACTGGAAGTAGTAGATGAAGAAGTGGAAAATGCAGAGATTGTGATGACCACCTTGAATGGTCTCCCTAGATCATGGGACTCTTTCATTTAAGGTATTTGTGCCAGAAAGAAGTTAGTTAGGTTCAATAGACTATGGGAAGAATGCTCTCAAGAAGAAGCTCGGATAGCAATTCAAGAAGAGAATATGGGAAATGAAGATCAAGCTCTCACAGTTCACTCCAAGAAAACCAGAAGGAACCATCATCACTCCAAAGGTAAGATCTCACACCCTAAAAGAGATCTGTCTACCATTAGATGTTACACATGTGATGAGAAAGGTCACATATCTAGATTCTTCCCTAATAAAGGGAACTTAAAGAAGAAGAAGGAAAACAAGAGAAGACATCATGCTCATGCTACAAAGGATGATGAACCTTCCACAAAGAGAGTCAGACAAGAAAGTGATTCTTCAAGTGATGAAGAATATGTGCTGATCTCTACTCTTACGGTAACTGTTTCATATGGAAGCAATGATTGGATCATAGACAGTGGTTCCTCCAAACACATCATGGGATTCAAAGAATCATTTGTGAAGCTATCTAAACATGAGTCACCCCACAAGGTGAAACTTGGGGATGACTACCAGTATCCAATAAAATGCAGTGGCGAATCCTCCTATAAACTATGAAGATGAAGAATGTATTATTTGTTCCAGAACTAAAGAAGAACCTCCTCTCCATATCTGCATTGGATGCAAAGGGAATGAGGGTTTCTTTTGTAGATGGCCAAGTTCTTATGTGGCCAAAGAGAAAGAATTTTGACAATGAAATAGTGATTGGGGAACAAGAAGGAGGTCTATACAAGTTGAAGAGTCAACCAGAACAAGCTTTGGTTCATGACACAGTAGAGCCAACTGAACTTTGGCACAAAAGGCTTGCACATGTGCATTATAGAGCACTACCACTTGCAAGTAAAGTTATTGAAGGTCTTCCAGAAATTCAAGCAAAACATGATGGGGTCTACAAAGGATGTGCAAAAGGAAAGAATACAAAGAAGACATTTCCAAGTAGCGAGAGCAAGGCAAAAGGAATCTTGGAAATAATCCACTTTGATGTATGCGGACCAATGTCGTCAAGTTCTCTAAGCGGGTATGCATACTATGTTTCTTTTATTGATGACTTTTCTAGGAAGACATGGATTTACTTCATGAAGAACAAAGACGAAGTATTTAGTAAGTTCAAGGAATTCAAAGCCTTGATCGAGAACCACACTAAAAAGAAGATCAAGACTTTTCTATCAGATAATGGTGGAGAATTCACTTCGAATGAATTCAAAGAACTATGTAAAGAATCAGGGATTAAGAGGGAGTTGTCCACTCCTTATAATCCACAACAGAATGGGATTGTAGAAAGGAAGAATAGAAATATCATGGAAGCCATAAGAGCTATGCTTCATGATCAAGATCTTCCTATGCATATTTGGGCAGAAGAAACCAGAACAACGGTGTATGTACAGAACCATACTCCACACAGAGTACTCAAGAACAAGACCCCTGAAGAATTCTTCTCCAGGAAGAAACTAGAAGTCAGCCATATCAAAATATTCAGTTGTCCAGTGTACATACACATTCCAAAAGAGCCTAGAGGACAAAATTAGATCCTTCAGGAAAGAAGGGTATATTTGTGGGATACTCTGAAAGCTCGAAGGCTTACAGAATATACTTCCCAGGGTTCAAGAAGATTGACATCAGCAGGGATGTAAAATTTGATGAAGATTCAGCCTATATCAAATCTAGAAAGAAACCTGTTTAAGAACATGAAGAAGCAGAAACTCCCAGAATTCATGATACAATCATGAACGAAGAAACTCAAGAAGAAGATCGAGAATTTGAAGAACCACAAAGACCTGTAGATCCACCTCAAGAGAATAATCCTCACAAGAGGAAACCTTCTTGGTTACGAGAAATTATCCAAGGTGCGGAAAGATATGGGGTTCTAGAAGAGAATCTCAGAGAAAGAAAGAGGACCAGATCATGTTCTAGTTATGTAGCATTACAATGTGATTTCATTAATAAAGAAACTTCCAATTATGAAGAAGCTGCAGAACGAAAAGTATGGAAGGATGCTATGATTGAAGAGTATCAATCGATCATGAAGAATGATGTTTGGGATGTTGTCCCAAGACCAGAAGGGAAGTTATTTGTAACTTCCAAATGGATCTACAAGATTAAGCATGCTGCAGATGGTAGCATAGAGAAATATAAAGCAAGATTTGTTGCTCGTGGTTTCTCCCAGAAAGAAGGAATAGACTATGAAGAAACCTTTGCACCTGTAGCCAGATACACTTCCATCAAATCGGTACTTGCTTTGGCTGCAGTGATGAAATGGAAGATACACCAAATGGATGTCAAGACTGCCTTCTTGAATGGTGTAGTGGAAGAGGAAGTGTATGTTGAGCAGCCACTTGGTTTTGAGACACATGACAGGGAGTCTCATGTGTGCAGATTGAAGAAAGCCCTGTATGGCTTGAAACAGGCACCCAATACATGGTACGACAGAATTGACAGCTTTCTATCCAATTTGGGATTTATCAAGAGTAAAGCAGATTCCAACCTTTACTACAAGGTTGAAGATGGCAACATAGTGATGCTTCTACTATATGTATATGATCTATTTGTGACAGGTATGGATGGGTTGATTGTTGATACGAAGAGAAAGCTTGTTAGCAAGTTCAAAATGAAGGACTTGGATATGATGCATTATTTTCTAGGTATGGAGGTGTGGCAGAATACGGATGGAATCTTCCTTGGACAAGGCAAGTATGCAGTAGAGATCCTAAAGATATTTGAGATGATGGACTGCAAGGCAGTAACCACACCTATGGCATCGAACCTGAAGCTATTGAGTGATACTTCATCAGAGTCGATTGATGTCACGATGTATCGTCAGATGATTGGGTCCTTGATGTACATGATGAACACAAGACTAGATATTTTCTTTACTGTGAACACCTTGAGCCAATACTTGACAGATACAAGACATGTTCACTTGACTACTGCAAAGAACATTCTGAGGTACCTAAAGGGTATGGTTGATTATGGGCTCAAGTATAAGACTTATCAAAGGATTAACCTGGAGGGTTATGTTGATTCAGATTGGGCAAGCAGTTCCATCGATAGGAAGAGCACTTCAGGGTGTTGCTTCAGTATGGGATCAGGTGTGATCTCTTGGTTTAGCAGGAGGAAATCCTGTGTGGCACTGAGTACAGCTGAAGCAGAGTATGTCACATTTTGTTCAGCTAGTTGTGAGGCAGTATGGATAAGGAAGCTACTATTTGATTTATTTGATCTCCAGTTAGATGCTACTTGTATATACTGTGACAACCAGAGTTGTGTAAAGTTGTCAGAGAATCCAGTGGTCAATGACAAGTCGAAGCATATCGAGATCAAGTATCACTATATCAGAGAAATGGTGCAGAGAGGAGCAGTGAAGCTCCAGTATGTTGCGACGAATGAACAGATAGCTGATGTGTTGACTAAGCCATTGGCTAGGGTGAAGTTTGAGTACTTCAGGGAGAAGCTTGGTGTTCTCCAAATTGAGATTCCTCCCAAGATCAAGTGATGTGTCCATGATGTGCCTTTCTAACATAGTGAGAGGATTGGTTCCTTCCATGGTCAGATGCAAGTGTTGTGCCCTTTCGACATGGTGAGAGGATTGGTTCCTTCCATGGTCAGATGTAAGATTTGTGACATGGTGTGAGGATTTGTTCCTTCCATTTTCAGATGTATGTGATGATCCCACATCCAGCATGAAAAAGGGTTGGCTCTGTGAAGACACATCTAGTATGAAAAAGGACTAGCTTTGTGTAGATCCCACATCCAGTATGAAAAAGGACTGGCTCTGTGAAGACACATCTAGTATGAAAAAGGACTAGCTCTGTGTAGATGCCACATCTAGTATGAAAAAGGACTAGCTCTATGAAGACTCATATAGTATGAAAAAGGACTAGCTCTGTGTAGAGGCCACATCTAGTATGGAAAAGGACTAGCTTTGTGAGCACTCATCTAGTATGAAAAAGGACTAGCTCTGTGTAGATGCCACATCTAGTATGAAAAAGGAATAGCTCTGTGAAGACTCATCCAGTATGAAAAAGGACCGGCTCTATGTAGATGCCACATCTAGTATGAAAAAAGACTAGCTCTGTGAAGACTCATCTAGTATGAAAAAGGACTAGCTCTATGTAGATGTCACATCTAGTATGAAAAAGGACTAGCTCTATGAAGACTCATCTAGTATGAAAAAGAACTAGCTCTGTGTAGATGCCACATCTAGTATGAAAAAGGACTAGCTCTGTGAAGACTCATCCAGTATGAAAAAGGACTGGCTCTGTGTAGATGCCACATCTAGTATGAAAAGGGACTAGCTTTGTGATGATACATCCAGTAAGAAAAAGGACTGGCTTTGTATATGTACATCCAGCATGAAAAAGGGTTGGCTCTGTAGAAATTCCTATGACAAGAAGAATCAAGAGATAGCACCTGTGATGATGACCCAATGATGATCCAGATCCAGTGATGATGATCCAGCAGTGATGATCCAAATCAAGTGATGATGTCCAATGGTGATCCAGATCGAGTGATGATCTAGATTCGATGATGAAGATGACTTGAAGATGATAAGGACTTGATGATGATCCAGAAGATACAGAGAAGAAGACTTGTGCTGAAAATTGTGTCAAAAGAATACCTTCCTAGTTAAGAGGGAGTGTTGATGTATATGTAGCTTCGAAATGTATTTCACTTATATTTCTTATATATTGTAACCCGATGTTTATTTCAAGATGTACTTGATTCATGTCATGCCCCGATGTTCCTATCGGGAAGATCTATAATGTAAACAAGTCATGTCAAGTCATTGTGGGTAACTCTCCTATTGGTTAAGGGTTAAAGTCCTCGTAGTTCCTAGGCACTAGGGTTAATAGACTCTCTTAGAGAGGTCGTCCCTAGTAGGGTTTAGTCAAGTTGCTAATTAGTATAAATAGAGAGTTGGCCTCTCTATTTATCACACGTCTCATACACACTAAGTGTAGTGCATAGTTGAGGAAGGAGAAGACACTAGGGCTAGATAGAAAGAAGGTTATTGCTGTCAAGAGATCACCTTACTGTTTTGGGTTCTACTTTTGGTGCTGATTCTATCTCTGAGGAAGTTATGGGGTTTTCACCATTTATGGTTTCCCCGAGGATAAACACTGTGTTCATTGTCTCTTGTGTTTGATTGTTGTGCTTGTTATTCTCTTAGTAAAATATCCTAATGCATTGTTCGCTTAATGATAAAAATATAACAAGTAGTGATGGTTCAACACATCATCAATCTACCATAACAATGAGTCTATTTGACTCTCATGACCATCAATTATCTTTAGATGATATGACCAAAAGTAGTGTTGGAAATCAGCAGGGCCCTTAGGCTCACTACTACTTCAAACAATGTTAGAGAGTACAGTAGCATCGAATGTGAAAGTTGTTATCCTGGAGCAGTACATGTGGTTCGCAGGGGATCATTTCCCATTACCTTCTTGGTGGACTATAGTTATGTTCCAATTAAGATACCAAATATTGCAAGTATTATTAAATTAATTCAATTCTTTTTTCATGAAATTCAAAGCCACATACCTAAAATTAGTTTTAATTAATGATCATATTATTTTTGCAGGAAATAATGTTTTTTATAAGAACTCGCATGAGAATGTGTTGGATATTTTCGGGCCAACTATTCGTGCAAGGTTGAATGCCCAAAATGAAAAATTGAAAGATGAACTGATGAATCATATGGTCAGCTTGTTTGGTGATACCTTCAACAGAAAAGGTGCCACCGCAGTAACTGTCTTAAATTTGAAATATGTTAGGGAAGATTATAGGGACAATTTGCAAATTAACCCTAAGTATGAGCGTCCTCCAATGGTTCCAGAGAAGGATTGGAAGGAACTCATGGATAATTGCAAGGAGAAGGCATTGAGAAAACAAGAAAAGACTCAGCCACTCGGTTCAAAAAGGTATGACACATATCATATTTTCAATGAAAAATGTTCATTTTTTTTTACTTTTAAATATATTTAAGTTGTGATATATAACATATTTGAAACCTTTAATAGGCTCCCTGGCACCTCTAAAGTGACAAATGAAAGAGTAGAAAAACATGAGTAGCACAAACTGGGCCAGGGTGGATATCAAAAACTAAGAGCACAAATTCTAAGAATCAAACAAACATTATTTGTATCCAAAAAATTTCTAACTGTAGTGAACAAATAATTGATTTATCACAAGCAATTTTCATGGTGTTATGCATTGCAAGGAAATTATTTTCAAGAGGAAACCACTGAAAATAACTTGAGTCTCGGCTTCAAGTATGGTTTTCAACATGTGCCAGAACGTCGAAAAAGCTTGGGGAAAACCCCAATTTCTCCATTGATTCACACAGAGGTAAATAAATATAATAAGGCCATCATTATAATGTAATTGTGTAATATATTCATGAATGATTACATCAAAAAATAAATGTCTTTTTTTTTTCAGGGTGAGAGCAACAAAAGCAGTAAGGTTAGTGGTACTGCAAGTTAGTGGTACTGCATAGGTACCAGGTCATGGCAAGGAGTTGCCTCATGATAGTCGCAAGTAGTATAGCCATTCATATATGAATGCTATAAAATAGAAGTATTTAATATGATTTTAAATATATAATTGATGACATGTACTAATAATTTTGTTTATGTGATTGACAAAGAATGTACCTGCTCATGCTCAACTTTAAGAGGAACAAATGACAGAACCAATGAAAAATCCAATTTTCTGAGCTAGTAGCCAATAGGTAAATATCATTGTAATGATATTGGACATAATGAAATATGTATCTCAATAATAAATATGCATTTATATCCATATAATTTTATTTTTTATTGCAGATAATGCCCCTCTCCATCGACATTCACGCCCTACTAATAGATGTACCAAAAGTATGGTACGAGAGAGCATGCCCACACAATCAATAGAAAGAGAGGGAACACCAACTACAATGAAAAATGACAATGAATTAGATGCCCCATCTTCGAATTTATGAAAAAAAATGTAGTTGTATCCATTTAAGATTTGTATTTGACCGAGTAAAAAATGAAATATTTACAGTTTTGTTACAAGTTTCTTAACTCAGTTGGTACATGATATTTTATAATTGAGGTTTGTAATGTGAATGTTATTTCTCATATCATATTAGCACATATGTGTGACATATTTCGAGGACTATGGTTATCCTCAAGGGGCTTGCCACCCCTTCCTGAGTTAACCTGAGGAAGACGAGATGACCATATCATTTATAATTAGTTTAGATATAATATATTCATGTTATTGTTATCTCAACATTGTTGTCTTTCATTAACTGTAATACCCCAGTTTTGACTGTTAGAATAATCAACCCATAGTTAGCTACCTTAGACATTAATTAATCCATTTTTGTCTTATATGCCTAGTTTCCATGTTCCACCTTATGCAAGTTGTCATCTACACATCCATAGTGGTAAAACTTGCCAATTTTGAGTCATGGAGTGCTTGGGAAACCTCCTTGAATCAAATCTGCTTTATTCCTAGCCTCCCTAGCGCATGTCTGCTTTTTTTGCTTTATTGCCTGCTTTTTCAGTGTTTTAAGGCAATTGGGAAAGTTTGACTAGGTGAGGTTAACTTTTTTTTGTCCTCCACATCCTCCACTCTTTTCTCCTATGAAAAGCATGCATGAGTTGTCCTTCCATTACCTTTTAGCTTGCCTAATTGATTTTTCCAATTCGTGAGCTCCTTGACAGTTTTGGAAACTGCTTTATGCACCTATGGGGGATTTGCTTAGATTTAGTAAGCCTGTTTTTTACTAGATTCGAATGGAAAATGCATGCATTCGAATCCCTCATGTAATTATTTATTTTGGAAGCCTATGACTTCATAGGTTTGGCTATTGTACACTTATTCAATACAGTTTAGTGTTCAGCTCCATATTCAGTCTCCTTTGTGAGTAATTTTGCATGTACAATTGATAATTATTGTGAGTGTAATTGTTCTATCACTGGGTTCAATTTCCACATGGTATCAGAGCCTTTGTAGATCAATCTCTCTCCTTCCAATTTGTTTTGCAGGTTCGACATCATTGACTGGGAGCATTCTATAGACTACCGGGACAATTTCTGATCTATGGATCAATCTCAGAAGATCATCTTGACTCCATTTAACTTCTTTGAATGGAAAGCAGAGATGGAGATACTATTGAGAGAGAAATGCCTCTACAGAGTGACTATGGCAATAGAAGCAGAGCCCAATGCAGCTGTAGAGAAGATAAAATGGCACAACAGGAGGGATGAGGCCTATGGTCTCGTGTGTCTGAGCATATCCAGAGACCTCCTTTTCCATCTTGATGGATTGACATCACCGAATGAAGTATGGGAGAATCTTACTGATCTTTTTGGAAATATATATGAGATGAGGGGACATCAAATCGAAAATGAATTCATCTCCCTGAGTCCCAATATCTTTGAATCGCTGCAACTCTACTTTTCCAAGTTCAAAGCACTTGTTTTGTAGCTAAAACAATGTGGGATCGAAAAGAAGGATGATCAGCTGGTCTTGGCCATACTCTTGAAGCTTGGCCCTAACTATTCAGTGTTTGTTTCAACCTTCTATGCAACAAAGTTGACAGCTCGAACCTGGAAGATGCCTAGCCTTGCAGATTTCATGGAATCTCTCACACAAGAACAAGATAAACTGGTGATGATGGGCACCATCAAACCATCCAAAGACCAATCTCTGGTTGCTGGAGATTCGAGGGTGGATTCAAAAAGCAAAAATAAAGCTAAAAATCCACCTGAGCAAAAGAGAGACAAGAACAAGTCTCCGGAGGAGCCTCAAGGTTCCAAGAAGAACTACCAGAAGAAGAAGAACAAAGGAGAAATGAGCAAGTGCGCATACTGCAGTAAGGGCAATCATTCTAAGAGCTCCTGCATGAAGAAGCAAATAGACATGCTGACACAACTCCTAGAGAATAATGGCATCTCCCTTCCAGACAGCTTAAAGAAGAGGGACGGAGGATCAATTTCAGAAGACAGAGAGAGAGTTCATGCATTGGTTGTTGGAACATCAAGCTCACCTAGTTTCATCATTGATTCTGGAGCTTCAAGACATATGGTTTCGACCAAGGAGGAATTCACCTCACTTGACATGTCGAAAGGTCCACCAATAGTACTAGGAGATGACTCTCTCACTAAAATTTTGGGCAAAGGGAGGATTGATCTTGATCATGGTAAGTTCAGCAATGTGTTGTATGTTCCAGGTCTTGCCTCTAACCTCTTATCAGTGTATCAAATGACCCACATAGGGTCTCCAAAGAAGTTCATATTCTAACCTGATGAAGGTGAGATCACAGAGATCTCAAGTGGTAAAGTCATTGCAAAAGGAGTTGCAAATCATACTTCGAATGTATACATGTTCTCACACTTCCTACCCTACTCAAACCCCTCTGCTCTTCTGATTCATGCTAATGAGGCAAGCAAGCTTTGGAATGAAATATTTGGCCACCTAAATTACAAGTATCTTTCTGATCTTAGTGAAAAATAAATGGTCATTGGGTTACCAAAGATAAAATTTTCCAAAGGAGTCTGTCAAGGTTGCATCCTAGGAAAACACCTAGAGCATAAATTTGAGAGAGCTAGTCATGAGAGAACCTCTGCACCTCTTGAGTTGATCCACAGTGATGTTGCTGGCCCATTCCCTCATATGTCCATGATTCAGGCCAAATATGCATTGACTTTCATAGATGACTTTTCCAGGTATTGTTGGGTTTACTTCCTGAAACACAAGTCTGAAGTTTTTGGCCTCTTCAAAGTCTTTAAGGCTTTGGTTGAAAACCAGTCTGGGAGGAAACTCAAGGTCCTCAGATATGAAAATGGTGGTGAGTATGTCAAGTCTGATTTTATTCAATATTGTGCAGATGCAAGTATTCAGATGTAGTATTATATCCCTTACACACCACAGCAGAATGGTGTTGCAGAGAGGAAGAACAAATCACTGAAAGAGATGGAAACCTGCATGATGGAGGCTAAGACTTTGCCACCAAAGTACTAGGCTGAAGCTATAAACTATGCAGCCTATATCCAGAATAGGGTGCCTCATAAACAGCTTGATGGTATGACTCCTTTCGAATCATGGAGTGGGCACAAGCCAGATGTGACCCATTTCAGGATTTTTGGCTCAAGGGCTTGGGGTAGAATTCCAATAGAAAATAGGAAGGCTTTGCAGCCCCAAATCCAAGAGTGTCTATTTGTTGGGTACTCTGAAGATTCAAAATGGCACAAGCTAATAAATTTGAGCACAAACAAAGCCTTCATTGAAAGGTGTGTTCAGTTTCAAGAAGAACCCCTAGTAGCAGTGGAAGTTGGAGAAGCCTCTTCACCACCAGAACCTTTGAATGTAAGTGAAGAGATAGTTGAACATGCTGATTATGATATGTCTGATAGTGATTATTTTATTGCAGATCCTAACATCCCTACAAGGCCAAAATGGGCAGCCAATACCATTCATGTAGCTGGAGCGCTAGCTGGAAATCCTAATGACCCTAGGAGGACTAGATCTCAATTTGAGAGTGCTCTATGCATGAAAGATCCTATGTTTTCTGAGAAATGCTATCTGATGGTGGAATCATATCCTTAGACATATGAAGATGAAGCAAAATATCCAAGATGAAAAACAGCCATGAAGGAATATTTCAGCTCACTCCAGAAGAGCAACACTTGGGAGCTGGTTGATCTTCCCCCAGGGAGAAAGCTAGTTCAATGTAAGTGGGTGTACAAGACCAAATTTGCTGCTGATGGTTCACCTCTAAAGTACAAGTCCAGATTGGTAGCCAAGGGATACTCACAGGTTCATGGCATATATTACAATGAGACCTTTGCACCAGTGGCAAAGATGGACTCCATCAGGCTAGCCTTAGCCATTGCAGCTTCAAAGAAATGGGAGGTACATCACATGGATGTAAAGTGTACCTTCCTGAATTGAGATCTCACTAAAGAGATATACATGTAGCAGCCTCAAGGATTTTCTACTAACCCATCTCTTGTGTGCAGGCTAAAGAAGTCATTGTATGGGCTTAAGCAAGCCCCCACGGCTTGGTATGCCAAGATTGATAGCTTTCCGCTATCACTGAATTTTGTTCGATGCAAATCACATCCAAATGTCTATTTGAAGTTGATTAATGGTTCATTAATGATCATTGTGTTATATGTTGATGACCTTCTCATTACAGGAAGCTCAAAGGATGAAATTGCTTCCTTGAAGGGTGCAATGAACCAAGTCTTCTCCATGACATATTTGGGGCTATTGAGCCAATTCTTGGGGCTTGAAATAGCTCAAACCAAAGCTGGAATCAAGGTGCACCATTCCAAGTATGCCTTGGATTTGCTGAACAAATTCAGAATGAAGGATTGCAAGCCAAGCAAGACTCCTTTCCTTTCAAGAGTGAAGCTTGAAGAAGCTGATTCTTCACCTATGGTAAACAATACACTGTATAGGCAATTGATTGGATGTTTGTTTTATCTTACACATAATAGACCTGATATTTCTTATGCAGTAGGTGTGGATTCTAGATACATGGATCAGCCTCATGAGATCCATTGGAAAGCAGCCAAAAGGATCCTTAACTTCGTTTAGGGAACAAGGACACATGGGATCTTCTATAAAGCTAAATCTGATCTTGATTTGATTGGGTTTACTGACAGTGATTGGGAAGGTGATAGCACAGACAGAAATTCAACATCAGGATATGTGTTCATTCTTGCAGAAGGGCCAATTAGCTGGTCAATCAAGAAACAGAGTGCCATTGCACTCTCATCTACAGAAGCAGAGTACAGAGGAGTTGTAAATGTAGCAACTCAATGTTTATGGTTGCAGGGGTTACTTGGAGAGTGTGGCTTCGAATCAGAATACTCAACTACCATCTACTGTGATAATCAGAGTACCATTCAAATCTGCAATGACCCAGTTCAGAAGCAGAGAACCAAACACATTGAGATCCATATGCACTACATTAGAGAGCTTGTGCATGATGGCACCATTCACCTACTCTTCTGTTCATCTTCAGAACAAGTAGCTGATATATTCACCAAAGCATTTTGTGAGAATACATTTAGCAATCTCAAATCACTGCTAGGGATTGTTGATCATGCTGTGAAGCATGAGTGATGACAATATTTCCAAATTTTGTTTTATAGTCCATGTTTAAGGGAGGATTTTCCCACTGGGTTTTTGCCTCTTTCCTTGGTTAAATGGACATGCAGTATGTAAAGGGTGACTAAGCCTTGTTTATAGGCCCGATAATTTTCTGATATATTACTCATAAGTCAGGCTTAAGGGGGGGTGTTAGAATAATCAACCCATAGTTAGCTACCTTAGACATTAATTAATCCATTTTTGTCTTATTTGCCTAGTTTCCATGTTCCACCTTATGCAAGTTGTCATCTACACATCCATAGTGATCAAACTTGCCAATTTTGAGTCATGGAGTGCTTGGGAAACCTCCTGGAATCAAATTTGCTTTATTCCTAGCCTCCCTAGCGCATCTCTGCTTTTTCTGCTTTATTACCTGCTTTTTCAGTGTATTAAGGCAATTGGGAAAGTTTGACTAGGTGAGGTTAACTTGTTTTTTTTCCTCCACATCCTCCACTCTTTTATCCTATGAAAATCATGTATGAGTTGTCCTTTCATTACCTTTTAGCTTGCCTAATTTATTTTTCCAATTCGTGAGCTCCTTGACAGTTTTGGAAACTGCTTTATGCACCTATGGGGGATTTGCTTAGATTTAGTAAGCCTGCTTTTGACTAGATTCGAATGGAAACTTCATGCATTCGAATCCCTCATGTAATTATTTATTGTGGCAGCCTATGACTTCACAGGGTTGGCTATTGTACAGTTATTCAATACAGTTTAGTGTTCAGCTCCATATTCAGTCTCCTTTGTGAGTAATTTTGCATGTACAATTGATAATTGTTGTGAGTGTAATTGTTCTATCACTGGGTTCAATTTCGACATTGACCCCATGGTATTTAATTGTACATGATGTAAATATTGTATGAAAATCACAGCGAGGAGTTCAAGGCCAAGGCCATGACATTGATTGGTGTTTGTGTATATGCAATCAAG